>CM060923.1:33410000-33780000 GCA_030737875.1 Allium sativum
CGCCTCAACGCATTTCGGGGAGAACCAGCTAGCTCTGGGTTCGAGTGGCATTTCACCCCTAACCACAACTCATCCGCTGATTCTTCAACATCAGTCGGTTCGGACCTCCACTTAGTTTCAACCAAGCTTCATCACATGATTTTCATTACTCTTCTGTTCATTGTCATTAATCTAAATTCTCATGAATCAACAATCTCCCCCTTTTTGATTGATGACAACATATTGCATTCTTGTTGAAAAATTGAATTTCTCCCCCTCAATATATGTTTGTATACATATTTAGCTCCCCCTGAGTCTCTACAAAATTTTGTTAGTTCAAAAATATATAAAACTTACCGTTTCAGATTCCTGCAACAAAATGTTAGTGCATATATATTTTTAATGAGTAAATCCATAATTATGAGAATATATAATATTCTCCCCCTTTGGCATTGATTAAAAAGCATTAAACAATATGATTACAAAGTAATCAAATAAATAATAGAATCTTTCAGAGATCTTTTAAAGAAACAATTCCTAATTCTCTATGAAGTTTTATGAAAGAATTCTGTAAAAGGGGTTTAGTAAATATGTCTGTAATTTGATTTTCCGAGTTTACAAATTCTAAATTGATGATTTGTTTTTCAATATTATCCCTCAAGGAATGAGGTCTTATGTCAATGTGTTTAGTTCTAGAATGGTTTACCAGATTTTTAGATAAATTTATTGCTCTTGTATTGTCGCAATAAATTGTGGAATTAGATAAATTGTCGTTAAAATCTTTTATTGTTTATTGCATATATAGTACTTGAGCACAAGCTAGAGCAGTAGATATATATTCAGCTTCACATGTTGACAATGACACGCAATTATGTTTCTTGCTAAACCAAGATATAAGTGACTTACCAATGAAGTGACATGTTCCACTTGTACTTTTATGATCCGTCCGTGATCCTCCAAAATCAGCATCATTATATGAAACTAATTCGAAGGAACAGTCTTTCGGGTAGAATAGTTCAAAATCTTTGGTACTGCTAAGATAATGTAATATACATTTTACTGCTCTCAAATGTGATTATCTTGGATTAACTTGAAAACGAGCACATAAGAAAACACTCATCATAATATCCGGTCTACTAGCAGCTAAATACAGAAGTGAACCTATCGTGCTTCGATATAACTTTTGATCAACACTTTTACCATTTTCATCTTTACTTAAGTGTGCCGTCATACTCATTGGTGTAGGTTTACTTGAAGTATTTTCCATTCCAAAATGTTTTATTAATTGGTACAATATTTTTCTAGATTATTGAAAATTCCATCTGGTAATTGTTTAATTTGAAAACCCAGAAAGTAAGATAGTTCTCCCATGTGCGACATTTCAAATTCACTGGTCATTATTTTTGAAAATTCTTGACATAATTGATCATTTGTTGATCCAAAGATAATGTCGTCGACATATATTTGCACTATTAAAATATCTTTATTAGCTTTCTTAAAAAGAGTGTTTGATCAACCTTCCTAATTTGAAATCCTGACTTTAATAAATAGTTTTTGAGACGTTCATACCAAGCACGAGATGCCTGTTTTAAACCATATAATGCCATTTTCAATTTGGAAACATGGTCAGGAAATTTTTCATGTGCAAATAGTGGAGGTTGTTCAACATATACTCTTTTTTTAATATAAAGCGCTTTTAACATCCATTTGATATAATTTAAAGTTATGATAGCATGCATATGCTAATAAAATTCGAATTTCTTCTAGTCGTGCGGCTGGAGCAAACGTTTCTTCGTAATCTATGCCTTCTTCTTAATCGTAATCTTGTGCTACAAGTCTAGCTTTATTTCTAGTAATATTACCCAATTCATCTGATTTATTTTAGTAAACCCATTTTGTTCCAATAACAGTTTGATCACTTGGTCTTGGAGCTGATTCCCAGACTTCATTACATTTTAACTGGTTTAATTCTTCCTGCATGGCAATTATCCAATTTTCATCTATTTTGTGTTTCATCGATGGAGATACAGAAAGCTTCCTTTTCTTCTTAGCATCTGGAGTATATCCGGTGTAATACTCTTGCCATCGTAGAGTTGTCTCTTTATTTGGCATAGGAGAAGTAATGATATTGATAGAATACGATGACATTTTTTCAGAGGATTTAGTTGGTGTAGATGTAGAGGATTTCAAAGAGCTTACCTTTTTTTCGACATGAAACAAAGGCTTTTAAGTTTATCGAGGAACGATTTCTTTTGTTTTGGTGAATGCAGGAAACTTTTCTTAAGTATTTATAAGAGAACAAATGCTAAATATAGTATTTACAAATGATTGGTAAAACTGATTTTATCCATTCATTTAAAATGAAATTAGTTTGCTTAAAAATAGGTATAGTAACTAAATAAAAGGATTGTCTGTAAAACAATGTTCTTTACTAAAAATACTATATTCTATCTTAGTTAAAAATGGAAGCATATTAAGTAAACCAAGCATATAATTTTTGAAATTTTTAGAAGTATATTATACTAACTATGAGTAAATAAATTACTTACAGAAAGTGATAAAAGTGAGCACTAACTAAAACTCCTTTTTCTTCCTGCTTTGAGCTAATTACTGACATATATTGGTGGTACCTGCAAAAGATAAAATTTTATTGGTACCCATATCCTTCGTTAGGGTCCTAAGGTTTAAATCTTAGGAAACCAAACCCAAGAGAGTTCAGAGTCCTTCTTGAAAATATAATTAATATTGTTGTGAATAGTATCTAAAAAATTCCTAATATATTTATTTTTAATAAGAACATTATTGGTTTTTGGAACCCATATACTAATATTTCCCGAGTAATTTTTCTTAGTAGAAATATCAAATTTACTACTAGAAATTATTGGTTTAATATTAAATTTCTTAGAACTTGATTTCCTTTTAGATTTAGCTTTTTGATCATATCCTAGTCCCTTTTTACCAGAAACCGGTTGAGAATTTTCTAGTATTTTAGATAAATTCTCTCTACCTTTATTAAAATTGTTAACATTTTTAGAAATACTATCTAGTTTAACTTTTAAACTAGAATTTTCTAATTCTATAATTTTAACCTTAGTATTTTAATCATGAATCTCAGAAGCTAAAATATCATTTTTATTCTTTTGAGTCTCGATTTTTTGACCCAACATAGAAATCTGAGAATTTGCTACTATAAGAGATTCTTGTAATTTTCTAATCTCGTCTTCTAAAGTCTCTTTTTCGTCTTTTAATAAATCTCTTTCAAATTCTGCTCTTTTTCTATCTACATTAGCTTGTTTATACTTACTCTTAAAATTATTTCTAGATTCTAAAACTTCTGTATTAATTTCCATTAATTCATCATGAGTAAATTCACTAACCTCAGTATCCTTTGCCATGAAGCATATGTTTGCTTATTCGTTGTCACTATCGGAAGATGATGAATCTGAATTAACCGAAGTTGCTGAAAATGCTCGTCTTTTCGATTTTTCTTTTTTGTTGCGATTTTTTTCAATTATGGACAACTGTTTGATAACGTCCGGTTTTGTGAAAATTAAAGCATTCCACTAAGGCATGGTCAGTCTCTTTTGATGAATTCCTTTTCATATTCTTGCTTTGGCCTTTTTTATTTTTTAGAAATTTTCTGAAATTCTTTGCTACAAAAGCAGTATCTTCTTCGTTTGAATCTTCTTTCTTAACATGGAAAGCTAAATTTTTCTTGTATAGTACATGTTCTTTCTTTGCCTGCAAATTTACTTCATAGGACATGAGATTACCGATTAACTCTTCAGGTTTCATGGTAGATAGATCATTAGCTTCTTCGATAGCTAACACCTTTCTTTCCCATTCATCCGTCAAACACTTTAAATTTTCTGAAACTATATCAAAATCAGAATATTTTTCTCCTAATCCTAATAGAGAATGATAAATATTTTGAAATAATGAGTACATGTCATTTATAGACTCATTCTTGTTCACTTTGAAATTTTGAAACTTGTTTTTAAGCACTAATATCTTGCTTTGCTTGACCTTGTTTGTTCCTTCATGAGTTACTATGAGTGTTCTGCAGATTTCATATGTTGTGTTGCACATACAAACCCGGTTAAACTCGTTTCTATCCAAGTCACAATGCAACATATTCATGGCTTTAGCATTGGTGGTAGCCTCTGCTGTTTCATTTGCAGACCATTCAGTATATAGAGTAGTGGGTTGTGTATACTCTGTTGTGTAATGTTCCAACCATCAAAACTATTAGCTTGCATATATATTCTCATTCGTATAGCCCAATAGCTATAATTCATGCCATTAAAAAAGGGTGGTCTTGCGGTAGATTGGCCTTTAGTATAACTAGTATTAGTGCTAGTACTGGTGTTATTATCCATATTAACTATGTTTAGGTAAAGATTTTACAGTTAAATGATGACCTTACTCTGATACTAAATGAAAAGTCGATGTGTACGACTTAGGCAAAATTTTTATATGTATATAGCGGAATGGTAAATGATAAACTAACTAGTAAGCTACAATAGTTATGCAGGTAAAACTAAGCTATAGAGATATATCACAAATAAAATAAATTGTAGTAAGTAAAGACACCAGGAATTTTATACTGGTTCGGACTTTCCGCCCTACGTCTTGTCCCGAAGCTCCTCTTCGAAATTCACTATCATACCCTCTCCTAACCTGAAGGAATAGGTCTCAATACACCCGAGCACCAACAAGGATGTCCACGCCTGAGCACCCATATAGGACTTCACAATTTACAAATGTTTTGACTTTTGAATGTGTTCTCTAATCAACATGGAATAGTCACAATGAAGTACAACCTTCCTATAATCTTACCCTCAAGTATTTGAAGTGTGTGTGAAGATTAAAGGAAGTATGTTGCTTGATGAATCAAGAGATTTGAAATAATATCAAAGATTTAAACAGTAACTTGAATTTAAGAGAGCTCTAGAATGCAATGAATATAGAAGTGCAGATCAGAAATTAGAGAGAATATGTGACGGCTCGCCCCGCACCAACCGACACTTACTCCAAAAGTGCGCTGTACACATTTCCAGTTAGCACGGGACGGATCGTCAGAAGGGAAAGGGAAGAAGGAAATGAACTAACAAGGAACATGTAGAATGTCTCACAGCGCATGGAACAAAATATAATAATAACACACTTGACATAAAACAGGTGAGACAGTGCATAAGCTGAAACAACTAACATAGCAGCGGAAAATCCAAGTACAGCTTATGATCCAAAGTTAAACGTTATTACAACTTTTCAAACTGTCTCAAAAACAAAAGCAAGATAAAGAAGGTACACTACTAATGCCCAAGTAGCGACCACCAACGACACAGGGAGAATATCTATATATCATACGTGGAAGCCTCCTGCTCGCCTCCGAATCAGCTACTCGCGCACCACCAGCTAACCTGTCTCTAGTCTGCTCGTGTGAGCACCCAGAGTAATAAGAGGAGACATAAAACTCTGGATCAGACATAAAGCCTGGTATGAGTGATAAGCATCTAAACAGAACAATAACAGGTAGACTAAAACATATCTGAACCTGGACCTGCAACCAAAGAGTAAGCACTACATACTGTACAACACTCTAAGGTGCCATTTCAAATGGTGTAAAGATAACGGGGGTGGGGGTGTGCATGTCATAATGATGGCAAACAATCAAACATATCAACCATCCTCACATCTCTCACTCAGTTCATAAAGCATACGATATTCACCACTTCGATCACCCAACATACCTTGCTATGATCACTTTGCCCCATGAAGTCATAAATGGCTTCACTGCACTGATACATAGCCACTAATCCTTTGCTATGTCCACTTTGCCCCATGGAGTCGCAATGACCCCACTGCACTGGCTCATAGCCTCACTAATCCTTTACTATGTCCACTCTGCCCCATGGAGTCACAATGACCCCACTGCACTGGCTCATAGTCTTACTACGCATCACTTTTCCCCTCGAGTCATAATGACTCTACTGCACTGATAACGTAGTCTTGCTACCATCACCTTGCCCCTCGAGTCATAGTGACTCTACTGCACTGATAAGTAGCCCATCATCCATTTTCAGTGGTGAATCGAAGTTATGAACGTCGAAAACTCCTTAGCACACGTCCCGCAGCAAAACCCAACCATGATGTGAACTCATTGGTTCCCAACTGAATCCTGAGCTCTAACTTCCATTTGGACTACCTTTGCATCTCGGGTTATGGGTCATCACCGGATCGGTTCAGATCTCCCCTTAGTCACCAGTTCGGTTCGAATCGGAGTGCTCCTCCTTCACTGGATCGGGTCGGGTCATCATCGCCTCAGTGGATCGGGTCGGGTCTCCATGTCCAATCGTCGTCATCGGTTCGGGTCGGAGTCCTCCAATGTGCCACGGTTCGGATCGGGTCCTTCTCATCACCCCGGGTCTGGTCGTAGCCTCCTAGCCTCGTCGTAGTTCATTGGTTCGGGTCGGGTGCCATGGCGGATTGGGTCGGAGATCATCAGACGGGTCGGATCGGACGATGCCTGGCACAAGAAGAACGAATAGATCGAAGAATGAAGTATGGGGAGCGGATCGGGTCCTCCCTCCGTTCCGATCCGGATCGGTCTGTTTTCTGCACTTTTCCGGCAAACAATTTTACGCCACTCGACGGCGTTTTCGACCATTCTACCTATTCTAATCAATCACAAAGCATACAATACAGTCATAGCAACATGCATAATCAACCTCAAACATCAAAGCAACTATATAATAGGTTAAAATGGATCAAACTTAACCAAAACCCCATATTTCCCCTTAAGCATGTTTAGGTGAAACTAATGATATGATTAGCAAAACTTAACCAAATTAACCCAAGTTCATATCAGAGTTCTAAAACATCATTTCGAATTTTATAAATATTTTTCCAGAATTTTATCATGTTTAAATTCGCTAATTAACACTAATTACCCTTAATTAGCCATAATTAGTGAGGAACTATGCAAATCACTCACCTTAGCCACAAATAAACTAAGATCTGAAATAAATCTCTGATTTGGTGCGAATCCCGATGCTAAACAGCAGCTCTAACGTTGATTTGGTGTAGATCTCCCTTGATTTGATGTTGCTAAGCTTAATCCTTGAAGAGAAGATGATTTGGAGGTGATTTAGAGGTTAGAGGCCATTTTTAGGGTTTCTAAGAGGTAAGTGGAGGCTAGAAAACTAAAATGGAATGATTCTCTAACTCTTTTCATCCTCCCCACAACCCTAATCCCGAAATGGGTTATGAGCCCATTCACTAATCACCCTATTTGGCCCGGTTAAGCAGTTTTTCACCTTCCAAACCTTATTTCAGCCATATCTCCCAAACGGTGAGTCCGTTTTTCACATATGACCACTCTACGGAAAGGTAAACCATCAATCAAATCTAATGAAAGTAGTTTCAGGTCAAACTTCCTTTCCAATCAAAAGTTATTGCCAAAACAAGATCAGCTAGGGGCAAAATGGTCATTTAAAAATCGACAAAAATCATGAACACGGGAAATGAGTCAAATGGTTGTTTCCCAAAGTTACATGACCATACGACTTCATATGGGAAAGAAATAAATATTCTACGATCCTCCGATGCGTAGAATGCGAGTTGTTACATTCTCCCCCCCTTAAGAAATTTCGCCCCCGAAATTCCATAACCAAAACACACAAAGAGTCCCGCATGCCTATCAACCATAAAACAACAATCAAACATGCAAAACAAGTCTATCCTAGCATGCGGAATAACTAAATCACAAAGTAAATCTTACCCGGCAAAGAGTTCTGGATACGACTTTCTAATGCTCTCTTCTGTCTCCCAAGTACAATCATTCTCGTCCTTGCCCCACTGAACCTTGACTACCCTCTCCGCCTTCCTTCGAAGTTGCTTCGTATCGTGCTCGACAACACGGATCGGCTTGCGGTTCCCAATCGCCTCAGGTTCTACTTCGAAGTCCTCTAACTGATCAGGTGAAATAGTCATATCTGGGTCGTGAACGAACTTCTTTAGTTGGGAAACATGAAATACGTTGTGAACTCCCACCATCTTCTCTGGTAAGTCAACTCTATATTCCAAATTCCCGACTAATTCAAGAACAGGGAATGGGCCAACAAATCTTGGTGCCAACTTGCCTCTCCTGCCAAATCGTATCACGCTTTTCAACGGAGAAATCTCGACAAACACCAAGTCACCAACGGAGAATTTTAAGTCTCTTCTCCTCTTATCAGTATAACTCTTCTGCCTATCTTGGGTAGCCTTCATTCGTTGTTGAATGGTCTTAATCTTATCTGAAGTTTCCCTCACCACATCTGGTCCAAGCATAAACTTCTCGCCAGTCTCTATCCAACATGATGGTGAGTTGCATAGTCTTCTGTACAAAGCTTCACATGGAGCCATACCGATACTGGATTGGTAGCTATTATTATATGCAAACTCTACTAGATGCAAATGGTCATCCCATGATCCACCAAAATCCAATATACAAGCTCTCAAGAGATCTTCCAATATACGACTCACCCTCTTCGTCTGACCGTCGGTCTGAGGATGATATGCAGTACTGAGATGTAATTCTGATCCTAGAGCCTCTTGTAAGCTCTTCCAAAACCCACTAGTGAACAACGGGTCTCGGTCACTCACAATGCTTTTAGGTACTCCATGAAATCTCACTACCCACTTCACATACAATTCTGCTAACTTAGCTGCCGTTTTGGTCGATTTGACTGGTATAAATCTTGCACTCTTAGTCAATCGATCCACAATTACCCAAATGCTATCATGTCCCGATCTAGTCCTCGGTAAACCATCGATGAAATCCATCGAGACTTGCTCCCATTTCCATTCGGGAATTTCTAATGGTTGCAACAACCCACTAGGCTTCTTTTGCTCGACTTTAATTAGCTGGCAATTCATGCATTTGGATATAAACTTCCCAACGTCTCTTTTCATCCCTTTCCCGTAGTAAGTTTTCTTCATGTCTCGATACATCTTATTACCATCGGGATGTATAGTCAGTTTTGAGTGATGACATTCTCTAAGCACTTCATCTCTCAAACCATTCATGTTGGGTACAACTAGTCTTCCATTCTTTCTAAGCCATCCATCCCGATCAAGCCCATACAAATTCATCTCCTCACCGTCGATGTTCATCTCTAACTTGGAGATGATTTCCAATAGATTAGGATCGTCCCTCTGGCTGGAACCAATCCGCTCTATCAAAGTGGGTCTGATCGCCAAACTAGCTAGCATTTCTGGATCCAATTCGCACTTTGGTCTGAAATCAAACCCCACGATATACTCCAGTTGCTTCCATTCAAGAAACATAGCCCCTAAACTGGCATGTCTCATACTCAAGGCATCGGCTACCGCATTACCTTTCCCAGGTGTGTATGCGATATCAAAATCATACGAAGCTGAGAACTCTAACCATCCCTGCTGTCGGAGATTCAGATCCTTTTGGGAGAAGAGATACTTTAACGATTTATGATCGGTAAACAACTCAAATCTTTCTCTCAAGAGATAATGTCTCCACATCTTTAATGCGAACACAATCGCGGCCAGTTCCAAATCATGGGTAGGATACTTCTTCTCATGCGGCTTTAGTTGCCGACTAGCATAAGCTACAACCCTACCTCCTTGCATCAACACAGCACCTAGTCCGGTACCACAAGCATCCGTGTATACCGTCATTTCTTCATTCCCTTTAGGAATGACTAATACTGGCGCACGCGTCAACTTTTCCTTTAGACTCTTGAATGCCTTCTCACACACTCCGTCCCAGACGAAGGACTGATTCTTCTTAGTCAATTGAGTCAACGGTGCTGCTATCTTGGAGAAGTCCTGGATAAACTTACGATAATATCCAGCTAACCCCAAGAAACTTCTTACATCTGTTGCATTCTTGGGCGTAGGCCAATCCTGTATCGTAGCCACCTTCGCAGGGTCCACGGCAATACCATTTTCTGAAACAACATGGCCTAAGAATCTCACTTCCCTTCTCCAAAAATGACACTTAGAGAATTTCGCTTTCAATTGGTGTTTCCTCAACACCTCCATCACTATCCTCAAGTGTCCCTTGTGTTCCTCCTCTGTCCTCGAGTAAACAAGGATATCGTCTACGAACACAAGAACAAACTTATTCAACTGATCTCTGAATACTCGATTCATAAGATCCACAAAGTAGGCTGGTGCATTAGTCAACCCAAATGGCATGACCAACCACTCATAGAATCCAGACGGCGTCCTAAATGCCGTTTTCGGAACACTCTCATCCGCTACTCGAAGCTAATGAAATCCTGTCGCGAGGTCCAACTGGGAGAACACTCTTGCTCCTTCCAGTTGATCAAACAAATCATCTATCTGCGGTCTAGGGTACTTATTCTTCCTCGTTACCTTATTCAACTCGCGATAGTCCACACACAAACGAAGGGAACCATCTGCCTTATTGGCAAATACAACTGGTGCTCCCCACTCGGAGACACTTCTTCTAATAAATCCCTTCTTCAAAAGATTGTTGACTTGCACCCTGAGCTCTCGCTTCTCCCTTGGTGCCATACGACGAAGTGGCATCACTATAGGTCTGGCATCTTTCACTAAATCAATACGGAACTCAATCTCTCGGTGTGGTGGAAGCCCGGTCACCTCCTCGAAGACGTCCGGATACTGGCCAACCACGGGCACATCTGACAGCTCATCCTGCGGGATGTCGAGGGAATTTATAAAACTAGCCATTACCCCATCACTAGGTAGACTACCAAACACTACCCTCCGCCCATCATCCGCCCTAACTGTCACCAAAAAGCCCTCACAGTCTACCACCACCCCGTATCTTTGGAGCCAATCGACCCCCAATATAATGCCATACCCAGTAAAGCCCAAAACAAAGCAATCACAAACAAACATACATCCATGACTCGATAAGACCACATTTCGGCAAATCATACTAAGACTAGTCGAACCACCAATCGGATTCGTCACAATCAATGGTCTATCGACTATCTCGGGTTCTAGTCCCAACCTATCTACCAGGTCACTAGATATGAAGGAATGGGAAGCCCCTGTATCAAACAAAACTCGAACTGGTACATCATAAATAGAGAGCATACCTTGAATAACAACATTCTTTCCTTTCTCCGCCGTAGTTGGGGCATTTGACGAAGAAGGAACAGCATCAATAGCATATGCTTTCACAATCTGCTTCTCCTTAAGAGGTTGCGGAAACTTATCCTTATGATGTCCCACTTGGCCACAGTTGTAGCACTTCCTTTCCGCTGGCTTGGCCCGACATTCTTTAGCATAATGGCCCTTCTTACCACAGCTGAAGCACTCAACATCTTTCTTGTTCTTTTTCTGGCCATCCTTAGATTGGCTCTGCTTCCTCTTATTCTGAGAGTTGTTCTTGCCTCCACCGCCTGCTTGCGGCTTCAGCCCTTCTGCAGATGCAGCCTCAGTCTTTGACTTAGGGTAAAGACTCTCTGATCTCAAAGCTTTCCCCACAATCGATTCAAAAGTCTCATCGATGTGGTTGATAAGCCTTTCCCCTAAGTATCCATCCAAACCAGTAATGAACTTCTCATTCTTCTTCTCAGGAGTATCGATAAGAGATAGCCCATACTTTGACAAAGTGTCAAACTCAGCAATATAGTCAGAGACTGCCCTACCATTCTGCTTGAGTTCCAAGAATCTCTTAAACAACACTGACTTCTGGGCAGCTGGAATGAACTTCTCGCTAAAGCAAGCCTTGAACTGATCCCAAGTAACCTGATCTTCTGGAGTAGCTGTTCTAATGGCATTCCACCAATTCATCGCTTGCCCTTGCAGCTGACGAGACGCTAGCCTTCTCTTCATCGCATCCTCAAGACCCAAGTCGTCGAAGATACGATCACATCTATCCATCCAATCTTGAACATCTGTGGCCGACTCCGTCCCGTGGAACGGCTTCCCACCAAGGTTAGTGTAATCCTTGCACAACTTGGCGAAATCGACCCTAGGCACCTGCACTACTGGACCACCACCAATTCCGGGATTGGGAACTGCCCCTTGCACCTCCCTAAGCATGTCTCTCATGAGGTCAGTAAACATCGCCCTCATGTCAGCAACATTCCCATTATTGGCTCCCCTACCAGCACCTCTAGCATATCAGCTCATTATCAATCTGTAAAAGGGGAAACGATTAACGATCCCATAGTGGTGCTAGTGCAGTGCGACTTCATTCTAATACTACTAATAGTATATACATATATAGCTTTTGAAAACCAAAGTAATCACAAATACACGCTCTCATATACGTACTACCTCTCCCTAGTGTCTTTCCCTAGGTTAACTACGCAACCTAGAGCTCTGATACCAAATGTGACGGCCCGCCCCGCACCAACTGACACTTACTCCAAAAGTGCGTTGTACACATGTCCAGTTAGCACGGGACGGATCATCAGAAGGGAAAGGGAAGAAGGAAATGAACTAACAAGGAACCTGTAGAATGTCTCACAGCGCTTGGAACAAAATATAATAATAACATACTTGACATAAAACAGGTGAGACAGTGCATAAGCTGAAACAACTAACATAGCAGCGGAAAATCCAAGTACAGCTTATGATCCAAAGTTAAACATTATTACAACTTTTCAAACTGTCTCAAAAAAAAAGCAAGATAAAGGAGGTACACTACTAATGCCCAAGTAGCGACCACCAACGACACAGGGAGAATATATATATATCATACGTGGAAGCCTCCTGCTCGCCTCCGAATCAGCTACTCGCGCACCACCTGTCTCTAGTCTGCTCGTGTGAGCACCCAGAGTAATAAGAGGAGACATAAAACTCTGGGTCAGACATAAAGCCTGGTATGAGCGATAAGCATCTAAACAGAACAATAACAGGTAGACTAAAACATACCTGAACCTGGACCTGCAACCAAAGAGTTAGCACTACATACTGTACAACACTCTAAGGTGCCATTTCAAATGGTGTAAAGATAACGGGGATGGGGGTGTGCATATCATAGTGATGGCAAACAATCAAACATAGCAATCATCCTCACATCTCTCACTCTGTGCATAAAGCATACGATATTCACCACTTCGATCACCCAACATACCTTGCTATGATCACTTTGCCCCATGAAGTCATAAATGGCTTCACTGCACTGATACATAGCCACTAATCCTTTGCTATGTCCACTTTGCCCCATGGAGTCGCAATGACCCCACTGCACTGGCTCATAGCCTCACTAATCCTTTACTATGTCCACTCTGCCCCATGGAGTCACAATGACCCCACTGCACTGGCTCATAGTCTTACTACGCATCACTTTGCCCCTCGAGTCATAATGACTCTACTGCACTGATAACGTAGTCTTGCTACCATCACCTTGCCCCTCGAGTCATAGTGATTCTACTGCACTGATATGTAGCCCATCATCCATTTTCAGTGGTGAATCGAAGTTATGAACGTCGACAACTCCTTAGCACACGTCCCGCAGCAAAGCCCAACCATGAAGTGAACTCATTGGTTCCCAACTGGATCCTGAGCTCTAACTTCTATTTGGACTACCTTTGCATCTCGGGTTATGGGTCATCACCGGATCGGTTCGGATCTCCCCCTAGTCACCAGTTCGGTTCGGATCTGAGTGCTCCTCCTTCGCTGGATCGGGTCGGGTCATCATCGCCTCAGTGGATCGGGTCGGGTCTCCATGTCCAATAGTCGTCATCGGTTCGGGTCGGAGTCCTCCAATGTGCCACGGTTCGGATCGGGTCCTTCTCATCACCCCGGGTCTGGTCGTAGCCTCCTAGCCTCGTCGTAGTTCATTGGTTCGGGTCGGGTGCCATGGCGGATTGGGTCGGAGATCATCATACGGGTCGGATCGGACGATGCCTGGCACGAGAAGAACGAATAGATCGAAGAATGAAGTATAGGGAGCGGATCGGGTCCTCCCTCCGTTCCGATCCGGATCGGTCTGTTTTCTGCACTTTTCCAGCAAACAATTTTACGCCACTCGACGGCGTTTTCGACCATTCTACCTATTCTAATCAATCACAAAGCATACAATACAGTCATAGCAACATGCATAATCAACCTCAAACATCAAAGCAACTATATAATAGGTTAAAATGGATCGAACTTAACCAAAACCTCATATTTCCCCTTAAGCATGTTTAGGTGAAACTAATGATATGATTAGCAAAACTTAACCAAATTAACCCAAGTTCATATCAGAGGTCTAAAACATCATTTCGAATTTTATAAATATTTTTCCAGAATTTTATCATGTTTAAATTCGCTAATTAACACTAATTACCCTTAATTAGCCATAATTAGTGAGGAACTATGCAAATCACTCACCTTAGCCACAAATAAACTAAGATCTTAAATAAATCTCTGATTTGGTGCGAATCCCGATGCTAAACAGCAGCTCTAACGTTGATTTGGTGTAGATCTCCCTTGATTTGATGTTGCTAAGCTTAATCCTTGAAGAGAAGATGATTTGGAGGTGATTTAGAGGTTGGAGGCCATTTTTAGGGTTTCTAAGAGGTAAGTGGAGGCTAGAAAACTGAAATGGAATGATTCTCTAACTCCTTTCAGCCTCCCCACAACCCTAATCCCGAAATGGATTATGGCCCCATTCACTAATCACCCTATTTGGCCCGGTTAAGCAGTTTTTCACCTTCCAAACCTTATTTCAGCCATATCTCCCAAACGGTCAGTCCGTTTTTCTCATACGACCACTCTACGGAAAGGTAAACCATCAAACAAATCTAATGGAAGTGGTTTCAGGTCAAAATTCCTTTCCAATCAAAAGTTATGGCCAAAACAAGATCAGATAGGGGCAAAATGGTCATTTAAAAATCGACAAAAATCATGAACACGGGAAATGAGTCAAATGGCTATTTCCCAAAGTTACATGACCATACGACTTCATATGGGAAAGAAATAAATATTCTACGATCCTCCGATGCGTAGAATGCGGGTTGTTACAGAATATGTGAGAATCAGTTATTTGGGAAACATATTTGTAGTGCTTATCTAATTGTAGAAGAGCAACATTCTTTCATGAAAGGTTTCACCAAGGAGTTGTATCCATTTCTGCTCATAATTGAAGAGGAATCTCTTCATGAAAGAAGGTGACTCTTCATGAATAAGACTATTAATCTCTGATCAGTTGACTGGTAGAAATGGCATCAGTCGACTGTTTAAGAATAAACTTCGTATATATTTAAATATGCTTCAGCAACTAGCCGTTACTAGACTTCTGGTCTATGACCAGTCTTCTGGTTTGTTTCCTACCAATCGACTGGTTACAGAACTAGTCTAGTATCAACTGGTATGTAGAGCATACATATAATATATATATAACTAAAAATTCGTGCAATCGTGTTATACTTTGAGGATAGATTTTACCTTAATTCTAACACAACTCAATACTTATATATATATATATAAAAACTTAGCTCCTAGACATGATTTTCATTGCTCTTCTCTTTGTTGTCATTAGTCGAAATTCTTGTGAATCAACATTAGTTGCATGGGTGTGATTCCATGCGGCAGAGGAAATTGATGAGGAAAAGACTGAATGGTGGGATGCATCCCACTATGCACATGAGATGACTAATGACCATGAAGCCCTAAGGAGGGTTGTGTCCAGTATCGCTTGGAGTTAACACTTGGACCTGGTCGAATGGGATCCTATGCTTCACGCTTAGCTGCCATAGCTTTGGTTCATCCATACTGGAAGGAAAAGAATTTGAAAGATCGTTCAGAAAGACAACCTCGACGAAGATGTCGGGCGCTCCTCCCTCATCATCTTCACCTGACAACGATGCTTCCCCAATGTTCCAAGCCAACCCGATCAGAAAGAAAAATCCTCAACACCACCGTCTTCCTCAACAAATCCTATCGATTCTTGAACCACCGCCTCTTCGACATCCCTTCTTGAACCTCCACGATCGTTGCACCTCCCTCCTTCCTTACTCATACATACAACAACGAACTCAGCCAAGAATCCGGTCGAGGCATGAAACACATACGAGATGAAGAATTAAAGGATGAACCGTATGAATTACATGAATATATCGATCAAGTCCCACCTAATTGAATTTTAATGGATGAGTCTGAAGTCGAGTTCGTCTGCAAGAATTCGGTTTTCAAAAGTTTTGATAATTTTCGGGTCGGTATTAGTAAGAGTGAAGAATAAAATAATAAAATAGTCCCGGTATATGTAGCAGAAGTCGAAGACTCCTTGCCTTCCCTTGGTGTGACTAGCTGACCAGTTCCGGATAGGCTATACGGACCCAGTATTGTACCGATCCGAACTCTTGCTCATACGTCGGCTTGAGCTGAGCTTACAAAATAATAACAACAAACATATATAAAAGAGAGAAGGGGAGATTGAAAGACTCACTACTGCTTTATCTACTGCTTTACATGTTGACTCAGATACGACCATGAATATAAGCTTGCCTCGCGCTCGATATACACAAAAGGGCAATGTTGTTTGGTAACGACCTATGTGTGGACCATCACACATGGGAGCCAACGACTCAGCATAACTCAGCTATGTGAATATCTTGTCTAACCTCTTGACTCAACGAGGTTTGAATATTTACCAATGTCTTCTGATTGCTTCAGTGAATGAATTTGACTTAACAAGTACCATCGAGAACAATATGAAGGATGGTTGACTATTTATACAAAAATGAAAATACAGATGTCACAACTTCTCAAGAAAGATGTGACTATTCAACGTCCATTTTTTAAGACTAAAGACATCTTGAAAAGTGAAACTCAACAAATTCAAAGCACATCTCTTCTACGACGCAATGTACTTTGGGAGGCAAAGTGTTGGCCCGCCTTCTATTAAAGCTGTCAAAATTCACAGACAAAGTGCTCAAGATTCGGTTGGGATGCCTCCATGTCTCACGAGCTCAAAATAAAAAGCATGTACTCCACTTGAACCTCGACTCAGCTTACTTTTCACTTGGCTAAAGCAATTAAGGAATGTTGTGGATTTGGCTTGGCATAACGGCCTACGAATATACCAGGGTGTATGCCGACCTGAAGCCATATCGACCCAGATATATCACGTGAAGACTCTTTCTACTGCGATGTGACCAAGCCCACTTGCTCCTATTACCTTGGATTGGGTTTCACGTCCCCATATAGTCCAAAAGCCAACCCCATCGGTATATAGTCCCCCTAAAGCTAAAAAAATGGAACTTTGGCATTTTATCTCTTGTATACTCTGTACAACAGCCTTGTATTCGAGTTTTTGAGAGATAGTTCATCATTGTACTCTGTTCCTTCAAATTTTATAAGAAAATATAAAGTGGAAGTAGGCTTATTAATGCCAAAACACTATAAACTAACATGTGATTGCTTTTTACCCATTTTCATTTATATTTCTTCATTTTTATTCTCTACATATTCTCTATTCTGGTATTGTGCCACTTTTTGGTATCAACAAATGCTTATAATGATCTAGATGAAAAGGGGTCGCACATTGAGGGCGAGAAAGATATAGTGTGTCAGGGCAAAGCTGGAAACACCGAGGCATTGAGCATGGAAGAATTGGTGAAGATGCAATAGTAGATATCGCCATAAAGCGAGAGCCTGGAGTGGTCATACCATACCTTATACAAATGACCTCTCCTTCCCAACTGGCAGTAAAGAATTAATTAGCATTCCATCTGTAATGGCGCGTTTTGTTAGCTGTCGAATAATTAATTTATTTAATGATTTATATATCGATTTGGCGATATCGATAACTTAAAGTACAACGTTCGAACTTATAATTTATAATTATAATTAAAACGAACCTGAAACGTCGCGGCAGTTCGCAATTTGGCGATTTGAACTTCAACTGAATGTACATGATTCATTTTAAGCCGGATTTCTGTGAAACAAGAAACGTTTGGAGTTGGTGGAGTATATCTTTCTAGTGGAAGAGAAAAATCGGGATTTCGTCATGTAGATTTTGAGATATGTCCAAATCAAATTTTAAAATAGTCGCTATAGAATCGTTTATCGACCATAACGGTTTATTCGATATAACTAGTTATCAGATTCGAATTTGAACAAGGTTCTTTTGGGAAGTAGTGATAATTTAATTTTTAGAATTTTATGGTAATTTTTAATTAATTTAATAAGCGACTTTTTATTTGAAGTATTTCGCACCCTGAAATCAACATTTTGAAGTTTCAAAATATGAGTCCATCTACCGGTATTATTATATTTTTGGGATCATGGAACCGAGCTCGATACAATGGTATTTTGATTTCTGTCCGTACGTGAATGGAATTTAGGTAACATGGCACTTTGAAAAACCAAACTTTAAACACACTATATAACTTAACCTAATTATTGATTCTCCGGTCAGAACAGAATCCACGTCTCCATTTCCTTTCAGCCGATAGCCAAAACAAGAAAACGTGGGTGTGTAACAACCTCTCCCTGCAACCATATAATATCTTTTATCCCTCTCTAACCTAAACACTTTTCACCCCTCCGATCCAAATAGATGAGCCGCCATAAATCCTCATTTCTCAGCAGAAACGAAAATCGCGAGAATAAATAAAAATCAACATGAGTTCCTTTTTCCCTCTTATTATATCGGGGTGGACTTTTTCTTCTGGAACTCGAGCACTTCGCAGCAGCGTCGAGGTCAGGGCGAAGCTCTAAGGAAGGGGGGTCGGTCTGTGGTGTTGGTGGCGCGTCAGAGGGGATGGGGTGCAGCACATGAAGTTCACCAGCGGTGGAGCTGGAATTGGTGAAAGGGAAGCTCACAAGCGAGTTGCATAAGGGTGAAAGGAGGCACTGTTTTCTTGTTTGAATGAGTTTGCTAAAGGCAAACGTGAAAGGGGATGAGTGATTGGAAGGGGAGTGTATGTGAGCGAGAGGGTGTTTTACTGTTAAATGTGCGGTGCAAGGTCAAGGGGAGAAGCAGGCACCGTTGTATTGGGTGCGACATCATGGAGAAGTCACGGAAACAAGGAAAGAGCGGTGTGTTGAGAAGTGAATAACGCACTGTCTACGGTATTATATGATGCTGACCGTTGTCGTAGAAAGGAACCAAGGTGGGGCGATCTCCATGGTCGAAGGAAGGGAAGCTCGTCACCTTGGCAAAGTTGGTGGGATTCGAGCTGTTGTGGTGGCCCGGGTTGAGCTGAGAAGCGGTGTCAGTTGTGGGTGATTTGCGGCGTTCGTTACTGATTTAAAAGGAGAAACAAACGAAGTGGTACCACCAGAGTAAAATGAAATGGTACTGCATTTCATTAGAAGATTGCGGAGGGCATCAAATGAGTGAAGCAATGGGAGATTTTCGAACTGTTAAGGAGGACGTGCCATCTTACCTGTAGCAGTCGGAAGCATGCATGGTGAGGGCTGAAAGCAAGTTACGTCGAGTTAGGAGTGAAGTAAAGGATTTGTTTACGAGAAGGGCATGGAAGCAAAACTCGGATTGAGCTCGCGATTAGCAGATTGGAAAAGGACAATACTGTCAGTAGCAGTGTAGATCAATGGTTTGAGTGGGTCGAGATATTGGAACGTTTGGTCATGACAGCGGAGGAACGGTATTATGTTTAAACAGTGGAGCGTGACGGTAAACTCATTGGTGAATGATGATGTTCGAAGTTTAGTAAGTTGGCAGAATAAAACGCCGGATCGGATCAACTGACGCAAATCGTTATTTAACGGTTAACGCGCCAAGGTGAGTAAATCTCACAAACTCTAAACAGTTTTATTTTCACGTTGTATTCTTAGAACTATTAAAATATTGTCTGTTTGACTGTGTGTTGATTGTTTGCTTGAACTGCTAGTCAGTTAGTAGAGATTTTATATATATATTTACGTATGTATATATATATATATAAACCGTCAAATAGTTGTATGTTGATTCTGTTTATCAGAATATTATACTGGTGTTGTTTAACATCTGTGGATGCAGGGAAACAGGTTGGAGGAATCCAACTGGATTCCTCAACAGTTATTTTACTGTGATTTTTATATTGTGATATATAATGTGATGTATATAATCTGTGTGATTACGTGTGGTGGGACGATATTTATCGTTGTTATATGGTGTGGTAAATACAATGAGAAATCCCAGAATGTAGGAGAGGGGTTTTCAAAGTATATTTTGAAAATAGTTTATTTATATAAAATCAAGGGATTTTATATATATATATATATATATATATATACATATATATATATAAGAAAAAGGATTCTGAATATAAAGGAGTATAGTTGGTAAAAACAAATATAAAAGAATTATATTTGTAAATCAAATACAAGGGAATATATATGTTAATCGAATATAAGGGGATATATTTGTTAATCAAAATATAAAGGAAGTATATTCGTTAAAAGAAATATAAAGGATATTTATTTAGAGATTAAATAAATAGAATTTAACTAAAGGAGATATTTATTTGTTAAATAAATAGGAGTTAACCAAGTGAATTGGTCGAGTTAACCAAGTGAATTGGTCGAGTTAATCAAAGTGAATTTGTTAAGTTAAACTAAGTGAATCGGTTAGAGTAAATCAAAGTGAATTAGTTAAGTTAAACTAAGTGGTTAATCGATGTGAATTAGTTAAGTTAAACTAATTGGTAAATCAAAGTGAATTAGTTGCGTCAAACTAAGTGGATTAACTAAGTTAAACTAAGTGGATTAGTTCAGTTAATCAAGACAAGTAAATCAAGTTAGGTTAAACCATTTGAGTTAACCAGTTAAAGTTTACCAGTTAAAGATAAACAGTTAGAATTGACCAGTTAAAGTTGACCAGTTAAAGTTGACCAGTTAGAGTTGATCAGTTAGAGTTACTCGGTTAGAGTTAACCAGTTGAGTTAACCAGTTAGAGTTGATCAGTTAGAGTTATCCGAAGTAGAGTTATCGAATATAGTGTATTCAAGAGAAGAGTAATCGAATATAGTTTATTCGAGTGGAGAAATCAAATGTTATTCATTTGAGAAGAGTTATCGAATATTATTTATTCAAAGAGTAGTTATCGAATATTAGTTATTCGAAGTTAGTTAATCCAAAGGAGTTATTCGAAGTTAGATAATCCGAAGGAGTTATTCGAAGTTAGTTAATCCAAAGGAGTTATTCGAAGTTAGTTAATCCAAAGGAGTTATTCGAAGTTAGTTAATCCAAAGGAGTTATTCGAAGTTAGTTAATCCAAAGGAGTTAGTCGAAGTTAGTTAATCCAAAGGAGTTAGTCGAAGAGTTAATTGAATATTAGTTATTCAATTTGAGTTAATCGAGTATAGTTATTCGAGAAGAGTTAAATCGAATTTAGTTATTCGAAAGGAATTAATCAATTTGAGTTAAGTTAATCGATTTGAATTAAGTTGAATCGAAATGGAGTAAATCGATTAGAATTAAGCTAATCGAGTTAGAGTAAATCGAATATTGGTTATTCGAAGGTAAGTTATTCGAATTAGTTATTCGAAGGAGTTAATCAAATGAGTTGATCCAAAGGAGTTAGTCGAATATTAGTTATTCGAATAGAGTTAAAGGAGTTATCGATTTTAGTTTGATCGAAAGGAGTTATCGATTAGTAAATCGAAAGGAGATTTTCGAGTATAGCATATTCGAAAGAAAGAGATCGAATATGGTTTATTCGAAAGAGAGAGATTTCGAATATGAGTTATTCGAAGAGAGATAATCGAATATTGGTTATTCGAAGAAGAGTTAATCAAATAGAGATTTCTCGAAAGAGAGTTATACGTCGAATTCGATTATAGCGAATTCGGGAAAGTACTATTTACTTTCCAGGGTTTAAATCAAGATTTAGTTATTGATTTAGAAATTAGGTGTCTGTTAAATTATTCGAGTTAGGAAATAAAATATATAGGGGTAGGAATTATAACGTTATAGTTATAATCAAACACTGTCATATAAGAAGTGGATTCGTAACCTGAATCCGAGAATTTTCATAAACAGATGATTGTAAAAAGTGAGTGACGAGCTTCATCTATTTCACAGTAAAGGACGTTGTTAAATTAAGGTCTGAGAGGTAATTATACCCCAACTTGATTGACTTCAGAATTGACAAAGGAATAGTTGTGGTTCGATAGAAAAGGTTGATTTAAAATATAGTTAAGTAATAAGCGATTAATGGATTAAGCATAACGATGTTTTATACAACGTTCATTTGAAATCCGTAAATGAGTTTTGGAAACGTTTTCCAAATATAGTCAGATATGTTTTCTAAACATAGAAAATGAAATGTTTTCATGATAAGAATTTAAGAAATAGAGTTAAGCAAATTGAGAAACTGACTGGAGAGGGTAAGTTGAACGGTTTTCTAAGTGACGATATGATGTTGGTTTCGACCTTCCGGATTGATACTTAGAGAATTGTTCTCATACTAGTTACAGTTAGGGACTGATAGTTGCGAAATAATAGTGATGTGAGAATAAGCTATGGAATATTTTCCAATGATTTATAACATATATTTTCTAAATATATGAAATAAGGAAATATGAACATATGATGATTGATCGATCGAATTCCCATTTGGAAATAAGATCGTTGTTTGTACACCGACATGTTTTCATTTGATAGTTGAATCACAGACTATCAAAGTTTTTACCATTTTAACGTTGTTAATATGGAGAGACCGGTTGGATTATTATCCAAAGAACCACTCTGTATTGGCATAAGCGTTGCGAGCAATATCTGCCAAAGATAAATTGAAGATGGAGTAAAGTGCAAGGGATGTTGTATAAGTCTTAGATAACAGTGACTAAGATGGATATACTGAATAGTGCCTTCGGTTTGTCCAGTCCCAGGACAACGTATATGGAAGAAGGTCTGACAGAGTATATCCAATGGATCGCGTAAGTTGATCTGTTCAAACGTATTCACGTTTGGTGGCGGAGGAATTCGTTTCTCTTAGCTATATACCCGTGTTATCTTTGGATAAGTCAATTTGTGATTTGGCGGGTATGACGATGTGGCATTCAAAGTGAATGGTGATCAGATGTTCTGAAGATAGACGTAGCTTCTAGCCTCACACCGGGAAGTAACAAAAGTTGGGCTAGGCAGCATGGCTAGTTGGGTCATCCCCAAGCAGGGTGTATTGTCACCGATCTAGGGAATATTCATATTTATAATTCTTTTTGATTTTGTATCTTCGGATGACGGTTTGATGGCCTATAACCGTGGTGGCAATATATTCGCGACACTCAAGCTAAATGAGTGAGCGGTCATGTGTGGCCGGGTTGCAAGACGTTCTTGTTGAACCCTGAGTGTATCACCTCTAGAGTACACTATTCAGAAGGTGCTCCCATACCTTGTCTGTTGGAATCCATTCTCCGTTAAGCGCCCTGCGGTTTATGATTTTTACTATGTATGTAGAACGTGAGATGCAAGCGTTTCTGCTAGATTGATACCTATTTGTACTTAGACATTATTATAATATCACAATGATATTGCTTGTCAAAGTTGTTTAGATACTCATAAGGAAAAACCCATTCCGTATTCACGGCGTGGTCTTATGAGATATCATATACCTGTTCAATTGTTTTAAACTGTTTTACTCATACCAGTCCCATGACTGACCCGGAGTTTACTTTGTTGTTTTCCCTAAACTCTTGGGTGCCTAAATTTGTATGGGCAGTCAAGTAGTCGGGATTTTACAGATACACTTGGAGAGCTTGGAGCAGGAGACTTCAGGATTATAGCTATTATTATTCCGCTGTGTTGTTAAGTGTTGTACTTTGAAATGGTATGTATATACGAGTACTGATTTGTATTTCAAAGTTATGTTATATTTTATTCGTTCCGCTGTGAGATTCGTGTTTACTCTGATGATGTAAGTTCTTCTTCTTCTATTCTATTAGTTCTATCTTTTCTTCCTCACCTTCTAAATTCTTTCACTAACGTCTCGGAATTTCCGACTCTCGAGGAGTCGGAAATTTCCAGCCGTTACAGTTGGTATCAGAGCTTAAGTTAAGTGATTACCTTGGCTCTGTGGCATAACTCGATAGAGATGGGATTAGTAATATCCTAGATTGAGTTTGAGTGTATATATATGAGCGCGTAATTGTTATTCAATATAAAATAATTTTATATTGTGGAGACTCATTGGTTGAGTGGCTTATGAATTCTGGTCGATCAGTTTGATCCACTGTATCGATAAGGGTTACTAAACACTCGAATACGATGAACCGTCATGGTATGTTTTGAAAGAGGGTAAATGAAATAATTTTCCCCAAAATATATTTGTTATAGAAGAAATATATATCTTGAAATTATTATAGTATATTGGTTGTGTTGATTGTTATTATAATCGAATAAGATTATAAAAGGTTGAAATGGTTATAAATGACCAATCAGAATTCATATGAATGTAATATATGAAATAGTTTGAATTAAATATGAATTTAAATCATATTTGGAATTTAAAATAAGGAAATTTTAAGTTCCTGGGAGATTTTTAAAATGTTTTTCAAATTGAAAATGATATAGTATTGAACTCACTTCGATAGCTGGAAAATAGATTCTGATGATGAATCTAGACATCATCAGTGTTCATTTTCGAGTTCTAAGTGACGGATTACTACCAAAGGTTTTGTTTTTGAATTGTTTTGAGAAAACATGTTGTTTAGAAATTCAAAGGTTTTGAATTGGCATTATGATTTCAAATTGGTTTGAAAGAAACCCAGGAATGTAAGTTCTGGAATTAAAATTTAACTAATGAAGTTAAATAAAATGAGATGGTAAAAATAAATTGAAATTTAACTTGAATAGAGTTAAATAAAATTGAATTGGATTAGAGATAATCTAGAATGGAACCAAATTGATTAGTTGAGAATTTGGAATTTGATATTAGAGTTCGAATGAAATTCGATTTGGATTAGAGCATATGAACTGATTGGAGATCAATTGGAATGGATAACATTGGTATATGTTGAAGTGGTAGCAGATGAAAGGGATAGAGTTAAAGCCCGACAAAAAGGTACAAGTTTATATCATATATGAGTTTGGATTGTATGAGCCGAATTGGCAAGCCGCTTGGCTATTTTGATTTCCTTTGGATTGGAGGAGGCCTAGAGAGGCGAGTTGTGGTTTGACGTATTGAGCCGTACAAAGGAGGTTATGGCGAAATTTTTCGAAAATTTAAGATGTTAGAAAATTTTCAGAATTTTCAAAAATTTTAGTTGGTCGGAAATGAATTAATAAATTAATTAAAATTTAAAAGGGTCCAGTCAAACTGAAATTTAGAGGTAAAAAGGATTTTTAAATCTAGTTAGTAGAGTTAGTAGCATTTTTCTAACTTAGCAATTTCGAGGACGAAATTATTTTAAGGGGGGAAGTCTGTAATGGCGCGTTTTGTTAGCTGTCGAATAATTAATTTATTTAATGATTTATATATCGATTTGGCGATATCGATAACTTAAAGTACAACGTTCGAACTTATAATTTAAAATTATAATTAAAACGAACCTGAAACGTCGCGGCAGTTCGCAATTTGGCGATTTGAACTTCAACTGAATGTACATGATTCATTTTAAGCCGGATTTCTGTGAAACAAGAAACGTGTGGAGTTGGTGGAGTATATCTTTCTAGTGGAAGAGAAAAATCGGGATTTCGTCATGTAGATTTTGAGATATGTCCAAATCAAATTTTAAAATAGTCGCTATAGAATCGTTTATCGACCATAACGGTTTATTCGATATAACTAGTTATCAGATTCGAATTTGAACAAGGTTCTTTTGGGAAGTAGTGATAATTTAATTTTTAGAATTTTATGGTAATTTTTAATTAATTTAATAAGAGACTTTTTATTTGAAGTATTTCGCACCCTGAAATCAACATTTTGAAGTTTCAAAATATGAGTCCATCTACCGGTATTATTATATTTTTGGGATCATGGAACCGAGCTCGATACAATGGTATTTTGATTTCTGTCCGTACGTGAATGGAATTTAGGTAACATGGCACTTTGAAAAACCAAACTTTAAACACACTATATAACTTAACCTAATTATTGATTCTCCGGTCAGAACAGAATCCACGTCTCCATTTCCTTTCAGCCGATAGCCAAAACAAGAAAACGTGGGTGTGTAACAACCTCTCCCTGCAACCATATAATATCTTTTATCCCTCTCTAACCTAAACACTTTTCACCCCTCCGATCCAAATAGATGAGCCGCCATAAATCCTCATTTCTCAGCAGAAACGAAAATCGCGAGAATAAATAAAAATCAACATGAGTTCCTTTTTCCCTCTTATTATATCGGGGTGGACTTTTTCTTCTGGAACTCGAGCACTTCGCAGCAGCGTCGAGGTCAGGGCGAAGCTCTGAGGAAGGGGGGTCGGTCTGTGGTGTTGGTGGCGCGTCAGAGGGGATGGGGTGCAACACCTGAAGTTCACCAGCGGTGGAGCTGGAATTGGTGAAAGGGAAGCTCACAAGCGAGTTGCATAAGGGTGAAAGGAGGCACTGTTTTCTTGTTTGAATGAGTTTGCTAAAGGCAAACGTGAAAGGGGATGAGTGATTGGAAGGGGAGTGTATGTGAGCGAGAGGGTGTTTTACTGTTAAATGTGCGGTGCAAGGTCAAGGGGAGAAGCAGGCACCGTTGTATTGGGTGCGACATCATGGAGAAGTCACGGAAACAAGGAAAGAGCGGTGTGTTGAGAAGTGAATAACGCACTGTCTACGGTATTATATGATGCTGACCGTTGTCGTAGAAAGGAACCAAGGTGGGGCGATCTCCATGGTCGAAGGAAGGGAAGCTCGTCACCTTGGCAAAGTTGGTGGGATTCGAGCTGTTGTGGTGGCCCGGGTTGAGCTGAGAAGCGGTGTCAGTTGTGGGTGATTTGCGGCGTTCGTTACTGATTTAAAAGGAGAAACAAACGAAGTGGTACCACCAGAGTAAAATGAAATGGTACTGCATTTCATAAGAAGATTGCGGAGGGCATCAAATGAGTGAAGCAATGGGAGATTTTCGAACTGTTAAGGAGGACGTGCCATCTTACCTGTAGCAGTCGGAAGCATGCATGGTGAGGGCTGAAAGCAAGTTATGTCGAGTTAGGAGTGAAGTAAAGGATTTGTTTACGAGAAGGGCATGGAAGCAAAACTCGGATTGAGCTCGCGATTAGCAGATTGGAAAAGGACAATACTGTCAGTAGCAGTGTAGATCAATGGTTTGAGTGGGTCGAGATATTGGAACGTTTGGTCATGACAGCGGAGGAACGGTATTATGTTTAAACAGTGGAGCATGACGGTAAACTCATTGGTGAATGATGATGTTCGAAGTTTAGTAAGTTGGCAGAATAAAACGCCGGATCGGATCAACTGACGCAAATCGTTATTTAACGGTTAACGCGCCAAGGTGAGTAAATCTCACAAACTCTAAACAGTTTTATTTTCACGTTGTATTCTTAGAACTATTAAAATATTGTCTGTTTGACTGTGTGTTGATTGTTTGCTTGAACTGCTAGTCAGTTAGTAGAGATTTTATATATATATTTACGTATGTATATATATATATATAAACCGTCAAATAGTTGTATGTTGATTCTGTTTATCAGAATATTATACTGGTGTTGTTTAACATCTGTGGATGCAGGGAAACAGGTTGGAGGAATCCAACTGGATTCCTCAACAGTTATTTTACTGTGATTTTTATATTGTGATATATAATGTGATGTATATAATCTGTGTGATTACGTGTGGTGGGACGATATTTATCATTGTTATATGGTGTGGTAAATACCATGAGAAATACCAGAATGTAGGAGAGGGGTTTTCAAAGTATATTTTGAAAATAGTTTATTTATATAAAATCAAGGGATTTTATATATATATATATATACATATATATATAAGAAAAAGGATTCTGAATATAAAGGAGTATAGTTGGTAAAAACAAATATAAAAGAATTATATTTGTAAATCAAATACAAGGGAATATATATGTTAATCGGATATAAGGGGATATATTTGTTAATCAAAATATAAAGGAATTATATTCGTTAAAAGAAATATAAAGGATATTTATTTAGAGATTAAATAAATAGAATTTAACTAAAGGAGATATTTATTTGTTAAATAAATAGGAGTTAACCAAGTGAATTGGTCGAGTTAACCAAGTGAATTGGTCGAGTTAATCGAAGTGAATTTGTTAAGTTAAACTAAGTGAATCGGTTAGAGTAAATCAAAGTGAATTAGTTAAGTTAAACTAAGTGGTTAATCGATGTGAATTAGTTAAGTTAAACTAATTGGTAAATCAAAGTGAATTAGTTGCGTCAAACTAAGTGGATTAACTAAGTTAAACTAAGTGGATTAGTTCAGTTAATCAAGACAAGTAAATCAAGTTAGGTTAAACCATTTGAGTTAACCAGTTAAAGTTTACCAGTTAAAGATAAACAGTTAGAATTGACCAGTTAAAGTTGACCAGTTAGAGTTGATCAGTTAGAGTTACTCGGTTAGAGTTAACCAGTTGAGTTAACCAGTTAGAGTTGATCAGTTAGAGTTATCCGAAGTAGAGTTATCGAATATAGTGTATTCAAGAGAAGAGTAATCGAATATAGTTTATTCGAGTGGAGAAATCAAATGTTATTCATTTGAGAAGAGTTATCGAATATTATTTATTCAAAGAGTAGTTATCGAATATTAGTTATTCGAAGTTAGTTAATCCAAAGGAGTTATTCGAAGTTAGATAATCCGAAGGAGTTATTCGAAATTAGTTAATCCAAAGGAGTTATTCGAAGTTAGTTAATCCAAAGGAGTTATTCGAAGTTAGTTAATCCAAAGGAGTTATTCGAAGTTAGTTAATCCAAAGGAGTTAGTCGAAGTTAGTTAATCCAAAGGAGTTAGTCGAAGAGTTAATTGAATATTAGTTATTCAATTTGAGTTAATCGAGTATAGTTATTCGAGAAGAGTTAAATCGAATTTAGTTATTCGAAAGGAATTAATCAATTTGAGTTAAGTTAATCGATTTGAATTAAGTTGAATCGAAATGGAGTAAATCGATTAGAATTAAGTTAATCGAGTTAGAGTAAATCGAATATTGGTTATTCGAAGGTAAGTTATTCGAATTAGTTATTCGAAGGAGTTAATCAAATGAGTTGATCCAAAGGAGTTAGTCGAATATTAGTTATTCGAATAGAGTTAAAGGAGTTATCGATTTTAGTTTGATCGAAAGGAGTTATCGATTAGTAAATCGAAAGGAGATTTTCGAGTATAGCATATTCGAAAGAAAGAGATCGAATATGGTTTATTCGAAAGAGAGAGATTTCGAATATGAGTTATTCGAAGAGAGATAATCGAATATTGGTTATTCGAAGAAGAGTTAATCAAATAGAGATTTCTCGAAAGAGAGTTATACGTCGAATTCGATTATAGCGAATTCGGGAAAGTACTATTTACTTTCCAGGGTTTAAATCAAGATTTAGTTATTGATTTAGAAATTAGGTGTCTGTTAAATTATTTGAGTTAGGAAATAAAATATATAGGGGTAGGAATTATAACGTTATAGTTATAATCAAACACTATCATATAAGAAGTGGATTCGTAACCTGAATCCGAGAATTTTCGTAAACAGATGATTGTAAAAAGTGAGTGACGAGCTTCATCTATTTCACAGTAAAGGACGTTGTTAAATTAAGGTCTGAGAGGTAATTATACCCCAACTTGATTGACTTCAGAATTGACAAAGGAATAGTTGTGGTTCGATAGAAAAGGTTGATTTAAAATATAGTTAAGTAATAAGCGATTAATGGATTAAGCATAACGATGTTTTATACAACGTTCATTTGAAATCCGTAAATGAGTTTTGGAAACGTTTTCCAAATATAGTCAGATATGTTTTCTAAACATAGAAAATGAAATGTTTTCATGATAAGAATTTAAGAAATAGAGTTAAGCAAATTCAGAAACTGACTGGAGAGGGTAAGTTGAACGGTTTTCTAAGTGACGATATGATGTTGGTTTCGACCTTCCGGATTGATACTTAGAGAATTGTTCTCATACTAGTTACAGTTAGGGACTGATAGTTGCGAAATAATAGTGATGTGAGAATAAGCTATGGAATGTTTTCCAATGATTTATAACATATATTTTCTAAATATATGAAATAAGGAAATATGAACATATGATGATTGATCGATCGAATTCCCATTTGGAAATAAGATCGTTGTTTGTACACCGACATGTTTTCATTTGATTGTTGAATCACAGACTATCAAAGTTTTTACCATTTTAATGTTGTTAATATGGAGAGACCGGTTGGATTATTATCCAAAGAACCACTCTGTATTGGCATAAGCGTTGCGAGCAATATCTGCCAAAGATAAATTGAAGACGGAGTAAAGTGCAAGGGTTGTTGTATAAGTCTTAGATAACAGTGACTAAGATGGATATACTGAATAGTGCCTTCGGTTTGTCCAGTCCCAGGACAACGTATATGGAAGAAGGTCTGACAGAGTATATCCAATGGATCGCGTAAGTTGATCTGTTCAAACGTATTCACGTTTGGTGGCGGAGGAATTCGTTTCTCTTAGCTATATACCCGTGTTATCTTTGAATAAGTCAATTTGTGATTTGGCGGGTATGACGATGTGGCATTCAAAGTGAATGGTGATCAGATGTTCTGAAGATAGACGTAGCTTCTAGCCTCACACCGGGAAGTAACAAAAGTTGGGCTAGGCAGCATGGCTAGTTGGGTCATCCCCAAGCAGGGTGTATTGTCACCGATCTAGGGAATATTCATATTTATACTTCTTTTTGATTCTGTATCTTCGGATGACGGTTTGATGGCCTATAACCGTGGTGGCAATATATTCGCGACACTCAAGCTAAATGAGTGAGCGGTCATGTGTGGCCGGGTTGCAAGACGTTCTTGTTGAACCCTGAGTGTATCACCTCTAGAGTACACTATTCAGAAGGTGCTCCCATACCTTGTCTGTTGGAATCCATTCTCCGTTAAGCGCCCTGCGGTTTATGATTTTTACTATGTATGTAGAACGTGAGATGTAAGCATTTCTGCTAGATTGATACCTATTTGTACTTAGACATTATTATAATATCACAATGATATTGCTTGTCAAAGTTGTTTAGATACTCATAAGGAAAAACCCGTCCCGTATTCACGGCGTGGTCTTATGAGATATCATATACCTGTTCAATTGTTTTAAACTGTTTTACTCATACCAGTCCCATGACTGACCCGGAGTTTACTTTGTTGTTTTCCCTAAACTCTTGGGTGCCTAAATTTGTACGGGCAGTCAAGTAGTCGGGATTTTACAGATACACTTGGAGAGCTTGGAGCAGGAGACTTCAGGATTATAGCTATTATTATTCCGCTGTGTTGTTAAGTGTTGTACTTTGAAATGGTATGTATATACGAGTACTGATTTGTATTTCAAAGTTATGTTATATTTTATTCGTTCCGCTGTGAGATTCGTGTTTACTCTGATGATGTAAGTTCTTGTTCTTCTTCTATTCTATTAGTTCTATCTTTTCTTCCTCACCTTCTAAATTCTTTCACTAACGTCTCGGAATTTCCGACTCTCGAGGAGTCGGAAATTTCCAGCCGTTACACCATCGGATGTTACTCCTAGATAACTTAAGTCATCAAGAGGCAAGGGCGAGAACAAAAGCAAGTCAAGGAAGGAGAAGCTATGAAAAGAAAGTGACAGGTTGGGCGGTGACAAGACCACCAAACATTAACTATGAAGTAGTCTAACTTAGAGAAATCGATGAAGAGGAAGAAGAAGGATAATGAGAATGAATAGAAACCATCCGTAGTCATATTTTTTTATTATCTTGGCTGAGAGGTATACAAGTGTGATATCTGTAACACCCCACCTCCGCTAGGGTCACTCACAAAGGGAATGCACTAGGTTTGGTGAAGCATTATCAAGGTAAACATGCACAGAAATATCACAAGACAGAACATATAAAATAGCGGAAGTAAAATCGAACTTTCATAAACATTAATAATTAAGGTCTAAAGCCTTTTTCATCAGAGTACATCAAAACCTGTCTTGCAATAGTAAAGAAGCATAAAGACTTTTTCATAAATTATTCCCCAAATAAAACAGTAAAGTAGCCATAGCCAAGAAAAGTCCAAGCCATCCATGATGACCTTCAAGCAGAAGAAGTCCGAACTAAACAGCATTGTTTCCTCCCTGTAACCTGGAGGGGGGGGAAACGGAAGAAAAGAGGCGAAACAAAACGGGTCAGTCAAAAAGACTGAGTAAGTCCTATCTACTTCCAGTATAAAAACAGGTAAAGGTAACATGACATGCATAAACTGAAAGTAAACATACGGATAACTACAAGATAGATAAACTAAACCAGGGTAGCCGGTTGAACTACTGTGGCAAGGTAAACTAAGGTATCATGATAAACTACGGTGTTATGATAAGTCAAGGTATCACATCGTCAGATTTCTATCGAGTACATTATCCCAAGGTATCTACCCCGTCTAACATCCCACGGTATCTATTATGTATATTCTTCCTAGTTCTAACATGTATATTTCCTCTGCACCTCTCGTACTAGTATCCCTACCCGCGTCATGTGTTAACCATGAATGTCCCTTGCTCAAAGTCGTGTAATGGTCCATGTCAACCTAATATATCGCATATATAGGTTACTCAAATCATATGTTTCTTTCCATGTATATAAGTTCAGTCCTTTGCCGTACCTCGTACGGGCTTCCTCATGTCGTATTATCCTTGAAATCGTTTGGACTGTCACCCTTGTTCTAGCTAGGCTCTTCCATATGAATCATCGTTTGAACTACTAGGACTTACGCCACCTAGCACCACTAGGGATTACGCTTACCTATTGCACGCTTTCGTATTTCGGTTTGGGTTAAACCACCTAGGCCACTAGGGATTACGCTAACCCTCAACCGCGCCCTTTTTCCCACGCATTCATCGTGAATCGTTTTTCTATAACTGTATGCACATGTATCACATCGTGCCATCCGAGTCCTGTCACAGGGCAAAACAAGAAATACAGGACTCGGTCGGGAGCTTTAGATTTATCTGCCGATGCAGATACTAAGGTCTGCTTTTCTATACGTGGCTATGGTCCCACGAGACCCCTCCCTCAACTAGTGAAAGGCAACACAAGAGAAAATCTTGCATGAGAACTACACTCCGGCCAGCCCACATCCTACGGCCTACCTCACCCATAATTAGATAGCAATTATGGTCTGTTGGGTGTTCCCTGCCTTTCCGTACGTACACGCTTGACTCAAGATGGTAGATGATCGACGAACTTGCTATCTCGGGCACCTTATGTATTCGTCGACTCACTGCTATCCACCCCAGTCTTTAGGTCGCTCGCATAGCAACCAAGGCATATTCTTGGTTCTTCTACCGCAGACCTCAACCTCTCGTGAGCCTAGTATAATGACCTGGCAGCTCACAGAGGGATCCCAAGAATATCCTCACGTTCCCCGAAGCCGCTGCTTCGTTACCCAGTTCGCTGGAGCCTTTATCTAAATCAGATAGCCTGCTCCTACACGTATACTTAAACGATGACCTACCGTATCGGGTTACTCATCTATCTAAGAGGTGGTCCAAATTTCCTTGGCTAAGAATTATTACTTAGTTTCTATTAACTAAGGTTTACCACTTAGCCTTATTTCCATAATCCTTGTTAACTATGGTTATTTACCTAATCCTCCGAATTAGGGTTTATCTAATGGGTTAAGTGTCACTTAAGTTCACAACTTAACCCGTCTACAAACCACGTCAAAATTGGCTAAGTATCCAAGTCCAAAACTTAACCCTACAAACCATGTGTCAAGTTGGTTAAGTATATCAAGCAATTCATGGCTTAACCTTATTTAATTATCATTTTAGATTGGTTCAGTATATGTATTAACTTGACCTTATCTAATTACTGAGTCATATCGGTCAAGCGCATTCAAACGATTCGTGACTTAGCCTTATCATGTTTTCACGTTAGATTGGTTAAGTATAGGTTAACTTAACCTCATCAAATCATCGTGTTAAATTAGTTAAGTGTTTAACTTAACCCCATTAAATTACCAAGTTGGATTAATTAAGTCTAGGCTAACTTAACCCCATCCGATTACCATATTTAGATTAGTTAAGCCTAATCTTAACCCCATCTAGTTACCGTGGTTAGGTTAGTTAAGTCTTAATTACTTAACCTCATCTAATTACCCAGTCGGATTAGTTAAGTGTAAATTACTTAACCCCATCCCCTAATCATCTTGCATGGTTAAGTGTCATTAAGGAAATCAAGCCCGGTCCCACTTAACCTACCCATTCGTGTCATATCGGTTAAGTGTCATTAGTCAAATTTACTTAACCTTATCATGTGGCATTAATTTAATTAATGCACTCTTAACCTCTCACATTAGACCTTGTTGTGGTTACTAGTTAAGCCGGGCGGGTCCGGGTAGATTTACACCACAACCTAGTCTAACCTCGGGTCTTAAGCGCGACATGACCAACTTCTCACATTGGGTCCTATTGTTTGCAACTACTAGTTAGGCCGTTCGGTTCCGGGTAGTTTTACGTTGCAAACTCAACCCAACCTCGAGTTGGCCACACTTATATTATCTAAGTTCATCATGTTTCCAAAACATGTTACAAGTTTTTCAAGCATTTGGGTAGACCTAACTTAATAGGTAAATTCCCAAAGGGTAGACCTAACTTAATAGGTAAATTCCCAAGCTCATGTTTTTATGCATACTTACATGTCAACTTCCATGTTATCTTTCAAGTCATATTTTCAAGTATAAACACATGTCATATTCAAGTTAAGATTTCGCGACATGTTCATGTTTATCTAACTACCCAAAATCGTGTTTTCCCAATGCAAGCAAAGCGAGTCAACATAGTAGGTATACTATGGCTACATGTAGACCCCAAAACATGCACGATGCCACAAAAGGGATTGGCTCCAAACATGCATGGCGTCATAAGGGGGTTTGGCCTTAAAACATGCATGATAGAGTCATATAGGGATTGACCATAAGCATGCATACTATCATATAGGATTTGGCCACAAACTTGCATAATATCATAAGGAGGTTTTGCCACAAACATGCATGAAACATAAGGGGTTTGTGTTCATATGCATGCATAAGCCCCAAGGTCAAGTATTTGCCTATGTTTCACAAGTCAAATGGTTCCCAAAGGTTCATGCAAATCTTCCATAGACAAAGATCCAAACTTGCAAGATAAACTAGGCTAAACATAACATGAGTGACATGATTAAGTTGCTACATCTTAGTCTAAGGTCATAGATCATAGAAAAGGGACAAAGTTAGGTTCACATACATGCATACTTATGCTTTATCTCATTTTATCCCATGTCAACATTAAAATACCGTTTTGATCCAAAAGTAGCTAAAACTTACATAGGCAAGGCTTAGAAAAGGGATCATGCATCATCTTGACGAAGAAAGGTGGCTCCTTTGAAGAAGAACCATCATGAAACTCGCATAGCAATGTTGATTTGGCCTCTATTTGGTGTAGCAAGCTTGCATCTTATGATTTGAACCCGATTTGAATGCATAGGCTCTAGGGATTGGAGATGGAGGCCATGATCAAAATTGATTTTGGCAGCACTTAGTTGCTAGGTTTGATTTTTAGGGATTTAGGTTAGGTTTAGGGTCTTTTTATAGAGATTAGGATAGTTTTAGGCCCTTAGATTAACCCTAGGATAGATCAGGACCATCAGATCTCGGAAGCTTCCAGAACCAGCCCAAGAACAAGACCAGGTGAGACAAACAGGTGCGCCAGGCAACTTGCCCCGGCCACCCCCTGTCGACAGGCAAGTCGACAGGGCTGTCGACTTGGTCTGGGCCCAAGTCGACAGGCCTGTCGACAGCCCTGTCGACGTGGCCTAGGCGGGAAACTTCCCGCCTAGCCCCAGATCTGATTTTCAAAGCTATTTCCGAAGTTCAAATTTCCAGAAATCTTCTTTGGGCCTTTAACGGGTCATACGGACTCCGATTCTCGAAAACTCGAACTCTATTTCGCGTATTTTTCCGAGACGAACGCAATGGCACAGACCGTTTCACTTGATTCAGAATTTATAATTTAATTCTGTCTTGATTCTTGATTTAACGTGTTGTAAAAATTCGGGTTGTTACATTCTCCCCTTCTTAAAGGATTTCGTCCCCGAAATCTCAAAGTTAGGAAGAACATATCCTACCATCCATCATCCATCTACTCAAACCATCATCCACAAGCAACCATTGTCCTTAGACGACTCCTAATGCTTTATGAATGTATGCAAAACGTGTGTGTACATGTTCCTTAGCTAATGCTAATGATCAGGCCTGAAAAATCTTTTGAATGCAAAAATATGTTTAGTGCTATGAATCCATCATGTATGCAAATAGTCCTAGTCATATACACTATATGCGTGCACAAACATTCAACCATATGCAACATCCGCATGATAACACATTCAATTTCATCCATAAACAAGTATAAATACTCGTGCATATGCAATATGAAATGTGACCGAGTCGAGCTAATATCTAATGTAAATTCGCGCATCCACTTGCAACCATTTGCAACCATATCAACCATAACATGTTTCAAATACATGTTTACATCCACAGGGTTCTACCTAAGATTCCCTGAAACAGGGTCGAGAAGATAAACAAAACAAACTCCGTACGGGGTTTGTAACAGAGACAGGACCGAGAGGATATCCATAAAAGATAGCCTACAAGCAAGCTCAACAGAAAAACAGGGATCGAGGATATATTCCCAAAAGAGATATCATGCACGTATTTAGTCTTCAGTCTCCTGAGTCGCATTACCTTGAGCTTAGTTCCATCGTGCCTTGACCGCCCCTTTTACTTCACGATTTCGCAGCTTCTTATTTCCTGTTTCCATAACATGAGTTGGAACTCATTTCCTCGTCGCCTCTCGTTCCACTTGCACTTATTCTCCTTCTAGAATACTTGGCGCAAACAGGACGGCGTACACATTATTCCATGCGAGCCCTCAAAATTCACTAGTGAATCCTGGACCTTGTACCATAAGGTATTCCACGTAGAAAAACTTTCTCTTGAAAGTAAACAAGTTACCGTGCGCACTTACTAGGGTAATTCCCATAACCCATACATAATCAAAGTAAACCATCCGTCTTATTAGCGAACACCATTCGATCGGGTTTCTAATTTCCAACAAAGGCATCTAGGGATTCTAAGTAACTAATCATGACAGAACCCAAAAGGTTACGCGATACTTCAAGGGTATTACCAAAGCAAGCCAAGAGTCTAACTACCCTCCTTCTAAAACCGAGAGTGGCACCCCTTACTGGATAACCACTTCATCCCTAGAATCCATCCACAACTTATAAACATAAGCATTATTTCCAAGCTCAACACTTGATATAGACATTCTCAAATCCAAACAAGCCATGAGTAAATGGACCGATCTTCCAATAGGACTTGAGACAAAAACGGGATCCTCTACTGCGCTAGTACTAAGGTGCAGAGACTCAACTATCGAAGCGGACTTAAAAGATGCGGTGATCAAAACAAAGTCCCGACAGGATGATAGAGAAGAAAAGCTAAACCTTTAACAAGATCATTACCCTCCTTCTGAGGTACCCTAGAAATGAGAGCATACTATTGCCCTCCGAATGATCTTGTCCCTGTTCCATGATACTTAACTATCCGTCCCGTTCCACCATGCCAAAGGTACTCTCTCGTCATGGGTTTCATTGTTCATCTTTCTCCCTCCTTTTAGGACTCAGCCATACCAACATGTTGCTTATCCCTGAGCTCGTATCCTTTATCCTTGTTCTTACTATCCTTTCATGCATAATTCTGCAACGGTCTCTCGAGAACCACCTCCATCGTACGGGAAACACTTACGCAGCTAGAAAGACTAGTCGCAGTCAAAACCACTGTGACTACAGATGGAGGAAAGAAAGGAAAAGAGATTCAATCAAGGAAACAAGGATAATGCTAATGGCCTTTGGGGAATAGCCTTTTTCTTTTAAGAGAAAATTTTCGTGAAAAATGCTTCTTTGTAAACGGTTTTCAAATAGTTTTCAGAAGGTCTTTAAAAACTTTTGCCCAGTCTAGTAACCTTCTGCTCTGATACCAAATGTAACACCCCACCTCCGCTAGGGTCACTCACAAAGGGAATGCACTAGGTTTGGTGAAGCATTATCAAGGTAAACATGCACAGAAATATCACAAGACAGAACATATAAAATAGCGGAAGTAAAATCGAACTTTCATAAACATTAATAATTAAGGTCTAAAGCCTTTTTCATCAGAGTACATCAAAACCTGTCTTGCAATAGTAAAGAAGCATAAAGACTTTTTCATAAATTATTCCCCAAATAAAACAGTAAAGTAGCCATAGCCAAGAAAAGTCCAAGCCATCCATGATGACCTTCAAGCAGAAGAAGTCCGAACTAAACAACATTGTTTCCTCCCTGTAACCTGGAGGGAGGGGGGAAACGGAAGAAAAGAGGCAAAACAAAACGGGTCAGTCAAAAAGACTGAGTAAGTCCTATCTACTTCCAGTATAAAAACAGGTAAAGGTAACATGACATGCATAAACTGAAAGTAAACATAAGGATAACTACAAGATAGATAAACTAAACCAGGGTAGCCGGTTGAACTACTGTGGCAAGGTAAACTAAGGTATCATGATAAACTACGGTGTTATGATAAGTCAAGGTATCACATCGTCAGATTTCTATCGAGTACATTATCCCAAGGTATCTACCCCGTCTAACATCCCACGGTATCTATTATGTATATTCTTCCTAGTTCTAACATGTATATTTGCTCTGCACCTCTCGTACTAGTATCCCTACCCGCGTCATGTGTTAACCATGAATGTCCCTTGCTCAAAGTCGTGTAATGGTCCATGTCAACCTAATATATCGCATATATAGGTTACTCAAATCATATGTTTCTTTCCATGTATATAAGTTCAGTCCTTTGCCGTACCTCGTACGGGCTTCCTCATGTCGTATTATCCTTGAAATCGTTTGGACTGTCACCCTTGTTCTAGCTAGGCTCTTCCATATGAATCATCGTTTGAACTACTAGGACTTACGCCACCTAGCACCACTAGGGATTACGCTTACCTATTGCACGCTTTCGTATTTCGGTTTGGGTTAAACCACCTAGGCCACTAGGGATTACGCTAACCCTCAACCGCGCCCTTTTTCCCACGCATTCATCGTGAATCGTTTTTCTATAACTGTATGCACATGTATCACATCGTGCCATCCGAGTCCTGTCACAGGGCAAAACAAGAAATACAGGACTCGGTCGGGAGCTTTAGATTTATCTGCCGATGCAGATACTAAGGTCTGCTTTTCTATACGTGGCTATGGTCCCACGAGACCCCTCCCTCAACTAGTGAAAGGCAACACAAGAGAAAATCTTGCATGAGAACTACACTCCGGCCAGCCCACATCCTACGGCCTACCTCACCCATAATTAGATAGCAATTATGGTCTGTTGGGTGTTCCCTGCCTTTCCGTACGTACATGCTTGACTCAAGATGGTAGATGATCGACGAACTTGCTATCTCGGGCACCTTATGTATTCGTCGACTCACTGCTATCCACCCCAGTCTTTAGGTCGCTCGCATAGCAACCAAGGCATATTCTTGGTTCTTCTACCGCAGACCTCAACCTCTCGTGAGCCTAGTATAATGACCTGGCAGCTCACAGAGGGATCCCAAGAATATCCTCACGTTCCCCGAAGCCGCTGCTTCGTTACCCAGTTCGCTGGAGCCTTTATCTAAATCAGATAGCCTGCTCCTACACGTATACTTAAACGATGACCTACCGTATCGGGTTACTCATCTATCTAAGAGGTGGTCCAAATTTCCTTGGCTAAGAATTATTACTTAGTTTCTATTAACTAAGGTTTACCACTTAGCCTTATTTCCATAATCCTTGTTAACTATGGTTATTTACCTAATCCTCTGAATTAGGGTTTATCTAATGGGTTAAGTGTCACTTAAGTTCACAACTTAACCCGTCTACAAACCACGTCAAAATTGGCTAAGTATCCAAGTCCAAAACTTAACCCTACAAACCATGTGTCAAGTTGGTTAAGTATATCAAGCAATTCATGGCTTAACCTTATTTAATTATCATTTTAGATTGGTTCCGTATATGTATTAACTTTACCTTATCTAATTACTGAGTCATATCGGTCAAGCGCATTCAAACGATTCGTGACTTAGCCTTATCATGTTTTCACGTTAGATTGGTTAAGTATAGGTTAACTTAACCTCATCAAATCATCGTGTTAAATTAGTTAAGTGTTTAACTTAACCCCATTAAATTACCAAGTTGGATTAATTAAGTCTAGGCTAACTTAACCCCATCCGATTACCATATTTAGATTAGTTAAGCCTAATCTTAACCCCATCTAGTTACCGTGGTTAGGTTAGTTAAGTCTTAATTACTTAACCTCATCTAATTACCCAGTCGGATTAGTTAAGTGTAAATTACTTAACCCCATCCCCTAATCATCTTGCATGGTTAAGTGTCATTAAGGAAATCAAGCCCGGTCCCACTTAACCTACCCATTCGTGTCATATCGGTTAAGTGTCATTAGTCAAATTTACTTAACCTTATCATGTGGCATTAATTTAATTAATGCACTCTTAACCTCTCATATTAGACCTTGTTGTGGTTACTAGTTAAGCCGGGCGGGTCCGGGTAGATTTACACCACAACCTAGTCTAACCTCGGGTCTTAAGCGCGACATGACCAACTTCTCACATTGGGTCCTATTGTTTGCAACTACTAGTTAGGCCGGTCGGTTCCGGGTAGTTTTACGTTGCAAACTCAACCCAACCTCGAGTTGGCCACACTTATATTATCTAAGTTCATCATGTTTCCAAAACATGTTACAAGTTTTTCAAGCATTTGGGTAGACCTAACTTAATAGGTAAATTCCCAAAGGGTAGACCTAACTTAATAGGTAAATTCCCAAGCTCATGTTTTTATGCATACTTACATGTCAACTTCCATGTTATCTTTCAAGTCATATTTTCAAGTATAAACACATGTCATATTCAAGTTAAGATTTCGCGACATGTTCATGTTTATCTAACTACCCAAAATCGTGTTTTCCCAATGCAAGCAAAGCGAGTCAACATAGTAGGTATACTATGGCTACATGTAGACCCCAAAACATGCACGATGCCACAAAAGGGATTGGCTCCAAACATGCATGGCGTCATAAGGGGGTTTGGCCTTAAAACATGCATGATAGAGTCATATAGGGATTGACCATAAGCATGCATACTATCATATAGGATTTGGCCACAAACTTGCATAATATCATAAGGAGGTTTTGCCACAAACATGCATGAAACATAAGGGGTTTGTGTTCATATGCATGCATAAGCCCCAAGGTCAAGTATTTGCCTATGTTTCACAAGTCAAATGGTTCCCAAAGGTTCATGTAAATCTTCCATAGACAAAGATCCAAACTTGCAAGATAAACTAGGCTAAACATAACATGAGTGACATGATTAAGTTGCTACATCTTAGTCTAAGGTCATAGATCATAGAAAAGGGACAAAGTTAGGTTCACATACATGCATACTTATGCTTTATCTCATTTTATCCCATGTCAACATTAAAATACCGTTTTGATCCAAAAGTAGCTAGAACTTACATAGGCAAGGCTTAGAAAAGGGATCATGCATCATCTTGACGAAGAAAGGTGGCTCCTTTGAAGAAGAACCATCATGAAACTCGCATAGCAATGTTGATTTGGCCTCTATTTGGTGTAGCAAGCTTGCATCTTATGATTTGAACCCGATTTGAATGCATAGGCTCTAGGGATTGGAGATGGAGGCCATGATCAAAATTGATTTTGGCAGCACTTAGTTGCTAGGTTTGATTTTTAGGGATTTAGGTTAGGTTTAGGGTCTTTTTATAGAGATTAGGATAGTTTTAGGCCCTTAGATTAACCCTAGGATAGATCAGGACCATCAGATCTCGGAAGCTTCCAGAACCAGCCCAAGAACAAGACCAGGTGAGACAAACAGGTGCGCCAGGCAACTTGCCCCGGCCACCTCCTGTCGACAGGCAAGTCGACAGGGCTGTCGACTTGGTCTGGGCCCAAGTCGACAGGCCTGTCGACGTGGCCTAGGCGGGAAACTTCCCGCCTAGCCCCAGATCTGATTTTCAAAGCTATTTCCGAAGTTCAAATTTCCAGAAATCTTCTTTGGGCCTTTAACGGGTCATACGGACTCCGATTCTCGAAAACTCGAACTCTATTTCGTGTATTTTTCCAAGACGAACGCAATGGCACAGACCGTTTCACTTGATTCAGAATTTATAATTTAATTCTGTCTTGATTCTTGATTTAACGTGTTGTAAAAATTCGGGTTGTTACAATATCCTTTTACTTTGAGACTTGAATTTACTCTTCACGCGTAAATAAGATAGTCCTTCTTGTCTTTAGCAGTTAATCATTTTTATTTTCCATCCAGTGTAATCACGAATTTCTACTTTAACCAATAAGCAGTCAAACTTAGGTTAAGTGGACTCTAGAGGTATTATGGTGTATTGCCTCTAATTAACTTTAAGTCATGCACCGTAGCAAGGGCATTATTAACGTTAATTCTTAAGTCATTTTGCTAAGTTTGTACTCATGACCCTAGCCTTGGCAAAGCTAAGTGGACGAACATCGGTATTTCGCTCCTTATACTCTCTCATTTAATTTTATCTTAGAGTTATTGGACATCAAGTCCTCATTTTTATACTCTCTTGTCATTACTCAGGTTAGAGTTGTAGGTTAAGCGATCATGTCTTGGATGGCCATTCACACTTACCAATTAATTTATATTCCTTCTCAAGTCATTGGTAATAAGGGTTACTTATACAAATGATTATGTCACATTCGCTTTGGCATCATTACTTCACCATTTGTCTTAGGTGAGGATCGCAACTTAAACGGTGGGTCATGCTTGAGTTTGATAAACTCTTTCCCGTTAAGTCATGGGATCGAGCTTGTGAAGTCTTAAGGACAGATAGTGTTAGAACCTCCACTTTTGGACTTCATTTTAATTGTAACAACTATATATCGACAGTATTGTACGCTAATGTATTTTACAAGAAAAAGGAGAAGAATATAATCTAAATCCTCAAAGATTCAACAAGACGATATGATGATGTATTTAGTATGAAATCAAGTCAATGTTTCGATGGTAAATACTGTTAAAATCTCTCCATTAAGTATGTATATATATATATATATTATAAATTATATTTTTATATAAAGGATGAAAAGGCATGTGTAGAAGTGTGCATTAGACGTCTGAACTAGAATTTTAGATTTCTGAACGCTGAATATTCAATAATTCGACTTTGAATATTTAGACGTCTGAAAACCCAATTTAGACATTTGAATGGGCAATTTTATGCACATGTCCATTCATTTTAAATTATAGCCATTTTTCAAAAGGCTAAATTAAAAATTCAGAAGGCTGAATTGAAAGGTTGCGACTTTTTAAAGAGTAATAACTATTTAATCCAAGATTTATGCGTACATCTTTTAATCAAACCTTTTTACAAATGATTGCAACCTTTTATTTATTATAAATACACTTCAGAATCTTTTGTTTCAATCATCGAACTTTGTTGAATTATATATTCTCTGATTGTGAACTATTTCCTGTTCTAATTCACTTGTGCTCTCAAGTATTCAGTACTATACGATTATAAATCACTTTCCTTATTTATTCATCACTTCCTTTCAAATATATATACATAGGAGGATATTATAGGAAGGAGGTACTTAAAGTGTGACTTATCGGTGTTATTCAGAACACATACTTGGTCAAAACAAATTATTTTATTTGTTGAAGTCCTATTCTGCTGCTCAGGCAAGAAGTCCTCTTCGGCTGCTAAGGCAAAATCCTGTTCTATTGCTCAGGCCCCCGTTCGGCTGCTCAGGTGTTGTAATACATATTCTTCTGTGTTAAGTGAAGGTGTTGATTAGTGAAATTCCTAAAGGAGTCTAGGACTGGACGTAGGATGGTGCTCTGAACCAGTATAAAAATCCCTTGGTGTCATTTACTTTTATTTACTACATTTACTCTGCTTATTTGTGATATTAATTTACATAATTTTATCATTAAATTTTTACTTGCATAACTATATCAAGTATAATATATCACACTATCAAGACTTCCACATATACACTTAGTTTATATTATGTGATCCTTCTCTCATAGTTTTTTCATTTGGTATCAGAGCAGGTCATCTTATAACCATAAAACAGTTATATGGTATCTTGATAATATGGAAAATAACACTAACACCAGCACTAACACAAGTTTCACATAAGGTTAATATACTGCACAATCTCCACTTTTTAATGGCATGAACTATAATTACTAGGCAATACGAATAAGAATTTATATGCAAGCCAATGGATTTGAAACTTGGAATATTACTCCAAAGGAATATACTATTCCCACTACCAATTATTCTGAGTGATCAGGTTAAAAAAAACCGATGCTACTTCAAATGTTAAAGCTATGAATATGTTGCATTGCGCTTTAGATAGAAGTGATTTTAAGTGTATGTATATGTGCAATACTGCATATGATATATGGCAAAAACTGAAGGTAACTCACGAAGGAGCTAACAAAGTAAAGGAAAGGAAGATATCCATGCTTAAAAGTCAATTTCAGATTTTTATAATGAATGAAAACGAATCTATTAATGACATGTACTCTAGATTTTAGGATATTTATCATTTGTTATTGAGTTTAGGAGAAAAATATTCTGATTTTGATATAGTATTGAAAATCCTAAACTCTTTAACGGAAGGCTAGGAAAGAAAGGTCATAGAAATTGAAGAAGCTAATGATCTTTCAGCCATGAAACCAGAAAAGTTAATAGGAAATATAATGTCATATAAAGTAAATTTGCAGACAAAAAGTGTTCATGCACAGGTATAGAGGAACCTGTCCATGCAGAAAAAGATGAATCAGATTTAAACGAAGAAGACCTAGCTTTTATTGCCAAAAACTTTAGAAAGTTTTTGAAATATAAGAAAGGAATCAGTAACAATGGAAAAAAAATCTCAACAACAACAAAGCCTCCTCATCAACAATTGAATGCTTCGATTGTCACAAGAAAGGACATTTTCACAAAAATTGTCTGGAACAGAAGAAAGAGTACCGCAACAAAATTAAGAAGGAGAAATCCAAAAGACGAGCATTTTCAGTAACATGGGATGATTCAGATTCTTCATCTTCAGAAAGTGACAGCGAAAGTGATAACGAACAAGCTAATGTGTGCTTCATGGCCAAAGATAACGAGGCAAGCGATCCTACTTTTGAAGATATGGAAGAAATAAATACGGAATTATTAGAATCTAGAAATAATTTCAAAAGAAATATGAACAAGCAATTGGGGACCAGAAAAAGTCAAAATTCGAAAGAGATACGTTAAAAGACAAAAAAGAGATATTAGAAGGTGAAAATAGAAAACTTCAAGAATCTCTTTCTAATGCAAATTCTCAACTTTTCTTATTGAGTCAAGAAATTGAAACTCAAAAAAGAAAAGAATAACCTGCTTATTTCTAGAAACCATGAGTTGAAAACTAGGATTAAATAGTAGAATTAGATAATTCTAGTTTTAAAATTAAGTTAGATGATCACTAAAAATGTCACTAATTTCAATAAAAGTAGAGAGAATTTATCTAAAATTATAGAAAATTCTCAACATGTATCTTGTAAGAAAGGGTTAGGATATAAACCAAAGGCTGATATTTCAAAGAAATCAAATAAAAAGAAGTTTAAACCTAGCAAGTTTAAACCAAGTAATACATCAGTATATCCCGAAAAGAAGAAAGTTTATAAACTGTTAATATATGGGTACCTAAAATGGATAATTATTTTATTAGGAATAAATATATAAAAAATTCTTAGAAACTGTACATAAAAATAAGGATTATATTTATAAAAGGGCTATCGACCCTCTCGGGTTTGGTTTCCTAAGATCTATCTCTTAGGACCCTAATTGAGGAAGTGGGTACCAAGGTCATTACATATTTTTTGCAGGACCCACTCAAGAAGAGAGGAAAATGGATACTCGACAATGATTGCTCAAAACGTATGACAGGAAAAAAAGAGATGCTGAAAAATATTATCCACTCAAAAAGAGGAACTATCACATTTAGAGATAATTCCAAAGGCTATACGATCGGCAAAGGCGATGTGAGCAATTTCTGTATATCTAATTTACCTCTCTTATTATTGATGTTTTGTTAGTCAAAAAACTTAAAAATAATGTGCTTAATACTAGTCAATTATGTGTTTCAAGATATCATTCTCAGAAAATAAGTGTAGTATTTCAGATAAAAATCAAAATCTTATTTTTAAAGGTAACAGGGAAAAAATATTTATATTCTAAATATGAAAATAAATAATAATCCGAGTTTGTCTTTTTTATCCAAAGAAAATGATCCTTGGTTATAGCACAAAAGATTTTGTCATATCAGTTTCAAAATTATAAGTAAAATATTGAAAAATAAATTAATCAAAGGTTTACCAAAATGAAATTTAAAGTAGATAATTTGTGTGATGCTTTTCATTTAGGAAAATTAGCAAAATCTTCTTTTAAATCTAAAAATGTTATTTCAATATTACAAACATTCGAATGACTACATATGGATTTGTTTAGGCCAACTCAGGTTCAATTTATAAACCATAATAAATACGTATTTGTAATTTTTGATGACTTTTCAAGGTTACTTGGATGATTTTTATGAAAAGTAAAAGTGATACTTTTGAACATTTTAAAATGTTTGTTAAACATATTCAAAATTTTAAAGGGTTTTAAAGTTAAAAACGTTAAAGTGGTCATGAAGGTGAATTAGAAAAAGAAATATTTGATCAATACCGTAAAAAGAAAAGAATTTTTCATAATTTTTTGTTTCCTAGAACTCCTAAACAAAATGGAGTTATAGAAAGGAAAAATAGAACTTTACAGGAATGTGCGTGAACATTATTAAATGGAAGTATGTTACCAAAACACTTTTTGGCTGAAGTTGTTACAACGGCCTGTTATGTTACAAATCGTGTTTCTATTAGGCCTCTAACGAAAAATACTCCCTACGAACTTTTCAATGGTAGAAAATAAAATATTTCATATTTTAAAGTTTTTGGATCAAAATATTTTATTTTAAATACAAGAAATCAGCTTGGAAAATTCGATTCTAAATCCAATGAAGGAATATTTCTATGATATTAAGATCAAAGGGAAGTTTATCGTAAAAGAAAAAATAAATTCAAAGAAATTCTTCATGTTTCATTTGATGAAAATTTTATTCAAAAATCCATATAATAATGAGATTTTTAAGAATAAAAAATCTTGAAATGATGAAAATATTATTTATAATTTTAGAGAAGATGAAAATGTTATCCATAACAATAATAAAGAAAATTAAGATATAACAAAAAATAATGATCAAAATGAAAATACTACGACAGAAAATGATAACAATATTAGTAATTCTAGAGAAGACGAAAACATTGTTCATAATTCTAGAGAAGATGAAAACATTATTTATAAAAATAATGGGTTAAGATATCCACCAAGAATATTACGAGATCATCCAGCTCGAAATATTATTGGAGAAATAAATTCAAATGTAAGAACTAGAAATCTATTAAATTTAGTAAGTCATGTAGCATTTTTATCTAATACAGAAGCCAAAAATTCAAAAGAAGCATCTTCTGATGAAAATTGGATTATAGCCATGTAAGAAGAACTTAATCAGTTTGAACGCAATGAAGTTTGGGAATTAGTTCGTAGACCAAGTGATCAAGCTATTATAGGAACAAAATGAGTCTGTGAAAACAAAGCTGACGAATTGGGAAAATTAACTAGAAACAAAGCTAGATTAGTTGCACAAGGATATAATCAAGAAGAAAGAATAGACTATGAAGAAACGTTTCCTATGGCTGCTAGATTAGAAGCAATTCGTATCTTATTAGCCTATGCCTGTTTTCATAACTTTAAATTATATCAATGGATGTAAAAAGTGCATTTTTAAATGGATATATAAAAAAAATATTTACGTTGAACAACCACCTTTATTCACATATGAAGAATACCCAGATTACGTATACAATTGAAAAAGGCATTATCTGATTTAAAAACACCTCATGGTTGGTATGTACGTCTTAAGAACTACTTAATAAGTTCAGGATTTCAAATTGAAAAGGTTAATCAAACATTATTTTTAAAATGATCTAAAAAGGATATTTTAGTAATTCAAATTTACGTAGATGATATTATATTTGGTTCTACCAATGAAAAATTATGTTGCGAATTTTCCGAAATTATGACTAATGAATTTGAAATGTCACATATAATAGAATTATCATATTTTCTTAGTCTACAAATTAAACAATTATCCAACAGTATTTTTATAAGTCAAGAAAAATATTGTAATACTGTAATAAAATGATTTGAAATAGAAAACACTTCTACTAAACTGAACGTATGAGTACAACAACACATCTCGATAGAGATGAAAACGGTAAAAGTGTCAAACAGAAATTATATCATAGTATGATAGGATCATTACTGTATATAACAGTTAGACCTGATATAATGATAAGTGTTTGTTTATGTGCACGATTACAAGCCAATCCTAAAGAATCACAACTACAAGCAGTTAAGCTTATATTACGTTATCTAAGAAATACCAGAGATTTTGGACTTCTATATCCGAAAGATTGTTCCTTTGAATTAGTGATGCTGATTTCGGAGGATCACAGACTGGTTGAAAAAGTACGAGTGGTACATGTCACTTTATTGTCAAAGCACTAGTCTCTCTGTTTAGCAAGAAACAAAATTGTGTTTCACTATGTACGCATGAAGCTGAAATATATCAGTAGCTTTGGCTTGTTCTCAAGTTATATACATGCAACAAACACTCAAAGATTTTAATATAAATTTATTAAAATCAACTACTTATTGTGATAACACAAGCAAGGTAGACTATTATAAAAATCTAGTTAATCACTCTCGAACAAAGCATATAGGCATTAGACATCATTTCTTACATGATAATATAGAAAAAGAAATAATTAACTTGGAATTCGTGTCATCTGAAAATCAAACAGTTGACATTTTTACTAAACCGATACTTGAAAATCATTTATTAAACAACAAAGAGAACTTGGCATTGTTTTCATCTAAATATTTATAAAAAATTGAATTTTAAGTGCAAAAATAAAATTTCTAGAAAATAAAGTTTTTATGCATCAACCAAGACTCGAACCCTGGTAGTTTGCGTGATAGTTGCATAGTCTTTCCATTAGGTTACCTGGTGTTTCTTGTCCAACTATAGTACTATAACATACTTATAACACGATTTTGATAACTCTAATTTTAAACTACAAACAAACCTACTATTTATATATATGGTTTATATTACATCAATCATACAAACTATACATTTTATTCCTGAGATTAAGGCAGGTTCCGTTATAAAAGAGCATAATTTTTTTTATAATAAGAAGAACATATGTTTAAAGAATCAAGTGCTTTTAAGAACTCAATACAGCATGTCTACTCACTCTAATTCAAGCTCACCAAAGAATTCGGGTTCACCAAATAAATCATCTTCATTAATTCAAATCGTTTCACCAAAACAAGAACGGGTATATAAGTGGTCTTCATATCACATGGGATATACACCGGATTCTAAGAAATCGAAACGAGCGATATCTATACCACCATCTACCAAAGAGAATATAGATGATATTCATCATTTTCAACAATAACTTGACCTACAACATGAGTTATATTTCAAACAAAAATTGTAGCATGAAGGTTAACTCTTTTAGAGAAAATAGCTTTATGAGTATATGGATATGTCAAGTCGGACATTCACGAACCATCATCTTCTTGTACTCCATGGAATCAAAGTCCAAAGCGACCACCGTATATTCCAATTTCATGGGATAAGAATTATGCAGCTAATGAAGAAGCTAAAAAGATGCCATCTCCGAAGAAATCATTGTATTCAAGCTCTAAATAAGCTGTCAACATTTCTTGTCAATTTCAGATTTTTTTATTTTTAGAATAATGTTGAAATTTTGAAATGAGTTTTGTTTATTTTTATTTGTAATAAAAGTTGCACTGTTTTTTATTTGTATATATATATATACACATTCAAATCATATAAAAATTGACGTGTTTATATAAACACTGTTAAACAATAATATATGCTTATCATTCTTTGACAAAACCTTAGTTATAAAAGTTGAAACATATATACTTCAAAGCATTAAAAGTTGCACATCTCACCAAAACAGCCAAATTAGCCATCTATTTTGTAAAAACAGACATCTGAATGCTCCTATAAACAAAAATATATACCCAGGATCCATTCCCTTTAAACACTTAAATGTTTTATTCTCTCATTCATAAATCTAAATTTTAAATTCCTACCATAATTCCCAACTCCATAAACTTCAAATATCCCAAATTTTCGAAAATTTTCATACAAGATGCCATCAAGCACAAAGAAGTAGAAAACCATTCCCAATCCAAACGTCGGACGAGTAAGGCATTGGCTACATAACGAAACAGTTGTCCAAATGTACAAAGCCATGAAAATTTTGAAAATATATAACAGTTATTTCATCAAGTTCTCGGAATTCACAGGCTACCAGATTCAAAAAATAGCTAGGTCTGCATATTTTGAATCTTTAATTTATTTTGATGAAAATAACAAGCAATTGGGCCATTCACTTAGCAAATTGTTTCCAGCGAATCTTAATTCTTGTTCTGAGAACCCGATGGATGGAAACAACGTGATATGGACTAAAGTATGTGGGTCTCAATGTTCATTCCTATTTCCCTCCTTGGAAAAATCTTGAATTGTGCTTATTCCGAAATTTACATAGATGACGTGGAAGTTAATAATAATGAGAGGGATGATGTATCTCGCAGATTTTTATCTAATAGTTTGATTGATATGCCAAAGATGAAGTCTACTTCCTTAAGAAATCAAGCCTGCATTTTACACTGTACTCTTACTTTCTCACTCACACCTCATACTGGAAGCTATGAGAAGATTTATAAGCGTGATTTCCAAGCCTTATTTGCAATATACAAAATTGGGCGAAAACAATATTGGATGAGTTTTTGGATATTACTTGTAAAAGGAAGTATATGACTATCCACTATGGAGCTTATATTATACGCATCTTACTCGGTTCATAAATTAATATAACTTACGGAATGGACTTCGTCATCGATTGGGATGAAGACATTGGCATTAATGAAAATTCCCGCACGACCATCTCTTAATAATATTTCTCTCGAGAAATGGAAACAAAACATGGCAAATAAATTGACCAACTTTCCAAGCCTTCGACATCATTGAAACCATCCTCTTCTTTGACTATTGATGATGAAGATGTAATTCAAGTTGTGACTTCGGAAGAGAATCCAAAGAAAGCCTTTGCCATTATCTCAAATAATAAATTAAAATTGCAATAGCAAATGAATAAATTCTAACACAAGACGAAACGTCTTTCAACTCGATCAAGGGTTTGTTATCTAAAATTTAGGTGTAGTTAGTTCCATATTATTCGATCCTACTTCATAGTATTTTCAGCTAGTTGGTTCACGTCCATTCTTAATTCTTGCTTACCTTGCTCATCAAATCATGAGCAAGAGAATGTCGATAGTGGGTCTAATCACAACATTTATCCATACAACTACCAAAGTCATAGAAGGTGGGACAATACCAAGAGATTTTAACGATGGAAAGAAATGGAATAGGCTTATCATACCCTATTACATTGTCTGAAAGAAATTTTCCTGTTTACAAAAACAACTAATTAAAATAAAATCTTAAGTGAAATATTGTCGAATATGCTCAGCATTTCATGATCTTTGTAGTCGGTCATCATTTATAGTCGTTAACATGAAAGCTCTATTTTCAAGTTTTTGTGTAATGACATAAGGTCCTCACCACTTAGTCCCTATATGGATGGAGCCGGGAAAAAAACGTTTCAGAATGAGGTCGCCAAGTTCGAAGGTTCTAGGCTAACCTTTATGTTGTAGTTTCAGCTGACTCGGTGTCGATGTGTGGCAGCTCGTTGGTCGAACTCCTTTCTCTTTTCGTCAATTACGTGGAGAGACTCTAGGAGGAGCTCTTTATTTGTCAGAGGATCATAGTAAGTGGATCAAATAGAGGGGATTATGAGCTCGACTGGAATGACTGCTTCGAATCCATAAGCCAATGCAAATGGAGTAGGCTAATTGCTGACTTAAGGTCATTCAATATGCCAAGAGGGTTAATGGTAATTCATCGACACACTTACCTTTAGCCTTCACAAGTCGCTTCTTTATTGTGGACTTAATGATCTTGGTCACCGCTTTAACCCTTCTATTTGATTGAGGAGAGCGATTGTCATGTATCATTTCTCGATACGATAATGCCAGGAAAAATCTTTGAATTTTATGTTATCAAATTGGTTTCCATTGTTTGGGGCAGTCCAAATTGATAGATAATGCTTAGAGAGACAAAGCTAATCACCCGCCTTATCGGGATTATGGTCAGTGGTTTAGCTTCATCCCATTTATTAAAATAGTCCAGTGCCACAATTTCATACTTTGTCCCGCTTTTAGAGATCTGGAGGCTATCAATGATGTTTATTCCCTATAGTGCAAAAGGCATTGAACTGACCATTTGATAAAACCGGGTAGGCGGAGCTTTTGGAAGCATTTGTCACAATGACGTTGATAATCGACCGCATCTAAATTAAGGGTGGGCCAAAAATAGCTGTGCCTAAGTGTCTTCTTAACCAGAGTCTACCCCACAATGTGGCCGCTACACTTGCCTTCATGCACTTCTTGCAATGCACATTTGGCGTTGTCATAGGCTACACATTGAAGTAATGGTATGGAGAACCCTTGTCGGTATGTGTGTCTCTATAAATGATGTATCTCGTTGCTTAATATAGAAGGGCACAATTTTTTGCTTTTCCATCCCGATAGGGCCCTCTGTAGCAGGATGTTCTTTATAGGAGTCATGCAGGACTCACTTTTGGTCTCGACGGTTAGCGCCCAATTAACTTTTCATTTGGTTTATGCATTGGGTTCTCAATGTTTCAATTAGTAACAACACCATTTGCTCTGGGTTCTCTGAGTTAGCCAGCTTGGCTAATGAATTGGCATCCCCATTCTGATCATTAGGAATGTGTGAAATGCAGCAATACTCAAATTTGGCTAGTAGCTCATGAACTCAATTAAAGTAGGAAGCAAGTCATACCCTTTTTGCTTGGAACTCTTTCTCGATTTTACTCTCAATTCCTTAGCAAGTTTATATTCGGCAATAAGGGATTCGTACTTGACTTAATTGTTAGTCGTGAGAAAGTCTGGTTTCAAAGCATAACAGATTGATAGTTCCTCAGGAGTCACCAAGACAACTCTGACGTTAGAACATCGGTCATTACGAGTTCTATAAGTGAATAATTTCAACCTGGAAGTTATTGGTTCAACCTCCTCTACGATGACAAATGGAGATGTGAATTCAGCAATCAAATCAGCTAATGCTTGTCCCTGAATGGCTTTTTGAGGAATGTAGGAAATACCGAACCAACTCAATTTGATATTCCAATTGAGCAATCTTCCGAATGCCTTAAGTTGCTGAAGTACTTGTTGTAGCAGCCGGTCGGTGTAGACCTTAACAAGATGAGTTACAAGTGGTGGTGAAGTTTCCTTGAAGGGACCCGTAACTTCCCGGTAAGGAAAGAGCAGATACTATGAGGACAACACACAAAAAAACGCAAACAGAAGAACATTTCATTGTTAATTACAACAATTCCATCAGAATACACGAATATACAGAGTATGAATCAATATTACACAGAAAATATCATAGATTTAAATTACATTTAAATACATCGCAGCGGAAAATAATACAATACACAACTAGAAGTAATACACAGATACAGAGCTTTCCGAGTATCGTTCGAGCTGTAAATCAGGATCCTGTGAATATAAATCTGCAAAACCAAAACTACTAGCTGCCCGTGTCAAAATAAGGGCACCCAGAGTTTAGGTAAAAACAATAAACTCCAGGTCATTCATGGGACTGGTGTGAAAACTAAAACAGTTATTAATCTTTATTTTAAAGTTAGATAAATCAAGGGACCACGCCGTATAACACGGAACGGGTTTCCTCCCAAGAACACCAGTGCATAAAACAACAGCGCAATGCTAAATATAAAAAAATGGAGCTATTATAAGACCCAGGTCCCATCACACAATGCAACGCAAGCCGGAGGATAGGGTTTTTACCTTATAATAGCCAAGAATGCTTGGTACGTGAAATTTCATGTTTTATTATTACTATAAGTGTATAGTGTCAAAACAATTTCAAATCATAAGTATCAATCATAGACGGCATAAGTGCCCCATCCCACTATGTCGCCATATATAGGATTACAACTAAAACTGAAACGTCACGTATTGGAAGTTGGATTTCCATCTATGAACCGAGGCAAAAGATAGTCCTCTACCGATTCGAGACGCTCTAGCCCGTGTCTCAGGAACGGCCGCATCTGCCCCTTGGATCGTCAGGGCCGGTCCACCGATGTGGATTATTTTGCCTGAACACTACGTTTCCCTGCCCTTTGGGCCGTAAATAAGCCAACGAATGACTCCATCGGCTTCACATAGTCACTGATATATCCGACGCGCCTCGAAATAGCAACAACCACGTAAGTCAAACTCGAAATAGCAACAACCACGCATGCCCTCCCTGATGTCCTCTCCCGTTTCTGGTTCACAACCAGGGTGTGAGGCTCGCAAATCAACGCTACACAAATCTATGGCACACAGGCGGTGCTTTGATCATCAACCACAAGACTCTGCTTTTCAACAGAAGCCTTGATCATTTGCATCTTAGCATGCCACACAGGCAAACCACTCCATGCAACTGATATCCATCAATCGCACAGAATGATATCCAATGTCAGAAACACAGTCCATTTAAAAATCCGTTCTGGGTCTGAACGAAGCCGGAGGCACCTTGTACCTCCCATATCCATCGATCTCCAAGTACGTCTAGACGACCACTAACTGATTCCCTCCTCTTGGGTGTACGGCCCAATCAAGATCATTAGTAATCACCCAAACGACGTGAAGACCTCCGGTCTTCAACCACCGTCTTCATCTTCGACTTATCATCGTATCAGTTATTCAGAATGGGATAAACTCGGTCTTTCCGAATAACTCGCGTATATAATAAACAAGTGTTACACAAACACAACATATGCCTCTTTCCAATTCATCAGTCACTAACCGTAAATTAGTAAGAGAACAACTCCCTAAATATTAACCCCGAAGGCCGAAACCAACATCAGATCAATACCCAGGAAACCATTCCTCTTAACTAATCTTCAGTTAGTTGCTAAATTTCACATTCTTAGGGATAGGTTCCCATTAATTTTATCAAAGATAAATTCCTTAAATTTATTCTTTAATCTTCTTTTGAATATCAATTCAAACCAAATTCTGGTTTATCCAAACTAGCCGGGATTAACGAACCTTACTGAAGTAATCACTTGTTTTAATTTCCCAACCCCAACCTATTCATCCCATGAAGTAGAACTGGTAATACTTCATATCTAACACCACGGTGTTATCGGTAAATTCAATTACCATTTCACGTTCAAATCTAATTAAAGATTTAACTATCGCCTGGAGCAAAACTGGTGATACTCCATTCTCAATCTTTTCAATCTAATTAAAGATTCATTAAAACTCCACTTAGTTTTAATCTTTAACTGGGTTAAAGAATCAATGTCATTTAAAACACGGTTCACGATAAACCCAAAATAACATTCCATTCTTTCTGCTTTTAACCGTAAAATAGCAAGTGAGCAATTCCCTAAGTATTAACCCCGAAGGCCGAAACCAACATCAGATCAATACCCAAGAAACCATTCAACTTAACTAATCTCCAGTTAGTTTCTGATTTTCTTAACTCTGTTGGGTCTAAGAACAGTATTATTGAAGATACCGTTCACGACAACCCAAAATCACATTCCATTAATTATCGGGTTAAAGAACAAGTGTTATTTAAAACACTGTTCACAATAAACCCAAAAATCAATACCAATTCAATTCCAATTAAATATTATTTAATTGGTACCCTTCATTAAATCTAAATAAAAATATTTAATCTTTTTCTAAACTGGGCTTAAGAACAGTGTTAATGAAGACACCATTCACGACAAACCCAAATCACATTTGATATTAAATACAAGGCTCTGAATAGAAAATATATCGGCTTATATTCAATATCAAGTTCTACGACCAATAAATATCGTATTGGAAATAACGATATAAACATATCTTTCAAATTTCCAGAACAATATCTGTATAATCACGAAATCCAACATCGAAACATTCCAAAGACAATTTCGATTCAAATCCATTCCAATTCAATTATTGGAAATTCTGGTTATTTTCAAAACCATTTCAAATCCAATTTATTTATTTTAAAAATAAATAAATTATTATTCTAGTTCAAAACTAGTTCATTTCAATAAAAATCTACTTTTATCTTTTCAAATATGGAGTTTTTCATCCCAATTCTTCACAAATCATTTCTTATGACTTTACACAAATTATTACTATTTTTAATAATTTTATCAAGGCCCGTACAGTCGATTTCCATCAACGGCCGTCGAACTGCACTTACAGCGTCCTTTTTCAAATTTGATTTGGACATAATTCCAAATCCAACCATTAGATTTCTAATTTCTAATATTCGTTAGAAATCTCTTTTCGATACGAACCCAAAAGGTTCCGGTTTTAGGAGAATCCGACGGTCGGATCTCCCGTAATATCCATTCGATGTCAATGGTCGAAATTCGTGAACTGTCGCGGCGCAGCGCGTTCTATTCAGGCCATTATATATATAATATATATATTATATATATTTCGTTGATTTCCTTTCAAAACGTATTTTATAAATCGTTTTAAATTCGTTTTCGAAACGATTTCAACTTCATATTCTATTTCTAATCAATATTGAATATTCCACATCATCGATATACAAATGATAGTATTTTCAAAACGTTATATTTTGAAATCACTTTCATTTCTATATTCATTGTAAAAATGAATAAAATCGATATAAATATCGTTCACGTCAAAATGTGTCAATCTAATTAACACGGCTTTTATATATATTTTAACAACTTCGTTATTCTATTCAACAAATGAATATTTTCTATTCAACACATGAATCTATATTTCTATTTAACACATGAATTTATATTTCTTATTCAACACATGAATATTTATACTCTTATTCAACACATGAATTTATATTTCTTATTTTCCAAATTGGAATGAGGCCCAATCAATTACCATATAATGTTAATTATATGGTTTCCCTACAACACATGTATATAACAGCAACGATAAATCCTCAACCATCATCCAGAGTGCACCACACCACTGCATAAGCATTAAATATAAATAATTAACGCTTACACAGTTTGTCCACCTATCGATTGACATACAACTAAACAATCGGGATTAGTGTACGTCAAATATCATCCCAATACCCGTGTGGGGTTTCAAATCATCAAACATAGATTTTATTTGTGCAGTTGGGCGATGTGTAAAATTTATCATCCCAATCAATATCAGTCAAATCAGTGTATATAAACAAATCTCCGATTTGTTTATAAATATTTATTTTATATACACGTTAAAAATTATATTTTTAACTATAAAATATTTATAATGATAAAATATTTTATTTCATTCCATATCACACAATCAAATTTCACAACACAGCAATCAAACAAACAAGTCATCCATGGTCTGTGGACGACGAGTGTCGGGTGCTACTAAGCACCATCTGCATCCTAGTATATATTACAAACTAGAAATAAATTAAAGGTGAGGAGTTCTCACCGATTAGCTAAACCAAACGCCACGACACTTCATATGTAGAAATCTTCGTCGTGCTCGCCTTTTGTCACTTTCGTTGCCCGTATTCACTACATATATAAAAATCACATTTTTATAACTACGCTACATGGATAAAAATTCTATTTTTATATCACTACTATATAGATAAAAATTCTATTTTTATACCGCTACTATATAGATAAAAATTCTATTTTTATACCGCTACTATATAGATAAAAATTCTATTTTTATACCGGTGTTCATATAATAAAGATTATATTTTTATATCACCCCTCATATAAAAATCACATCTTTGCTCCTTCTACATTATAAAGATCGAATTTTTAATATTTCTATAATATAAAAATCATATTTTTAATCTTCCTATCATATAAAAATTATATTTTTGTTCTTTCTATAATATAAAAATCATATTTTTAATCTTTCTATCATATAAAAATCATATTTTTATTCTCTCTATACTATAAAAATCATATTTTTAAACAACTAAAAATCGTATTTCTATATAGCTATTATATATATAAAAATCACTTCTTTATATGGTTTAAAAATCAAATCTTTCATAATCTAAAAATCGCCTCTTTTATAGACTGAAAATCGTATGTTTCGTAATATAAAAATCTTACCTTTTTATCCTTATAAAAACATTATGAAAAATATATTATATATGTGAAAACTGAATTAGTATATGCTATTACATATAAAAAAATGATTTTATTTAAACTAATTATATAGAAATAAATCAAGGGAGAAATAAAAATAAAAATAAAAATAAATAAACTTACAGTTAGAAGGAAGAGGGGAGGGGTGTCTTCGAATCGGGTGGAGGAGAACGGGCGAGAGGGAAGGGGGGTTTGGCGCTGCGTCGCCGGAGGGGGGGAACCCTCGTCGTTGGTGGGGTCCGGCCTGGAGCGGCGGTGGCGGCTCCGATCCTGGGGCGGCAGCGTCCTTCATTCGCTCTTTTTTTTATTCTTCTGTCGATTAGAAAAGGGAGGAGGGAGAGAGAAGGAAAGGGGTAGGGGTTATATATAAAATTTAATTTAATTATTATTTATTTCCAATAAAAGTTGACTTTTCGTTTGAACTCGAAATCAAGTCCACCGACTGTCGTCCATAGCTAATTGCCCCCATTCCGAACACAATGGGATATGTATCGCAAGCTGATTCGATCGTTTCGATTAGTTTTCTTTAAAATCAAAATATAACTCTATATATTGAATTTGAACGCACATTTCAATTTACCGGGGCCACATACTAAATAGAAAAATTCCCGAAAAATATTTTCTAGCTTCGTATTGACGATACGGTCCTAACAAAACTGATTTCGTCAAATTCTGAGACCGTTTGAAAAGTGGCCATTTTCAGGTCGATCGAAATTGACAAAACACGTTTAACTTTGCCACGCTCACATATTGATTCGAACAATTACGAATTTTGGAATCTAACAATAACTTGACATCATGGATCCAACAAAAGTAGTTTCGTCGAAAACCGAGGTCGTTTGCAAAATTCCCATTTTTGAGAGCCAAAATTCCATAGCGACTATTCTGAATTTTCAACTGGACGTATCTTTTGATTCCCGCTATGAAATTTCAATTTTTCGGATTCGTTGGAAAGATATTCTCAATTAGATTCAAATATTTTTGGTTTCACTAAAATTCGGTTTATTTTGAATCCTGTACATTCATTTGAAATTTGAAATCGAATTTTTGAACTACCGCGCCATTTTCAATTCCTTTTATAATTAAAATAAAATATTTATATTCTAACGACGATTTATATAAAGATATACATTCTAATTCTATTCAAATAAATTTCTCGTTTTTATTATTTAAAATAATTCATTTTAAATAATCAAAATTCGCTAAAATTGCCAAAATAAAATTTTTAAATTGTCTCAAATTTCCGGGTTATTACAATCTCCCCCACTTAAAACTTTTCGTCCCCGAAAAGGAATGAAGCCGAAAGTTGTTTAATGATCAACTCAACTTTCACTATTTTCTTTACGGCTTAAGTTCTTCAACTTTTTAGTTTCTAAGAACTTTTCAAATTTTTCAAAAATTTGGCTAACACCCTATATTTTCAAAAAAAATCGCCATAATCTCCCCTGCACCGGGGACTTCGGGATATTTCATATAGCCTCCCATGGCCTTCTTCAATCCAAAAGAAAAAGAAAAATCCAAGCGGCTCATAAAATCATCATCACCCAAACAAAACAGTAAATTATGGTAAACATGTACCTATTTGTCGGGCAAACAATTTTATTCTTCTGCTCTAGCCTCCTTGCTATGACTTGTTCAATGTAAGTACATGTATATGTATGCAAATGCGACAAATTTTCAATACAATTCACTATTTGGTTCAATTTGGCTAAAGATTCAACCTTTAATTAATCAGACAATAATCAAACAACACAACCATCAATCAATTTGTTGATTATCATTTCAAATTCATAACTTTGATATATAGTCAAAAAATCAGATTTTTGATGCCAAATCACAACAATAAGACCTATCTAGTTTTGGTTCTCACACCAGTCAATTGGAAATATATAGAAATCTCACTTTCGAAACTCGAAAATAAATACCGACGATGGTGCCCCATCACCAGAATTATCCCCGGGCAACTAGAGTGTGATTCTATAACTATCCAGTACATTAAAACTTCGAATACACGTTTGCAAGGCGTATATGCAAAATCTTTATATATTGGATTGTCCCAATTAATTTAATATAAATAAATATTCAAATACGTATAAAACGATTTAAATTTCAAAACAAAAATTGTTTTTGTTTTTATTTTTAAAAACAACACTCTTCACACTCGTTCTAGGATACTACTGATCCTATCTCTAACGAGTCATTCTTATTGAATATTACTAATCCAATCTATGATGAATTCCTTCGTATGGTTCTAAAGTGACTTGTTCTCTGAGCTTTGTAAACCAAAGCTCTGATATCAAATGAAGAGACCCGTAACTTCCCCGGTAAGGAAAGAGCAGATACTATGAGGACAACACACAAAAGAACGCAAACAGAAGAATATTTCATTGTTAATTACAACAATTCCATCAGAATACACGAATATACAGAGTATGAATCAATGTTACACAGAAAATATCAGAGATTTAAATTACATTTAAATACATCGCAGCGGAAAATAATACAATACACAACTAGAAGTAATACATGGATACAGAGCTTTTCGAGTATCGTTCTAGCTGTAAATCAGGATCCTATGAATATAAATCTGCAAAACCAAAACTACTAGTTGCCCGTGTCAAAATAAGGGCAACCAGAGTTTAGGTGAAAACAATAAACTCCAGGTCAGTCATGGGACTGGTGTGAGAACTAAAACAATTATTAATCTTTATTTTAAAGTTAGGTAAATCAAGGGACCACGCCGTATAACATGGAACGGGTTTCCTCCCAAGAACACTAGTGCATAAAACAATAGCGCAATGCTAAATAAAGAAAAATGGAGCTATTATAAGACCCAGGTCCCATCACACAATGCAACGCAAGCCAGAGGATAGAGTTTTTACCTTATAATAGCCAAGAATGCTTGGTACGTGAAATTTCATGTTTTATTATTACTATAAGTGTATAGTGTCAAAACAATTTCAAATCATAAGTATCAATCATAGACGGCATAAGCGCCCCATCCCACTATGTCGCCATATATAGGATTACAACCAAAACCGAAACATCACGTATTGGAAGTTGGATTTCCATCTGTGAACCGAGGAAAAAGGTAGTCCTCTACCGATTCGAGACGCTCTAGCCCGTGTCTCAGGAACAGCCGCAACTGCCCCTTGGATCGTCAGGGCCGGTCCACCAATGTGGATTATTATGCCTGAACACTACGTTTCCCCGCCCTTTAGGGCGTAAATGAGCCAACGAATGACTCAATCGACTTCACATAGTCACCGATATATCCGAGGCGCCTCACAACAACAACCACATAAGTCAAACTCGTCAGGGCGTGTAAAACCACTGACGCCACTTCTAACTAGAAGGAAACGCATGCCCTCCCTGATGTCCTCTCCCGTTTCTGGTTCACAACCGGGGTATGAGGCTCGCAAATCAACGCTATACAAAGCTATGCCACACAGGCGGTACTTTGATCATCAACCACAAGACTCTGCTTTTCAACAGAAGCCTTGATCATTTGCATCTTAGCATGCCACACAGACAAACCACACCATGCAACCGATATCCATCAATCACACATAATGTTATCCAATGTCAGACACACAATCCATTTACAAGTCTGTTCTGGGTTTGAATGAAGCCGGAGGCACCTTGTACCTCGCATATCCATCGATCTCCAAGTACGTCCGGACGACCACTAACTGATTCACTCCTCTTAGGTGTACGACCCAATCAAGATCATCAGTAATCACCCAAACGACGTGAAGACCTCCGGTCTTCTACCACCGTCTTCATCTTCGACTTATCGTCATATCAGTTATTCAGAATGGGATAAACCCGGTCTTTCCGAATAACTCGCGTATATAATAAACAAGTGTTACACAAACACAACATACGCCTCTTTCCAATTCATCCGTCACTAACCGTAAATTAGTAAGAGAACAACTCCCTAAATATTAACCCCGAAGGCCGAAACCAACATCAGATCAATAGCCAGGAAACCATTCCTCTTAACTAATCTTCAGTTAGTTGCTAAATTTCACATTCTTAAGGATAGGTTTCCACTAATTTTATCAAAGATAAATTCCTTAAATTTATTCTTTAATCTTCTTTTGAATATCAATTCAAACCGAATTTCTGTTTATCCAAACTAGCCGGGATTAACGAACCTTACCAAAGTAATCATTTGTTTTAATTTCGCAACCCCAACCTATTCATCCCATGAAGTAAAACTGGTAATACTTCATATCTAACACCACGGTGTTATCGGTAAATTCAATTACCATTTCACGTTCAAATCTAATTAAAGATTTAACTATCGCCTAGAGCAAAACTGGTGATACTCCATTCTCGATCTTTTCAATCTAATTAAAGATTCATTAAAACTGCACTTAGTTTTAATCTTTAACTGGGTTAAAGAATCAATGTCATTTAAAACACGGTTCACGATAAACCCAAAATCACATTCCATTCTATCCGCTTTTAACCGTAAAATAGCAAGTGAGCAATTCCCTAAGTATTAACCCCGAAGGCCGAAACCAACATCAGATCAATACCCAAGAAACCATTCAACTTAACTAATCTCCAGTTAGTTTCTGATTTTCTTAACTCTGTTGGGTCTAAGAACAGTATTATTGAAGATACCGTTCACGACAACCCAAAATCACATTCCATTAATTATCGGGTTAAAGAACAAGTGTTATTTAAAACACTGTTCACGATAAACCCAAAAATCAATACCAATTCAATTCCAATTAAATATTATTTAATTGGTACCCTTCATTAAATCTAAATAAAATGATTTAATCTTTTTCTCAACTGGGATTAAGAACAGTGTTAATGAAGACACCATTCACGACAAATCCAAATCACATTTGATATTAAATACAAGGCTCTGAATAGAAAATATATCGGCTTATATTCAATATCAAATTCTACGACCATCAAATATCGTGTGGAAATAACGATATAAATATATCTTTCAAATTTCCAGAACAATATCTGCATAATCACGAAATCCAACATCAAAACATTCCAAAGACAATTTCGATTCAAATCCATTCCAATTCAGTTATTGGAAATTCTGGTTATTTTCAAAACCATTTCAAATCCAATTTATTTATTTTAAAAATAAATAAATTATTATTCTCGTTCAAAACTAGTTCATTTCGATAAAAATCTACTTTTAACTTTTCAAATATGGAATTTTTCATCCCAATTCTTCACAAATCATTTCTTATGATTTTACCCAAATTATTACTATTTTTAATAATTTTATCAAGGCCCGTACAGTCGATTTCCATCAACGGCCATCGAACTGCACTTACAGCGACCTTTTTCAAATTTGATTTGGACATAATTCCAAATCCAACCATTAGATTTCTAATTTCTAATATTCGTTAGAAAGCACTTTTCGATACGAACCAAAAGGTTCCGGTTTTAGGAGAATCCGACGGTCGGATCTCCCGTAATATCCATTCGAAGTCAATGGTCGAAATTCGTGAACTACCGCGGCGCGGCGAGTTCTATTCAGGCCATTATATATATAATATATATATTATATATATTTCGTCGATTTCCTTTCAAAACGTATTTTATAAATCGTTTTAAATTCGTTTTCGAAACGATTTCTACTTCATATTCAATTTCTAATCAAAATTGAATATTCCACATCATCGATATACAAATGATAATATTTTCAAAATGTTATATTTTGAAATCACTTTCTTTTCTATATTCGTTATAAAAATGAATAAAATCGATATAAATATCGTTCACGTCAAAATGACGTCAATCTAATTAACACGGCTTTTATATATATTTTAACAACTTCGTTATTCTATTCAACAAGTGAATATTTTCTATTCAACACATGAATCTATATTTCTATTCAACACATGAATTTATATTTCTTATTCAACACATGAATATTTATACTCTTATTCAACACATGAATTTATATTTCTTACTTTCCAAATTGGAATGAGGCCCAATCAATTACCATATAATGTTAATTATATGGTTTCCCTACAACACATGTATATAACAGCAACGATAAATCCTCAACCATCATCCAGAGTGCACCACACCACTGCATAAGCATTAAATATAAATCATTAACGCTTACACAGTTTGTCCACCCATCGATTGACATACAACTAAACAATCGGGATTAGTGTACGTCAAATATCATCCCAATACCCGTGTGGGGTTTCAAATCATCAAACATAGATTTTATTTGTGCAGTTGGGCGATGTGTAAAATTTATCATCCCAATCAATATCAGTCAAATCAGTGTATATAAACAAATCTCCGATTTGTTTATAAATATTTATTTTATATACACGTTAAAAATTGTATTTTTAACTATAAAATATTTATAATGATAAAATATTTTATTTCATTCCATATCACACAATCAAATTTCACAACACAGCAATCAAACAAACAAGTCATCCATGGTCTGTGGACGACGAGTGTCGGGTGCTACTAAGCACCATCTGCATCCTAGTATATATTACAAACTAGAAATAAATTAAAGGTGAGGAGTTCTCACCGATTAGCTAAACCAAACGCCACGACACTTCATATGTAGAAATCTTCGTCGTGCTCGCCTTTTGTCACTTTCGTTGCCCGTATTCACTACATATATAAAAATCACATTTTTATAACTACGCTACATGGATAAAAATTCTATTTTTATATCACTACTATATAGATAAAAATTCTATTTTTATACCGCTACTATATAGATAAAAATTCTATTTTTATACCGCTACTATATAGATAAAAATTCTATTTTTATACCGGTGTTCATATAATAAAGATTATATTTTTATATCACCCCTCATATAAAATCACATCTTTGCTCCTTCTACATTATAAAGATCGAATTTTTAATATTTCTATAATATAAAAATCATATTTTTAATCTTCCTATCATATAAAAATTATATTTTTGTTCTTTCTATAATATAAAAATCATATTTTTAATCTTCCTATCATATAAAAATCATATTTTTATTCTCTCTATACTATAAAAATCATATTTTTAAACAACTAAAAATCGTATTTCTATATAGCTATTATATATATATAAAACACATCTTTATATGGTCTAAAAATCAAATCTTTCATAATCTAAAAATCGCCTCTTTTATAGACTGAAAATCGTATGTTTCATACTATAAAAATCTTACCTTTTTATCCTTATAAAAACATTATGAAAATTATATTATATATGTAAAAACTGAATTAGTATATGCTATTACATATAAAAAACTGATTTATTTAAACTAATTATATAGAAATAAATCAAGGGAGAAATAAAAATAAATAAACTTACAGTTAGAAGGAAGAGGGGGGGTGTCTTCGAATCGGGTAGAGGAGAACAGGCGAGAGGGAAGGGGGGTTTGGCGCTGCGTCGCCGGAAGTGGGGGGAATCCTCGTCGCTGGTGGGGTCCGACCTGGAGCGGCGGCGGCGGCTCCGATCCTGGGGCGACGGCGTCCTTCGTTCGCCCTTTTTTCTTCTGTCGATTAGAAAAGGGAGGAGGGAGAGAGAAGGAAAGGGGTAGTAGGTTATATATAAAATTTAATTTAATTATTATTTATTTCCAATAAAAGTTGACTTTTCGTTTGAACTCGAAATCAAGTCCACCGACTGTCGTCCATAGCTAATTACCCTCATTCCGAACACAATGGGATATGTATCGCAAGCTGATTCGATCGTTTCGATCTGTTTTCTTTAAAATCAAAATATAACTCTGTATATTGAATTTGAATGCACATTTCAATTTACCGGGGTCACATACTAACTAGAAAAATTCCCGAAAAATATTTTCTAGCTTCGAATTGACGATACGATCCTAACAAAACTGATTTCATCAAATTCTGAGACCGTTTTAAAAATGGTCATTTTCAGGTCGATCGAAATTAACAAAACACGTTTAACTTTGCCACGCTCACATATTGATTCGAAAAATTACGAATTTCGGAATCTAGCAATAACTTGACATCACGGATCCAACAAAAGTGGTTTCGTCGAAAACCGAGGTCGTTTGCAAAATTCCCAATTTTAAGGGCCAGAATTCCATATCGACTATTCTGAATTTTCAACTGGACGTATCTTTTGATTCCCGCTATGAAATTTCAATTTTTCAGATTCGTTGGAAAGATATTCTCAATTAGATTCAAATGTTTTTGGTTTCACTAAAATCCGGTTTATTTTGAATCCTGTACATTCATTTGAAATTTGAAATCGAATTTTCGAACTACCGCGCCATTTGCAATTCCTTTTATAATTAAAATAAAATATTTATATTCTAACGACATCTATATAAAGATATACGTTCTAATTCTATTCAAATAAATTTCTCGTTTTTATTATTTAAAATAATTCATTTTAAATAATAAAAATTCGCTAAAATTGCCAAAATAATTTTTTTAAATTGGCTCAGATTTCTGGGTTATTACATTCCTGGATGCTATCAAAAAGTGGTAAGCTAGCATTTTGATCTTAAAATATTTACGTTCAGCCCCTTTCATCCTTTTAGTCCCATTGTACATTAGCCGTTGAATCCGATTGATGAGTGTCCAACCGATGGTGTGCAAGCACACCGTAAGATACACAAATAGGTCTTCGTGATAGACTGGATTTGATAATATCTCAGGCTCTCTAGGTGTTCCAATAGATTCTAAAATGCCTTGACATAGTCTGGAGTCCATGCAAAGTTGCACTTTCCCTTCTTTATTAAGTCAAAGAAAGGAATTCATTTATTTCTTTCTATAGATATAAATCAGTTTAGAGCGTTCAGCTTTCCATTCATGCTTTGCATGTCTTTAATCTTAATGGGCCCTTGAATGTTTGAATGGCTTTGGTTTACTCGAGGTTGACTTCGATCCCTCGAGAATGGACAATTAAACTTGAGAATTTTCCTAATGCAATGCCAAAAGAGCATTTCCAGGGAATGAGATTCATGCCATATTTGCGATGAACACTGAACATCTCTACCAATTCCTCAACATGGTTGGCCGATAGTTATGATTTTACTAGCATGTCATCAACGTAAATCTCCATCGTCCTTCCAATTTGGTCTTTAAACATGCGATTGACCAATCATTGCTATGTTACTTCAGCATTTCTAAAACTGAATGACATGACCACATAATAGTACAATCCAATATTGGTAATGAAACTAATATGTTCCTAATTAGATACATGCATTAATATCTAGTTTATCCAGAGTATGCATCCATAAAAGAGAGAAGCTCATGTCCGGTTGTAGAGTCTACGAGATGATCAACTATTAGAAATGGAAGATTGCTTTTGGGATAGGCTTTATTCATATCGGTAAAATCAACGCACATTCTCCATTTCCCATTGGATTTATTCACAAGGACAGGATTCAATACCTAATCGGGGTATAGCTAATCATGGATGAATCAGTTGCTCTTAAGCTTCTCTACTTCCTGGCACATGGTTACCAAATTTAAATTGAAAACGCTTGGTAATGGCGATGGCTCTTTCTCGAAAATCTTATCCTCAATCAAAGGTGACTTTTCGCCTAGATCCAATTTTCTGGTGTTAGTTTCAAAAGATCTAGATGTTTTAAGTAAAGAATGTCTGGTCCAAACGAAAGCATGGATAGTTGTTATATCAAAAAATAAATATCACTATTCATCTATACTCCTTAAGTATTTTAATCCATTAGCGAAAGAAAATAAAAGGGTTGTTGTTATTGATGACAAAGTGGTTAAAATAGCAAGAGATAGATGGACCGATTCAGTAGTTTTCTATATTTATGGGGGTAAGTTGTATTTTCAGATCCTTAAAAAATTACATTGATATAAATTGGAATGTTAATGGGAAATATGATTTATACTCTAGAGAAAATGGCTTCTTTATCATAAAACTTGAGTCTACTGATGATGTAAACGGATTTTAAACAAAGGTCCATACTTTTATAATAAGAAACTAATCTTCATGAAAAATGGAAACCAGGAATGACATTATCTTGTGAATTTCTTCATTTGATTCCAATTTGGGTCCGTTTACCTAACCGTCACCTAGATTTTTGGACAGTGGAATCAATTAGTAGAATTGTGTCACTTTTAGGTAAAACCAATTAATTGGATAACATAACAGAGGAAGTAATTTGTATTGCTTATGCTAGAGGGTTAGTTGAGATAGATATTAATTTCCATTTTCTAGAATATGTCCTTATCTAGTATGGAAATGGTAATATAGTTTGGCAAAGAGTTTTATAAGAGTGGACTCCTGAGTTTTGTTCAAATTATAAAACTTTCGGCCACTTTACTTCAATGTGTAAAGCATCTAAGATTTGGATACCTAAAGGTAGTCAATGTTCAATAAGGGAATGGACATTGATGATGATATGAGTAACCAGGTCATGACAAATTATAATAGTTCAGATAAGAATTCAAAAGGAAAGGGAGATCTCGGTAGTTTAGCTAAGGATATTGATGTTGATAAATATTGCAATTCCAATTCTTTTGCCAAAAAGATTGATAAGAAAAGTGAAGACAAAATATGCATACTATTGCATTATCCTTACTCAAGATGAAAAGATAAACACAGATAATCCTTTTAAAGTTCTAGCTGATAATAATAGTTGTATGATAGAAAATATGGAAGTTAAGAAACATAACAGTGTAGAGAATCATAATAAACATTCTGATCAGTTACCCGGAGATTATCAAGGAAATTTCAAAGAAATCTCTAAGCCTTTATTTTCTTCTAATAATTTGAGAGAAGAAAAGAAGCAGTTGAGAGAAAAAATTGATAATGGGAAGCCTATAAGTAATCCTGAAGTTGCTGAAATGATGGATAGAGAAAATTATATTGATCTTCAGGTTAATGAAGATATAAGAAGTGAGGATTTTCTATTGATGATTCTAATAGCTCTGTGTGTAGTTTCGGTAGTAAAAGGCCAAAACTGAAGAAAAGTAAGTTTCGATGGGAAAGCACAGTTATGAGTGGAGAACCTCTAGTGGAAACTAATCCGGAGTGGGTGAAATTAATGTCCGAAATTCAGAATAAATAGAAATCGAAGAAGGCTAAAGAAGACGGTATTTCTCCGGGAGGGATTATAAAGGGAGGAATTTCGAAAAAGTAAGCCTACTTTTTTTTTGATATTTTCTGGTTTTTCAATAATCTAGATACATTGAAGTCTTTGAGGTATTCTGTTCATATATATGTCTTCTCCTTGGGTTCAGAATCGAATAGGCTGCTTGTAGTTGTTATGAAATTTCATGTCTGCATGTTGGATTTGTCAGTTCTTTGTATAGGTTTGATTCTTTAAATTTGGATCTTCCTTTGGCTTTGTCAATCTGAAAGTTGGTATTTTTGTATTAAGCTATTAATTGGCAAGTTAAGGAGGTCTTTTGAGGTTGGTTGTCAGCTTCTTTGTGATGAATGCTGCTAATTTTGAATGTCTTTCAGTTTTTGGATCTTTTCCCTCTTGTGATGATCATCGGTTGTAGGTATTTTGAAGGGTTTTATGTGCTTCAGTTCCTTTATTTTTAGGATTTGCAATGCTTGGGCCTTATCTGTGTTTGTTGGGCTTTTCTACGGATTTGGAGATTTTCTCATGGTAGTTCAGTTTTATATTTTTAGGGTCCTCGGTGTTTTTATGCGTGTTTTTTCTGTGGGTGTCTTGTGGTTTAAGTCTATTGTTTTGTTTTCTGGGTCTTTAGGTGTGAGCTGGTAAGTTTAGTTTTGTATAGTATTCATTTATCTAGTGTGTGTATGTTGTAGTTTGTACCAGCTCTCCCCTGTATTTGTAACCTTTTATATGTAATATAAGTACACTTTTTTTTAAAAAAAAATCTTTACTTCCTCTTTCATTGTGGTAGACCCTTTAGGACCGAGTATATGCCTCTTCTGCTCACTGGAATGTACTTCGGATTGAGTTGAGTGAGTGACTAGCAATTATTGGCAAGGTCTCACACATCTTAGCATGGTTCCACGCAAACATGTCAAGATTTGCATAATCAGTTTCCTCATCCGAAGGGGACTAAGATTGGATCCAATTTTCGAGAACTTTGATGGGTCGACGTTATCAATCATAATTGCCACCGTGATTTCATTTAGTGTTGCCCTTTGGTATCTTGAATCTTCATTTATTCTAGGTTCAATGTCTTCGAAAAGATGACTATGTTGTCCGATCCAGGACTGGCTCTGTGATTGACATGCATCAGCACCTTTAATGCAAATAGAAGTATCAAAAGCCTTCCTCGTTTCTTTGCTGTCGGTGTCCTTCCACTCGAACATATAGCTTGCCTTTCCAGTAAATTAGTCTCCGTGTACAACCTTGACCACATTCCCTATCGGGAATTTCAAGAGCACGTACCAAGGAGCAATGTAAGCTCTGATTTCATTAAGGCCTGCTAGCCTAAAAAGGCATTATATGAAGAGTACATGTTCAACACAATGAAAGGGAAGATTCGCACTCTTCGACCCCGGTATTTTTACCATATAGGCTTCAAATTTTAAGCCTCCAACATCATCTGGTCGCGACCTCATTCAAAAAAATGTTTACGAAACTCCTACAATTCACATGGATCTCCCGTAAAAGGGCTAGGCCAATTAAGGCCAATATCACCAAAGGTTCAATACTTCGAGCTTCCATCCCATCCGCATCTCTATCGTGAAAGATGGCATCATCGTTAATCGTCCTCCACTATTCAATCCGAATAGGCCCTTATACGGTGTTACATTCTTTGTCATCGACATGCTTTATCACATTTACATGCTATTTTATGGTTCTTCAAATGGAACCAACTGAGTGTGGCCTATCGATAGTTGTATGGATAACAGTTCCCTTGTTCTTTTAATAGAGGGTAGCTCTAGGAGCTACCTGACCTTGTTTGTTGGGGTCTAAAAATTTTCCCCTGTCACTCGAGGCCACGTTATACATATCTTACTTTCCATATAAATATATATATAGAGAATGCTTATTGCAAACTTGCATAAGTTTGGGAACTAACACTATTGCATAAGATATATACATATAGTTTTTTTAAGTTTCGTGGCTTTATGACCTAGGCGTTGAGCCTTCATTTATTTTTGAAGCTTTGTATTATATGGCCTATTTCTGGGCTTTTCACTTTAGGCTGAAAAGCCTTAACAGATATTACCCATCTTCCAATATATATATATATATATTATATATATATATATATGTATATATATATATGCAGGATGTATATGCGTGTTCCTTATGTAGGCATTAATTTTGAAGGCTACACAGTTTTAAGATTCAAGAGTATAGACTAGAAAGAAGAAGAGTTCAAGATTAAAGACTCATGAGTAACAAGAGTTCAAGAAATCAAGATAAGTAATAGAGTCTATATTTTTTGTTTAAACTCCGTAATAGCACTAAAATCTTTATTCCAGTTCTCACATAATTTTTATTTTTTTATCTTTTATTTTCAATTTTATTTCAAAATTACTTCCTAATTTAATATATATATATCCAAATCTTTAAATTATTAAATCATTTTTAAAATTTTAATACAACTCCAAATTTAAATAATATTTTTTTTATAAGTTTGATATTAATTCTATATTAATTTTTTATGTTTAACATTTACTTGAGTTTTAATTTCCATTTATTAATTTTTATAATCTTATAGCTTAAATTTTAAATTTCTTATATTTATATTTATTGTTTTATTAAGTTTTGGATATCGCTTTTATATATTATAAATATATGTTTTTCTTACTTTATTATACTATTTTAATATATAAGAAAATAGGTTTTAAACTCCAGAATTACCTTGATTTATTTAAATATCATTTGCACTGTTTTCAGAAAAAACTAAAAAATAAATAAAAAAAAGGGCATTTCGTATGTACTACCCTTCATGTCAACATCATAGTCGTTATTTTTAAAATTCAAATTTTAAATCCTTATAAATAACCATCTAAATTTGATTTTTCAACTACTTTTCATTGTCCTCTTCTCTCTGTTTCTCCTATCCACTATACTCTTAATTTTCAATTTTCTATAACCAAACTCTGCCGAAATTCAAAGAGAATCAAACCAGATCATCTCTAGTTTAATTATCTACAAATCTCTCTCAAAGATCCAAGTTCTACTCAAACTTATAGAAGTATTTGTAATCGAAGATCGTAAGATCATACTTTTATCAAGTCTTTCTTCCAAAATGATACTGAAAAGATGTGGTTGTAGCCTGTTCAAAGCAATTGGGGGCGATTGTATCCCGTAAATCTATTAGGTGATCTTGTAGCCTGGTTAAATCAAGAGAGCGTCCTATACTCGGTTGCAGTTGGGGTGGACCTCGTTGCGCTAGAAAGCAATGATTGTGAGACTGGATATTAAAGTTTATTTGAAAAGAAATCTACACAACCAAGAGTTGTATGGGACTGGATGTTGATAACTCCGACACAACGTAAAATTCTAGTATGATATTTTATTTAGTGCTTGTAACAACCCGGGAAATCTGAACCAATTTAAAATTTTTATTTTGGCAATTTTAATGAATTTTGGATATTTAAAATGATTTATTTTAAATAATAATGACTAGAAATTTGTTTTGAATAGAATTAGAATGTATAAATTTATTTAAATCGCAAATAGAATATAAATATTTATTTTAATTACATAACGAGCCTGAAATGGCGCGGTAGTTTGAAAATTCGATTTCAAATTTCAAATGAATGTACAGGATTCAAAATAAACCAGGTTATAGCAAAACCAAAAATATTTGAATCTATTTGAAAATGTCTTTCCAACAAATCTGAAAAATCCAAATTTCATAGCGGGAATAAAAAGTTATGTCCAGTTGAAAATTTAGAATAGTCGCTATGGAAATATAGCCCTTAAAAATAGCAATTTTGCAAACGACCTCCGTTTTCTACGTGACCACTTTTGTTGGATCCAGAATGTAAAATTATTGCTTGATTCCAATTTTCATAATTTTTGAAATCAATATGTGAGCGTGGTAAATCTAAACGTGTTTGGTCATTTTAGTTTGAATTTAATCGACTGGAAAATGACCGTTTTTCAAACGGTCTCCAAATTCGACTAAATTAGTTTTGTTAGGACCGTATTATCAAAACACAGCCAGAATTACTTTTTTAGAATTTTTTGGAGTCAGTATGTGTCCCCGGTAAATTAAAATATGCATTTAAATTAAATATAAATTGATTTATATTTTAGTTTAATGAAAAACTGATCGTAACAGCCGAATTGGATTACAGAACATATCCCATTGTGTCCGGAATGGGGGTATTTAGCTGGGGCCGGCAGTTGTTGGGTTTGATTTGGAGTTCGGGAGAAAAAACCTATTTTTCCAAAATAAATAATATAAAATATATTTATAACCAATCAGAATTTTCTTTTTATAACCTAATCGTCTTCCCCTAATTCGAAATCGGATTCATGATGGAAAAAAAAGAAAAAAAATGGCGGTTCCAAAATCGCCATCTACCGCTCCATTCGCCACCTCCACTTTCTCCGCACCCTTCCTCGTCGAAGTCGGCTCCCTCTCCAATGAAGCTCCACTCCATCGCTCTACCTTGTCACTCGAGAAAAGCTGTTGTTCTCACCTCAAATTCAGAGTCGTAGGGGTGCTCGAGTTCACCTCCATAGCTAAGGGTAGGAGCGGATGTTCGGGGCTGCAAGGCGATGGGTTTGGATCGGGGTTAGTGACCCTAGGTAGCGAGCTTTGTGTTCGAGTTTGCCTGGAGGATTCACGTTGGGTAAGAAAGGGGTTATAACGGCAATGAAGCTCCGCCTCCGGTCAATCCATCAACATTACAGCGCCTGGAGCTACTGCATCGGAACTGAGCGTCACCACCTCCGTCTGTAATCAGCGTGTCACCTTCCATGTTCCTCCGCGATTAACTGTGACTTTCTCTGATTTTTCCTTCTATGCTTGACTAATTTGTTGCGATGCTTTCCGCTTTTGATTTTGAAAATCACGGCTTTGAATGAAATTTGATTTATTGTCTTGAATTGAAAACAAGGAAAAAGGGAAATAAAATTTAGGTATGCTATGAAATAATTTGTAGTTCGATAAAAATATGATTTTATCGTATGTATGTTATTAATAAAAATAGTGATGCTTTGTAATAAATTATCATGAAATGAGATATTCATTAATTGGACAAAAATGTGATTTTTAGACTATATATGCGATATTAAAAATATTCATGTATCGAATAAATGTTTGAACAATAAAAATATCATTTTTATTGTATGTATGAACTGTTAAAAATATTCACGTATCGAATAAATGTTTGAACAATAAAAATATGATTTTTATTGTATGTATGAACCATTAAAAATATTCATGTGTCGAATAAAATGTCTGAACAATAAAAATATCATTTTTATTGTATGTACGAACCATTAAAAATATTCATGTGTCGAATAAAATGTTTGACCAATAAAAATATCATTTTTGTTGTATGTATGAACCAGTAAAAATAATCATATGTTGAAATAAATGCTAGTGGGTTAAAAATATTATTTTTAACATATATGTCAGTCATATAAAATAGTCATGCTATGAAATAATTTTTGGTTCGTTAAAAATATGATTTTAACGTATGTAGGTGTTGTAGAAAATATATATGCGTTGTGAAAATATATATAGGCGTTGTATAAATTATATAAACATTATATGAAATATATATAAGCGTCGTAGGAAATATATATAAATGTTATATGAAATATATATAAGCGTTGTAGGAAATATATATAAACGTTAAACGAAATATATATAAGCGTTGTAGGAAATATATATAAACGTTGTATGAATATATACATATATAAGCGATGTATGAAATTATATATATATACACACATATATTTATATAACATTGTATGGAATTATATATAGGCGTCGAACGAAATATTCATTAGTCAGTTAAAAATATGGTTTTTAACTTATGCATGTGGCATATAAAATTCACATGCAATGAAATAATTATTAGTTAGTTAAAAATGTTATTTTTAACTAAAGTATGCTATGAAAATAAGGAAAGTGATACGCAAACTAGGATGCATCGGAATGAAAAGTAAAGTAAGCCAAATCGAATCAAATATTAACCTGAATTGAAAATCGATTGCATTTGCATACATGCACATATATGTATAGTGAACAGGTCATAGCAAGAAGGCTAGAGAAGAGGAATAAAATTGTATGCCCGACAAATAGGTATCTATTTACTATTTTGTTTGGGTTATGATGATTTTATGAGCCGATTGGCTAGTCGCTTGGCTTTTTCTTTTTATTTTTGAGATGAGAAGGCCTGTGTGGCATTTTGGGGATTTTTCCGATGCTCCTCGTACTAAGAAAGTTATGGCGAATTTTTTCAAAAATTTAGGGTGTTAGCCAAATTTCTGAAAAAAAATTAGAAAAGTTTTTAGAAACTGTTGAAGAACTTGAGCCAGAATAGAAATTGAAAGCGTTTTAAAACGAATTTATAACGCCTTATAAAATACGTTTTATAAAGGAAATCGACATATATATTTATTACATTTATAAATGGCTTGAATATAACGCGTCGCGCTGCGACCGTTCGAGAATTTCGATCATTAACTTCAAATGGAAGTTACGGGAGATCCGACCGTCGGATTCTCCGAAAACCGTAATCATTGGGTTCGTATCGAAAAGATCTTTCAAATAATAATAAGAAATTTAAAATCTAATGGTTGGATTTAAAGAAATGCCAAATTCAAACTTGAATAAAAACAGCGCCAGTGCAGTTAATTGACCTAAAACATTATTTAGTTGAATAGGCCTATTTTTAAATGATTAAAAATAGGGAAAATTTAAGTAAAATCATAATAAGTGATTTGAAATGGTTTTGGATGAAAAATTCTAAGTTATGAAGATAAAAGATAATTTTACCAGAATAAGTTGTTTTGCAACTTAAGTAGTGAAATGAAATGAATTGAAATGGTTTTAATATAACCAGAATTTTCCAATATATATAAATTGGATTTGAATGAAATAATCTTCGGAATATTTCGATATTGGATTCTGTGATTATACGGATATTGTTATGGGAATTTGGAAGATACCGATATCGTTATTCCCAATATGATATCTGTTGGTTTCAGAATTTGATTGAAGCGACCCGAACTTCCCCGGTAAGGAAAGCCCGGATTGAATTGAGAACACGACACAAAAGAACGCAGACCGAAGAACATTTCATTGTTAATTACAACAATTCATCAGAATACAAGAATATACAGAGTATAAACAAATAATATACATCAGAAAAATATCAGAGATTACAATACATTACATAGCAGCGGAAAAATAATACAATACACAACTAGAAGAGATATACGGATACAGAGCTTTCCGGATATCATTCCAGCTGTAAACCAGGTTCCAGTGAATATAAATCTGCAAAACCAAAACTACTAGCTGCCCGTGTCAAAATAAGGGCACCCAGAGTTTAGGTTAAAACAATAAACTCCAGGTCAGTCATGTGACTGGTGTGAGAACTAAAACAGTTATTAATCTTTATTTTAAAGTTCAGTAAATCAAGGGACCACGCCGTATAACACGGAACGGGTTTCCTCCCAAGAATACCAGTGCATAAAACAACAGCGCAATGCTAAATAAAGAAAAATGAAGCGATTATAAGACCCAGGTCCCATCACACAATGCAACGCAAGCCGGAGGATAGGGTTTTTACCTTATAATAGCCAAGAATGCTTGATACGTTTAAAACAAATCATTTGATACTATTATAAGTGCATAGTGCATAAAACAACTTCAAATCATAAGTACCAATCATAGACGGCATAAGCGCCCCATCCCACTATGTCGTCATACTAGGCTCTACAATCAAAACCGCACATGTCACGTATTGGAAGTTGGATTTCCATCTGTGAACCGAGGCAAAAGATATTCCTCTACCGATTCGAGACGCTCTAGCCCGCCCCTCAGGAACAGCCGCAACTGCCCCTTGGATCGTCTGGGCCGGTCCACTGATGTGGATTATTATGCCTGAACACTACGTTTCCCCGCCCTTTGGGGCGTAAATGAGCCAACAAATGACTCCACCGGCTTCACATAGTCACCGATATATCCGAGGCGCCTCGCAGCAGCAACAACCACATAAGTCAAACTCGTCAGGGCGTGTAAAACCACTGACGCCACTTCTAGCTAGAAAGAAACGCATGTCCTCCCTGATGTCCTCTCCCGTTTCTGGTTCACAACTGGGGTGTGAGGCTCACGAATTAACGCTACACAAAGCTGTGCCACACAGGCTGTGCTTTGATCATCAACCACAAGACTCTGCTTTTCAACAGAAACCTTGATCATTTGCATCTTAGCATGCCACACAGGCAAACCACTCCATGCAACCGATATCCATCAATCACACAGAATGATATCCAATGTCAGACACACAGTCCATTTACAAGTTCGTTCTGGGTCTGAACAAAGCCGAAGGCACCTAGTACCCCGCATATCCATCGATCTCCAAGTACGTTTGGACGACCACCAACTGATTCCCTCCTCTTGGGTGTACGTCCCAATCAAGATCATCAATAATTATTCAAACGACGTGAAGACCTCCGGTCTTCAACCACCGTCTTCATCTTCGACTCATCGTCGAATTAGTTATTCAGAATGGGATAAACCCGGTCTTTCTGAATAACTCGCGTATATAATAAACAAGTGTTACACAAACACAACATACGCCTCATTCCAATTCATCAATCACTAACCGTAAATTAACAAGAGAATAATTCCCCAAATATTAACCCCGAAGGCGGAAACCAACATCAGATCAATACCCAGGAAACCGTTCTGCTTAGCTAACCTATAGTTAGTTTCTAAATTTCACATTCTTAGGGAAAGGTTCCCATTAATTTTATCAAAGATAAATTCTTTTAAATTTATTCTTTAATCTTCCTTTGAATATCACTTCAAACTAGTCGGGATTAGCGAACCTCACCGAAGTAATCATTTGTTTTAATTTCCCAACTCCAACCTATTCATCCCATGAAGTAAAACTGGTAATACTTCATATCTAACACCACGGTGTTATCGGTAAATTCAATTACCATTTCACGTTCAAATCTAATTAAAGATTTAACTACCGCCTGGAGTAAAACTGGTGATACTCCATTCTCGATCTTTTCAATCTAATTAAAGATTCTTTAAAACTCCACTTAGTTTTAATCTTTAACTGGGTTAAAGAACCAGTGTCATTTAAAACATGGTTCACGATAAACCCAAAAATCAATACCGATTCAATTCCAATTAAATATTATTTAATTGGTACACTTCATTAAATCTAAATAAAAAGATTTAATATTTTTCCCAACTGGGCTTAAGAACAGTGTTAATGAAGACACCATTCACGACAAACCCAAATCACATTTGATATTAAATACAAAGCTATAAATAGAAAATATATCGGCTTATATTCAATATCAAATTCTACGACCAACAAATATCGTATTGGAAATAATGATATAAATATATTTTTCAAATTTCCCTAACAATATCTGTATAATCACGAAATCCAACATCGAAATATTCCGAAGATAATTTCGATTCAAATCCATTCCAATTTAATTATTGGAAGTTCTGGTTATTATCAAAACCATTTCAAATCCAATTTATTTATTTAAAAAATAAAAATAAATAAATTATTATTCTAATTCAAAATTAGTTCATTTCGATTAAAATCTATTTTTATCTTTTCAAATATGGAGTTTTTCATCCCTATTCTACACAAATCATTTCTTATGATTTTACACAAATTATTACTATTTTTAATAATTTTATCAAGGCTCGTACAGTCGATTTCCATCAACGGCCATCGAACTGCACTTACAGCGACCTTTTCCGAATTTGATTTGGACATAATTCCAAATCCAACCGTTAGATTTCAAATATCTAATATTCGTTAGAAAGCTCTTTTCGATACGAACCCAACGGTTCCGGTTTTAGGAGAATCCGACGGTTGGATCTCCTGCAATATCAGTTCGAAGTCAATGGTCGAAATTCGCGAACTGCCGCGGCGCGGCGCGTTCTATTTAGGCCGTTATATATATATATATATATATATATATATATATATATATATATATATATATATTTCGTCGATTTCCTTTCAAAACGTATTTTATAAATCGTTTTAAATTCGTTTTCAAAACGATTTCAAACTTCATATTCAATTTCTAATCAAAATTGAATATTCCAATATAAATTCGTTTTAAATTCATTTCAAATCGATTTCAATTCAAATCAGTTTCAATTCAAATCGATTTCAGTTCAATTTCAATACGTTTTAAATTCAATTCAAAACGGTTTCAATTCTTTTTCAATCTAATTCGAATTTCAATTCTTTTCAATTTAATTTGAATTTCAATTTATTTCAATTTAATTCGACTTTCAATTCATTTCAGTTTAATTCGAATTTCAATTTAATTCGAATTTTCAAATCTATTCAATTTAATTCGAATTTCAAATCTATTCAATTTAATTCGAATTTCAAATCTATTCAATATTCATTTAAAAATGAATAAAATCGATATAAATATCGTTCACGTCAAAATGGCTTCAATCTAATCAACACGACTTTTATTCAACACATGAAATTATTTTATTTCAACACATGAAATTAATTTCTAAATTGGAATGAGGCCCAATCAATTACCATATAATGTTAATTATATGGATTTTCTACAATCGCATGTATATAATAGCAATGATAAATAATCAACCATCATTCAGAGTGCACCACACAACTGCATAAGCATTAAATATAAATATTTAACGCTTATAACAGTCTGTCAATCAATCGATCGACAGACAACTAATTATTGGGATTAGTGTATGTCATATATCATCCCAATACCCGTGTGGGGTTTCAATCAATCAAACACAGATTTTATTTGTGCAGTTGGGCGATGTGTAAAATTTATCGTCCCAATCCATATCAGTCAAATCAGTGTATATAAACAAATCGACCGATTTGTTTATAAATATTTGTTTTATATACATGTTAAAAATTATATTTTTAACTATAAAATATTTTCAACTATATAAATATTTTATTTCATTTCACATCACACAATCAACTACACATCAAAATCAAACAAACAAGCATACAAGCCGTCCATTGTCTGTGGACGACGGGTGTCGGGTGCTACTAAACACCGTCTGCATCCTAGTATATATTTCAACAAGAAATAAATTAAAGTGAGGAGTTCTCACCGACTAGCTAAACCAAACGCCACTTCATTTCTGAATTTCTGAACCGTCTGGATTTGCCTGTACTTCCAACGCAGCCTTCTCCACGCTGTTCATATTAAAATCACATTTTTATAATGGCATTTTATATATAAAAATAATATATTTTCATCGCTTCTTTCTATATAAAAATTATATTTTTATATTTCAACTTCCTCTATAAAGATCGAATTTTTATATCATTGCTATAGAAATCACATTTTTATTTCATCATTTCATATATATAAAAATCAAATTCTTATTATCTATATAATATAAAAATCGTATTTTTATTCTTTCTATAATATAAAAATTTCGCCTTTCTCTAATTCAAAATATCGCCTTTTTCTATAATAAAAATATCGCCTTTTATATAATAAAAATATCGCCTTTTATATAATAAAAATATCTCCTTTTATATAATAAAAATATCTCCTTTTATATAATAAAAATATGATCTTTTTAGCTTTAAAAATATGATCTTTTTAGCTTTAAAAATACGATCTTTTTAGCTTTAAAAATAAATTCTTTTTCACTATAAAAATCACTTCTTTTTCCACTGTAAAAATCAATTCTGAAAAGGGAATTAAATAGAAAAGCTTACGGGTTTTTTTTCTTTTCATCAGCGAGAGGGGGGTTTCTTGTTTGCCGGAGGGTGGTGCTCTACGTTCGCGGGTGCTTGCTGGTGCTGTGGAGGGTCTTCAGATGGTTGCGGCGCTGTTGTCTCTAGTGGCGAGGTAGAACGACGGAGTGGAGTTCCGATTGGAGAGGGAGGAGCTACTGTCTGGCTCCGGCGTTTGACTGTGAGGTGGGGGTCGGGGTAGGTTGTTTGAGGTGAGGGCGGAGGCTTGGGTACGGCGGCGGACAGGGATTTTCTCGTAGTGGTGAAGGGCTGCACAGGTTTTGGGATTCAGGGGATTTGGGGTTCTTCGAGGTGGGGCTTCAACGGAGAAAAGGGGGAGGCATTGGCTTGCCGAAGGCCCAGGAGGAGGTGGGGACAGATCGGAGGCGAGGCGGCGAAGGGCGGGGGTCCGGTGATGGCAACGATGAAGGGAGACGTGGTCCCTCCAATCCGTTTCTCTTTTTTTTATAGAACTGGTCAACGGGGAAGGAAAGTGGTTGGGAGGAGAGAGTTATATAATAATTTATATATATATTTAATTTAATTTTATCTCCAAAAAGCAACTTTAAATTTAGGACTCGAAATCGAACCCACCGACTGTCGTCCATAGCTAATTACCCTCATTCCGAACACAATGGGATATGTATCACAGGCTGATTCGAATGTTTCGATTAGTTTTCGCCAAAATCAAAATATAACTCTATATATTGAATTTGAACACGCATTTCAATTTACTGGGGCCACATACTAACTAGAAAAATTCCCAAAAAATATATTTTAGCTTCGTATTGACGATACGGTCCTAACAAAACTAACTTCGTCGAAATTTGAGACCGTTTGAAAAATGGCCATTTTCCAGTCGATTAAAATCAACTAAAACTAGTCAAACGCGTTTTCCTTTACCACGCTCACATATTGATTCGAAAAATTACGAATTTTGGAGTCTAGCAATAACTAGACATCACGGATCCAACAAAAGTGGTTTCGTCGAAAGCCGAGGTCGTTTGCAAAATTTCCATTTTTAAGGGCCAGAATTCCATAGTGATTATTCTGAATTTTCAACTGGACATAACTTTTTATCCCTGCCATGAAATTTCAATCTTTCGGATTCGTTGGAAAGATACTCTCAATTAGATTCTAATATTTTTGGTTTCGTTAAAATCCAGTTTATTTTGAATCCTGTACATTCATTTGAAATTTGAAACCGAATTATCGAACTACCGCGCCATTTTCAATTCCTTCTATAATTTAAAATAAATATTTATATTCTAACGACGATCTATATAAATATATACATTCGAATTCTATTCAAAATAAATTTTTCTTCGTTATTATTTAAAATAATTCATTTTAAATAATCAAAATTCGCTAAAATTGCCAAAATAAAATTTTTAAATTGGCTCAGATTTCCGGGTTATTACAATCTCCCCCACTTAAAACTTTTCGTCCCCGAAAAGGAACGAAGCCGGAAGTTGTTTGACAAATCATCTCAACTTCCATTATTTTCTTTACGGCTTAAGTTCTTCAACTTTTCTGTTTCTAAGAACTTTTCAAATTTTTTCAAAAATTTGGCTAACACCCTAAATTTTCGAAAAATTTCGCTATAACCTCCCCTGCACCGGGGACTTCGGGATATTTCATATAGCCTCCCATGGCCTTCTTCAATCCAAAAGAAAAAGAAAAAGCCAAGCGGCTAGCCAATCGGCTCATAAAATCATCATCACCCAAACAAAACAGTAAATTATGGTAAACACGTACCTATTTGTCGGACAAACCATTTTATTCTTCTGCTCTAGCCTCCTTGCTATGACCTGTTCAGTGTAAGTACATGTATATGCGAAAAAATTTCAATACACTCACTATTTGATACAATTTGGCTAAAGGTTCAACATTTTAATTAATCAAACTATAATCAAACAAAACAATCAGCAATCAATTAGTTGATTAACGTTTCAAATTCATAACTTTGATATATAATCAAAAATCATATTTTTGATGCCAAATCACAACAATAAGCCCTATCTAATTTTGGTTCTCACACCAGTCAATTGGAAATATATAATTATCACACCTTCGAAACTCGAACACTAATTCTGATGATGTAGCTACAATCATCAGAATCATCTCCGGGCGACTAGAGTGTGACCTTATATATATCCAGTATATTAAATCTTCGAATACATGTGGATCAGACGTATATGCAAAATCTATATATACTGGATTGTCCACATCAAACAAAAATCGTTTTCATTTTAAAAATATACTCTTCACACTCGTTCTAGGATACTACTGATCCCATCTCTAATGAGCCATTCTCATGGATACTACTAATCCAATTTCTAATGAATTCTTTTGTTTGGTTCTAACGTGTCTTGTTCTCTGAGCTTTGTAAACCAAAGCTCTGATACCAAAATGAAGCGACCCGAACTTCCCCGGTAAGGAAAGCCCAGATTGAATTGAGAACACGACACAAAAGAACGCAGACCGAAGAACATTTCATTGTAAATTACAACAATTCATCAAAATACAAGAATATACAGAGTATGAATAAATATTATACATCACAAAATATTAGAGATTACAATACATACATTGCAGCGGAAAAATAATACAATACACAACTGAAGGAGATATACGGATACAGAGCTTTCCGGATATCATTCCAGCTGTAAATCAGGATCCTGTGAATATAAATCTGCAAAACCAAAACTACTAGCTGCCCGTGCGGAAAATAGGGGCACCCAGAGTTTAGGTTAAAACAATAAACTCCAGGTCAGTCATGTGACTGGTGTGAGAACTAAAACAGTTATTAATCTTTATTTTAAAGTTCAGTAAATCAAGGGACCACGCCGTATAACACGAAAAGGGTTTCCTCCCAAGAATACCAGTGCATAAAACAACAGCGCAATGCTAAATAAAGAAAAATGAAGCGATTATAAGACCCAGGTCCCATCACACAATGCAACGCAAGCCGGAGGATAGGGTTTTTACCTTATAATAGCCAAGAATGCTTGATACATTTAAAACAAATCATTTGATACTATTATAAGTGCATAGTGCATAAAACAACTTCAAATCATAAGTATCAATCATAGACGGCATAAGCGTCCCATCCCACTATGTCGCCATACTAGGCTCTACAATCAAAACCGCACATGTCACGTATTGGAAGTTGGATTTCCATCTGTGAACCGAGGAAAAAGATAGTCCTCTACCGATTCGAGACGCTCTAGCCCGCCCCTCAGGAACAGCCGCAACTGCCCCTTGGATCGTCAGGGTCGGTCCACCGATGTGGATTATTATGCCTGAACACTACGTTTCCCCGCCCTTTGGGGCGTAAATGAGCCAACAAATGACTCCATCGGCTTCACATAGTCACCGATATATCCGAGGCGCCTCGCACCAGCAACAACCACATAAGTCAAACTCGTCAGGGCGTGTAAAACCATTGACGCCACTTCTAGCTAGAAAGAAGCGCATATCCTCCCTAATGTCATCTCCCGTTTCTAGTTCACAACCGGGGTGTGAGGCTCGCGAATTAATGCTACACAAAGTTGTGCCACACAGGCTGTGCTTTGATCATCAACCACAAGACTCTGCTTTTCAAAAAAGCCTTGATCATTTGCATCTTAGCATGCCACACAGGCAAACCACTCCATGCAACCGATATCCATCAATCACACAGAATGATATCCAATGTCAGACACACAGTCCATTTAACAGTTCGTTCTAGGTCTGAACAAAGCCGGAGGCACCTAGTACCCCACATATCCATCGATCTCCAAGTACGTCTGGACGACCACCAACTGATTCCCTCCTCTTGGGTGTACGGCCCAATCAAGATCATCAGTAATTATCCAAACAATGTGAAGACCTCCGGTCTTCAACCACCGTCTTCATCTTCGACTCATCGTCGAATTAGTTATTCAGAATGGGATAAACCCGGTCTTTCTGAATAACTCGCGTATATAATAAACAAGTGTTACACAAACACAACATACGCCTCATTCCAATTCATCAGTCACTAACCGTAAATTAACAAGAGAATAATTCCCCAAATATTAACCCCGAAGGCCGAAACCAACATCAGATCAATATCCAGGAAACCGTTCTGCTTAGCTAACCTGGAGTTAGTTTCTAAATTTCACATTCTTAGGGAAAGGTTCCCATTAATTTTATAAAAGATAAATTCTTTTAAATTTATTCTTTAATCTTCCTTTGAATATCACTTCAAACTAGTCGGGATTAGTGAACCTTACCGAAATAATCATTTGTTTTAATTTCCCAACCCCAACCTATTCACCCCATAAAGTAAAACTGGTAATACTACATATCTAACACCACGGTGTTATCGGTAAATTCAATTACCATTTCACGTTCAAATCTAATTAAAGATTTAACTACCGCCTGGAGTAAAACTGGTGATACTCCATTCTCGATCTTTTCAATCTAATTAAAGATTCATTAAAACTCCACTTAGTTTTAATCTTTAACTGGGTTAAAGAATCATTGTCATTTAAAACACGGTTCACGATAAACCCAAAAATCAATACCGATTCAATTCCAATTAAATATTATTTAATTGGTACACTTCATTAAATCTAAATAAAAAGATTTAATATTTTTCTCAACTGGGCTTAAGAACAGTGTTAATGAAGACACCATTCACGACAAACCCAAATCACATTTGATTTTAAATACAAAGCTCTGAATAGAAAATATATCGGCTTATATTCAATGTCAAATTCTACGACCAACAAATATCGTATTGGAAATAACGATATAAATATATTTTTCAAATTTCCCTAACAATATCTATATAATCACAAAATCCAACATCGAAATATTCCAAAGATAATTTCGATTCAAATCCATTCCAATTCAGTTATTGGAAATTCTAGTTATTATCAAAACCATTTCAAATCCAATTTATTTATTTAAAAAATAAAAATAAATAAATTATTATTCTAATTCAGAATTAGTTCATTTCGATTAAAATCTATTTTTATCTTTTCAAATATGGAGTTTTTCATCCCTATTCTACACAAATCATTTCTTATGATTTTACACAAATTATTACTATTTTTAATAATTTTATCAAGGCCCGTACAGTCGATTTCCATCAATGGCCATCGAACAACACTTACAACGACCTTTTTCGAATTTGATTCAGACATAATTCCAAATCCAACCGTTAGATTTCAAATCTCTAATATTCGTTAGAAAGCTCTTTTCGATACGAACCCAACGGTTCTGGTTTTAGGAGAATCCGATGGTTGGATCTCCCGCAATATCAGTTTGAAGTCAATGGTCGAAATTCGCGAACTGCCACAGCGCGGCGCGTTCTATTCAGGCCATTATATATATATAATATATTATATATATTTCGTCGATTTCCTTTCAAAACTTATTTTATAAATCGTTTTAAATTCGTTTTCGAAACGATTTCAAACTTCATATTCAATTTCTAATCAAAATTGAATATTCCAATATAAATTCGTTTTAAATTCATTTCAAATCGATTTCAATTCAAATCCATTTCAATTCAAATCGGTTTCAATTCAAATCGATTTCAGTTCAATTTCAATACGTTTTAAATTCAATTCAAAACGATTTCAATTCTATTTCAATCTAATTCGAATTTCAATTCTTTTCAATTTAATTCGAATTTCAATTTATTTCAATTTAATTCGACTTTCAATTCATTTCAGTTTAATTCGAATTTAAATTTAATTCGAATTTTCAAATTTATTCAATTTAATTCGAAATTCAAATCTATTCGATTTAATTCGAATTTCAAATCTATTTAATATTCATTGAAAAATGAATAAAATCGATATAAATATCGTTCACGTCAAAATGGCTTCAATCTAATCAACACGGCTTTTATTCAACACATGAAATTATTTTATTTCAACACATGAAAATATTTTATTTTAACACATGAAATTATTTTCTAAATTGGAATGAGGCCCAATCAATTACCATATAATGTTAATTATATGGATTTTCTACAATCGCATGTATATAATAGCAATGATAAATAATCATCCATCATCCAGAGTGCACCACACAACAACATAAGCACTAAATATAAATATTTAACGCTTATAACAGTCTGTCAATCGATCGACAGACAACTAATTATTGGGATTAGTGTATGTCATATATCATCCCAATACCCGTGTGGGGTTTCAATCAATCAAACACAGATTTTATTTGTGCAGTTGGGCGATGTGTAAAATTTATCGTCCCAATCCATATCAGTCAAATCAGTGTATATAAACAAATCGGCCGATTTGTTTATAAATATTTGTTTTATATACATGTTAAAAATTATATTTTTAACTATAAAATATTTTCAAATATATAAATATTTTATTCCATTTCACATCACACAATCAACTACACATCAAAATCAAACAAACAAGCATACAAGCCGTCCATGGTCTGTGGACGACGGGTGTCGGGTGCTACTAAACACCGTCTGCATCCTAGTATATACTTCAACTAGAAATAAATTAAAGTGAGGAGTTCTCACCGACTAGCTAAACCAAATGCCACTTCGTTTCCGAATTTCTAAACCATCTGGATTTGCCTGTACTTCCAACGTAGCCTTCTCCACGCTGTTCATATTAAAATCACATTTTTATAATGGCATTTCATATATAAAAATCATATATTTTCATCGCTTCTTTCTATATAAAAAATATATTTTTATATTTCTACTTCCTCTATAAAGATCGAATTTTTATATCATTGCTCTAGAAATCACATTTTTATTTCATCATTTCATATATATAAAAATCAAATTCTTATTATCTATATAATATAAAAATCGTATTTTTATTTTTTTCTATAATATAAAAATTTCGCCTTTCTCTAATTCAAAATATCGCCTTTTTCTATAATAAAAATATCGCCTTTTATATAATAAAAATATCTCCTTTTATATAATAAAAATATTGCCTTTTATATAATAAAAATATGATCTTTTTAGCTTTAAAAATATGATCTTTTTAGCTTTAAAAATAATTTTTTTTCACTATAAAAATCACTTCTTTTTCCACGGTAAAAATCAATTCTGAAAAGGGAATTAAATAGAAAAGCTTACGGTTTTTTTTTTTCTTTTCATCAGCGAGAGGGGGGGTTTCTTGTTCGCCGGAGGGTGGTGCTCTGCGTTCACGGGTGCTTGCTGGTGCTGTGGAGGGTTTTCAGATGGCTGCGGCGCTGTTGTCTTTAGTGGCGAGGTAGAACGACGGAGTGGAGTTCCGATTGGAGAGGGAGGAGCTACTGTCTGGCTCCGGCGTTTGACTGTGAGGTGGGGGTCGGGGTAGGTTGTTCGAGGTCAGGGCGGAGGCTTGTTACGGCGGCGGACAGGGATTGTCTCGCAATGGTGAAGGGTTGCACGATTTTTGGGATTCAGGGGATTTGGGGTTCTTCGAGGTGGGGCTTCAACGGAGAAAAGGGGGAGGCGTTGGCTCGCCGAAGGCCCAGGAGGAGGCGGGGACAGATCAGAGGCGGGGCGGCGAAGGGCGGGGGTCCGGTGACGGCGACGATGAAGGGCGATGTGGTCCCTCCAGTCCGTTTCTCTTTTTTTTAGAACTGGTCAACGGGGAAGGAAAGGGGTTGGGAGGAGAGAGTTATATAATAATTTATATATATATATTTAATTTTATCTCCAAAAAGCAAGTTTAAATTTCGGACCCGAAATCGAACCCACCGATTGTCGTCCATAGCTAATTACCCCCATTCCGAACACAATGGGATATGTATCACAGGCTGATTCGACTGTTTCAATTAGTTTTCGCCAAAATCAAAATATAACTCTATATATTGAATTTGAACACGCATTTCAATTTACTGGGGCACATACAAACTAGAAAAATTCCCGAAAAATATTTTCTAGCTTCGTATTGACGATACGGTCCTAACAAAACTAATTTCATCGAAATCTGAGACCGTTTGAAAAATGGCCATTTTCCAGTCGATTAAAATCAACTGAAACTAGTTAAACGCGTTTTCCTTTACCACGCTCACATATTGATTCGAAAAATTACGAATTTTGGAATCTAGCAATAACCAGACATCACGGATCCAACAAAAGTGGTTTCGCCGAAAGCCGAGGTCGTTTGCAAAATTTCCATTTTTAAGGGCCAGAATTCCATAGCGACTATTCTGAATTTTCAACTGGACATAACTTTTTATCCCCGCTATGAAATTTCAATCTTTCGGATTCGTTGGAAAGATACTCTCAATTAAATTCTAATAGTTTTGGTTCCGTTAAAATCCGGTTTATTTTGAATCCTGTACATTCATTTGAAATTTGAAATCGAATTATCGAACTACCGCGCCATTTTCAATTCCTTTTATAATTTAAAATAAATATTTATATTCTAACGACGATCTATATAAATATATACGTTCGAATTCTATTCAAAAAAAAAATTTGTCGTTATTATTTAAAATAATTCATTTTAAATAATCAAAATTCGCTAAAATTGCCAAAATAATTTTTTTTAAAATTAGCTCAGATTTCCGGGTTATTACATTGATATTGAAAATAAGTCGATACTACTTCTATTCAGAGCCTTGTGTTTAATATCAAATAAATCTTTAATTAGATATTGGAATGGATAGATGGTAATTAAATTTACCAAAACACCAAATACACCTGGTTGTTGATATGTTACTGTTGATTGATTGAATGGATTGTGCTCGACCAGTTTATGAGCAAATATATGCTTTTACATTTAGCATTGGGTTGGGTAGAAATACTTGTATGCTATCACCTTGTGAAACACTTCACGATTTGACTATGAGGTGTTAGCAATATTGAGTTCATTTCAAATTTAATGAATGATTGTGAAACGTGATTTTCTTAAGTGAAAAGAAATATATTCCCGATTTTGGATAGGGAATGTTTTATAAAACGTAAAGGATTTCTAGGGCTAAAAACCGATGATTTCGAAATGATTTTGAAATATATTATGTGTTTGACATTGTGGTTCATCGCGAAACCAATTAGTTGCTATTGATGATGTATCTATGTGGTGGCAGAGAATTTATCCTTTTGCCTAACACCCTTCTTTGAGACGTACGAGTTCAAAGGTTATGTGATTAATAGTGACTGATCGTATGTGTGAATTGCTAATGTAAAGTACTATATTTTGGAAAGTACTTGTGATTATTATGTTGTGAAATGATTTTCCCCACTTCGGGATATAAAATGAATTAGCAAGTATGTGGCTATGGATCGGGTGACCCGGAAGAGACTAAAAGTATGGACTGGATCCTGTGCCTTAGGGTGAGTGGTCAACAGTGTAGCCTGCTCCATGCGTGGGAGGTGCACATATATATATCGAGTTGGAATTCATATTTCCAAAGATTTAGTTTGAGATCCCGAAGTGAAATCTACTTTGATATAAAAGCTAGAGATCTTTTTCAAATGATTTGAAATAAGAAATCAGAAAATAAAGTCCAAAGGAATAATTTTGGTAAATTGAATTGGATTTGGAAAATCTAAGTGTGGTGATTAATCTAAATGGATAGATTGGGATATTACATGTTGATTGATGCATAGTAGATCCATATCTCTATTACTGATTATTGTTTATACACTGGCATTCATGGGGGTAAACCCGTTCCGCGTTACCGGCGTGGTCCTGTGATTTGTCTTATGATTAAATAAGTTAATTTTTAACTGTTGAGTTTCTCATACCAGTCCCATGACTGACCTGTAGTTTGCTTTTCCCTTGCAAACTCGGGTGCCCCTATTTTCCATATTGGCAGTCGAGTGGTTTTGTAACAACCCGGAAAATCTGGGCCAATTTAAAATTTTTATTTTGGCAATTTTAGCGAATTTTGATTATTTAAAATGAATTATTTTAAATAATATCGACGGGAAATTTATTTCGAATATAATTCGAACGTATATATTATACGCGTCGTCGTTAGAATATAAATATTTATATATAATTATAAAAGGAATAGAAAATGGCGCGGTAGTTCGATAATTCGATTTCAAACTTCAATTGAATGTACCGGGTGCAAAACAATCCGGATTTTAGTGAAACCAAAAATAATGGAATCTAATAGTGAATATCTTTCCAACGAAGTTGAGAAACTGAGATTTCACTTTATAAATGATGAGATATGTCCAGTTGAAATTTAGAAATAGTCGCTGTGGAATTTATATATATTTTAATATAATATAAGGCCCTTAAAAATAGCAATTTTGCAAACGACCTCGGATTTCGACGAAACCAGTTTTGTTGGGTCCGTGATGTTAAGTTATTGCTAGGTTTTAAATTTCATAATTTTTCGAATCAATATGTGAGCGTGGCAAAGGAAAACGCGTTTGACCAGTTTCAGTTGATTTTAATCGACTGGAAATTGGCCATTTTTCAAACGGCCTCAGAATTCGACGAAACTAGTTTTGTTAGGACCGTATCGTCAATACGAAGCTAGAAAATATTTTTCTGCAATTTATAGAGTTAGTATGTGACCCCGGTAATTCGAAAAATACGTTTAAAATTCAATATAGTGATTTAAATGTAAATTCAACGGAAACTGATCGAAGCGGTCGAATCAGCTTACGATACATATCCCATTGTGTTCGGAATGGGGGTAATTAGCTATGGACGACAGGCGGTGGGCCTCGTTTTGAGGTCGTATGTAAAAGTCAACTTTATGTAAACAAAATAATAATAAAAAAAAAATTAATATCTCCTCATCCCTTTTTATGTTCTGGCCCCCCCCTCCTTTTTCGTTATTCAGATCAAAACAAAAAAAAAAAAAAAGAAAGAGAAAAAGAAAAAAAACTGACGAACGGAGCCGCCGCTCCTGATGATCGTCGCGCCGCCGGCGATTGTTTCCCCCCCCCCCCCCCCCCCGTCTCCAGCAACTCCTCCTCCTTCCCTCTGGCGCTCCTCTCTCCTCTAACTAAACCGCCACCGCCACTATAAAGCGTCGCCCCCCCCCCCCCCTTCCGACCACCGGCTGAACCCTACCCCCCCTCTCCAGCGTGCTCCGCGGCTCCCAAGACCGCTGGCCATCACCCCGTACCACCAGCCCTCCTCCACATCGAAGACACAGTAAGTTTTTTTTTATTATTTTACTTTAAATTATTTTTATTTTAAAATCTGAAGATTTCGATTTCAGAATTTAAAAACTGATTTCGATTTCTGAAAAGCTTTAAAACTGATTTATTTATAAGTTAAAAACTGATTTGTTTATAAAGATTAAAACTGTTTATTTTAAAAAATAAAAAAAAGAATTTTAAACTGAAATTTTAAAGAATATAAAAACTGATTTTAAAATGATTTATAAACTAGAAAACGGATTTTGTTAAAAGTAAAAAAAAAAAAACATATTTTTATATGTTGAAAGCAAAAGTAAAAATCATATTTTTCAATATTGAAAGCGAAGTCAAAATCATATTTTTATATGTTGAAAGCAAAGGTAAAAATCATATTTTTCAATATTGAAAGCGAAGTCAAAATCATATTTTTATATATTGAAAGCGAGGTCAAAATCATATTTTTATATATTGAATAGCGAACTAAAAATTCGATTTTTATATATTGAACTTCGATAGAAAAATAGAATTTTTATATATTGAACTTCGATAGAAAAATAGAATTTTTATATATTGAACTTCGATAGAAAAATAGAATTTTTATATATTGAACTTCGATAGAAAAATAGAATTTTTATATATTGAACATCGAAGTAAAAATTCGATTTTTATATATTGAATAGCGAAGTAAAAACGTGATTTTTACGTATGTAGTGAAAGCAGCAACGAAGGTGACAAAAAGGCGAAACGACGAAGACTTCTGCAAAAGAAGAGCCGTGGAGCTAGGATAGCTATATGTGAGAATTTCTCACCTTTCAATTTATTTTTCTAGTTATATATATATACTAGGATGCAGACGGTGCTTAGTAGCACCCGACACAATTGTCCACAGACCATGGACTTGTTTGTTTGGTTGCATAGACTAGTTGAATTATTTGTTTGAATTGAATTGTTTGGTGAGATGAAATTGATATGATTGATGTGTGAATGGCGTGGGCCTTCACTAGACCGGGGATAAGGCTAGGCCTTGTCCCGTTTCTAGTATCGTGCCGTTATGCTGCCGAAATTTTCTAAAATATGTTAGAAAAATAAAAATATCATTTTATTGAATAAATGAATTGAATAGAAATTCATAGGTTGAAATGAAATGTTTTATCGTTAAAAATATAATTTTAACGTGAATATGAAAATAGTGAAGTGAATAAATAAATATTCATTTACAAACCAGATGGTTTGTTTATGTACACTTATTTGAATGACATTGATTGGGACGATAAATTTTACACATCGCCCAACTGCACAACTAAAATCTGTGTTTGATTGTTTGAAACCCCACACGGGTGTTGGGATGAAATATGAATTTCACTCATCCTGATTGATTAAATATGTCGATCGATTGATTGACAGGCTGTTATGAGCGTTGAATATCTATATTTGATGCTTATACAGTGTAGTGCACTTTGGTTGATGGTTGATTATTTTCAATGTTATTATATACATGTGTTGTATGAAAATCCATATAATTAATTTTATATGGTAATTGATTGGGCCTCATTCCAGTTTTGAAAAAAAGAAATATTTGAAATAGAATATTTGAAAATAACGGAATATATGAAGCCGTGTTGATTAGATTGACGCCATTTTGACGTGAACGATATTTATATCGATTTTAACGATTTCGAAATGAATTGAATTGAAAACGATTTCGAAATGAATTGAATTGAAAACGAATTCAAAATGAATTGAAAACGATTTCGAAATGAATTGAATTGAAAACGAATTCAAAATGAATTGAAAACGATTTCGAAATGAATTGAATTGAAAACGAATTCAAAATGAATTGAAAACGATTTCGAAATGAATTGAATTGAAAACGATTTCGAAATGAATTGAATTGAAAACGAATTCAAATGGAATTGAAAGCGAATTGAAATGAATTCAAATTGAATTGAAATTCGAATTGAATAGAAATGAATTTTGAAACGAATTTATAAAGAAGAATTCAATTTTGCTTTGAATTGAAATGGAAGTTGAAATAGGTTTTGAAACGATTTTAAAACTATTTATATAATTCGTTTTGAATAGTAATCGACGAAATATATATTATATATATTATATATAAAATAATGGCCTGAATAGAACGCGCCGCGCCGCGGCAGTTCGCGAATTTCGACCATTTATTTCAAACGGACATTACGGGAGATCCGACCGTCGGATTCTCCTAAAACCGGAACCGTTGGGTTCGTATCGAAAAGAGCTTTCTAACGAATATTAGAAATTTGAAATCTAACGGTTGGATTTGGAATTATGTCCAAATCAAATTCGAAAAAGGTCGCTGTAAGTGCAGTTCGATGGCCGTTGATGGAAATCGACTGTACGGGCCTCGATAAAATTATTAAAAATAGCAATAATTTGTGTAAAATCATAAGAAATGATTTGTGAAGATTTGGGATGAAAAACTCCATATTTGAAAAGATAAAAATAGATTTTTATCGAAATGAACTAGTTTGAACTAGAATTATAATTCTATTTATTTTTAAATAAATAAATTGAATTTGAAATGGTTTTGAAAATAACCAAAATTTCCAATGATTGCATTGGAGTGGATTTGAATCGAAATTGTCTTCGGAATATTTCGATGTTGGAATTCGTGATATTACAGGTGTTGTTATGGAAATTTGAAAGATATATATATTTATATCGTTATTTCCAATACGACATTTGTTAGTCGTAGAATTTGATATTGAATATAAGCCGATATATTTTCTATTCAGAGCCTTATATTGAATATCAAATGTGATTTGGGTTTGTCGTGAATGGTGTCTTCACTAACACTGTTCTTGAACCCAGTTGAGAAAAGATTAAATCTTTTTATTTAGATTTAATGAAGTGTACCAATTAAATAATATTTAATTGGAATTGAATTGATATTGATTTTTGGGTTTATCGTGAACAGTGTTTTAAATAACACTTGTTCTTTAACCCGATAATTAATGAATGTGGTTTGGGTTTGTCGTGAATGGTGTCTTCACTAACACTGTTCTTGAACCCAGTTGAGAAAAGATTAAATCTTTTTATTTAGATTTAATGAAGAGTGCCAATTAAATAATATTTAATTGGAATTGAATGGATATTGATTTTCGGGTTTATCGTGAACAGTGTTTTAAATAACACTTGTTCTTTAACCCGATAATTAATGAATGTGATTTTGGGTTTATCGTGAACCGTGTTTTAAATGACACTGATTCTTTAACCCAGTCGAAGATTAAAACTAAGTGGAGTTTTAATGAATCTTTAATTAGATTGAAATGATCGAGAATGGAGTATCACCAGTTTTGCTCCAGGCGATAGTTAAATCTTTAATTAGATTTGAACGTGAAATGGTAATTGAATTTACCGATAACACCGTGGTGTTAGATATGAAGTATTACCAGTTTTACTTCATGGGATGAATAGGTTGGGATTGGGAAATTAAAACCAATGATTACTTCGGTAAGGTTCGCTAATTCCGACTAGTTTTGAATTGATATTCAAAAGATAGATTAAAGAATAAATTCAGAAATTTATCTTGGATAAAATTAATGGGAACCTTTCCCTATGAATGTGAAATTTAGAAACTAACTGTCGGTTAGCTAAGCAGAATGGTTTTCTGGATATTGATCTGATGTTGGTTTCGGCCTTCGGGGTTAATATTTGGGGAATTATTCTCTTGATTAATTTACGGTTAGTGACTAATGAATTGGAATGAGGCGTATGTTGTGTTTGTGTAACACTTTTATAATATATACGCGAGTTATTCGGAAAGACCGGGTTTATCCCATTCTGAATAACTGATACGACGATAAGTCGAAGATGAAGACGATGGTCGAAGACCGGAGGTCTTCACGTCGTTTGGGTGATAACTGATGATCTTGATTGGGCTGTACACCCAAGAAGATGGAAACAGTTAGTGATCGTCCAGACGTGCTTGGAGATCGATGGATATGCGGGGTACTAGGTGCCTCCGGTTTCGTTCAGACCCAGAACGGACTTGTAAATGGACTGTGTGTCTGACATCGGATTTCATTCTGTGTGACTGATATCGGTTGCATAGGATGGCTTGCCTGTGTGGCATGCTAAGATGCAAATGATCAAGGCTTCTGTTGAAAAGCAAAGTCTTGTGGTTGATGATCAAAGCACGGCCTTTGTGGCGTAGCTTTGTGTAACGTTTACCTCGCGTGTTTCACACCAGGTATGAACCAAAAACGGGAGACGGACCTCAGGGAGGACTTGCGTTTCTTTCTAGTTAGAAGTGGCGTCAGTGGTTTTACACGCCCTGACGAGTTTGACTTATGTGGTTATTGCTGTTGCGAGGCGCCTCGGTTATATCGGTTTCGGCCGATGCATTCTGGTCGGCTGACGGACCAGACTTACACCCCATAGGGTGGGGAAACGTAGTGTTCAGGCATAATAATCCACATCGGTGGACCGGCCCTGACGATCTAAAGGCTTGCCTGCGCGCTTGCCTGTGGCTCGGGCTAGAGAGTCACGAATCGGTTGAGGATCTTGCCCCTAGCCTCGGTTCATAGATGGAAATCCAATTTCCAAATACGTGACATTTGCGGTTTTATTTGTAAACCTATATATGGCGACATGATATATGGTACCCATGCCGTCTATGATTGATACTTATGATTTGAAGTTGTTTTATACACTATGCACTTATGATAGTATCAAATGATTTGTTTTAAACGTATCAAGCATTCTTTGGCTGTTATAAGGGAAAACCCTATCCCCCGGCTTGCGTTGCATTGTGTGATAGGACTTGGGTCTTATAACAGCTTCATTTTTCTTTATTTAGCATTGCGCTGTTGTTTATGCACTGGTATTCTTGGGAGGAAACCCGTTCCGTGTTATACGGCGTGGTCCCTTGATTTACCTAGCTTTAAAAATAAAGATTAACTGTTTTAGTTCTCACACCAGTCACATGACTGACCTGGAGTTTATTGTTTTAACCTAAACTCTGGGTGCCCCTATTTTGACACGGGCAGCTAGTAGTTTTGGTTTTGCAGATTATATTCACAGGATCCTGGTTTACAGCTGGAATGATATCCGGAAAGCTTTGTATCCGTATATCTCTTCTAGTTGTGTATTGTATTATTTTCCGCTGCTATGTATTTAAATGTAATTTAAATCTCTGATATTTCTGTGTAATATTTATTCATACTCTGTATATTCATGTAATCTGATGCATTGTTGTAATATACAATGAAATGTTCTTTTGTATGCGTCCTGTTGTGGCTTGTTCTCGAACTATCCGACACTTTCCTTTACGGGGAAGTTACGGGTCTTCACAGTTGGTATCAGAGCTTTGGTTTGCAAAGCTAGAGAACAAGACACATTAGAACCGTACGAAAGAATTCATCAGATATTGGATTAGTAATATCCAATGGGAATGACTCGTTAGAGATGGGATCAGTAGTATCCTAGAACGAGTGTGAAGAGTATATTTTTAAAAAAATGAAAACAAATTTCGTTTTGAAAATTTAAAATCAATTATTCGTATTTGATTATCTATTTATATTGATGTGGATAATCCAGTATATACAGATTTTGCGTATACGTCTGATCCGCGTGTATTCGAATTTTTAATATACTGGATAGATATAGAATCATACTCTAGTGGCCCGAAGATGATTCTGATGATTGACTAGTCGTCATTAGTATTCATGTTCGAGTAACGAAGGTGTGATATCTATATATTTCCATTAGACTGGTGTGAGAACCAAAACTAATATAGTTAGAACACATTGTTGTGAATTGGCATCAAAACATGATTTTTGTATATGTATCAAAATCTATGGATTTGAAACTCTAATTCACTAATTGATTGATGTTTGTGTTGTTTGTTTATTTGTTTGCAAATTTATAGCCATTATGCCTAATTGAATCAAATATTAAATTGTATTGAAATTTGGTCGCATCTGCTTGCATATACATGTATATCATTGAACAGGTCATAGCAAGGAGGCTAGAGCAGAGAATAAAATTTGTTTGCCCGACAAATAGGTACATGTTTACTACATAATTTCCTGTTTTGTTTGGGTGATGATGATTTTATGAGCCTATTGGCTAGCCGCTTGGCTTTTTCTTTTTCTTTTTGAGATCTGAAGGACCGGGAACGCTATTTGCAATTTCCCGATGCTCCCGGTGCAGGGGAGGTTATGGCGAAATTTTTCGAAAATTTAGGGTGTTAGCCAAATTTTTGAAATTTTGAAAATTCTCAGAAACTGAAAAGTTGGAGAATGGAAGCCAGATCGAGCGTAGAGTTGAATAGTCAAACCACTTTCGACTTTGTTCCTTTTCGGGGACGAAAAGTTTTAAGTGGGGGAGATTGTAACAACCCGGAAAATCTGGGCCAATTTAAAATTTTTATTTTGGCAATTTTAGCGAATTTTGATTATTTAAAATGAATTATTTTAAATAATATCGACGGGAAATTTATTTCGAATATAATTCGAACGTATATATTATACGCGTCGTCGTTAGAATATAAATATTTATATATAATTATAAAAGGAATAGAAAATGGCGCGGTAGTTCGATAATTCGATTTCAAACTTCAATTGAATGTACCGGGTGCAAAACAATCCGGATTTTAGTGAAACCAAAAATAATGGAATCTAATAGTGAATATCTTTCCAACGAAGTTGAGAAACTGAGATTTCACTTTATAAATGATGAGATATGTCCAGTTGAAATTTAGAAATAGTCGCTGTGGAATTTATATATATTTTAATATAATATAAGGCCCTTAAAAATAGCAATTTTGCAAACGACCTCGGATTTCGACGAAACCAGTTTTGTTGGGTCCGTGATGTTAAGTTATTGCTAGGTTTTAAATTTCATAATTTTTCGAATCAATATGTGAGCGTGGCAAAGGAAAACGCGTTTGACCAGTTTCAGTTGATTTTAATCGACTGGAAATTGGCCATTTTTCAAACGGCCTCAGAATTCGACGAAACTAGTTTTGTTAGGACCGTATCGTCAATACGAAGCTAGAAAATATTTTTCTGCAATTTATAGAGTTAGTATGTGACCCCGGTAATTCGAAAAATACGTTTAAAATTCAATATAGTGATTTAAATGTAAATTCAACGGAAACTGATCGAAGCGGTCGAATCAGCTTACGATACATATCCCATTGTGTTCGGAATGGGGGTAATTAGCTATGGACGACAGGCGGTGGGCCTCGTTTTGAGGTCGTATGTAAAAGTCAACTTTATGTAAACAAAATAATAATAAAAAAAAAAAATTAATATCTCCTCATCCCTTTTTATGTTCTGGCCCCCCCCTCCTTTTTCGTTATTCAGATCAAAACAAAAAAAAAAAAAAAAAAGAAAGAGAAAAAGAAAAAAAACTGACGAACGGAGCCGCCGCTCCTGATGATCGTCGCGCCGCCGGCGATTGTTTCCCCCCCCCCCCCCCCCCCCGTCTCCAGCAACTCCTCCTCCTTCCCTCTGGCGCTCCTCTCTCCTCTAACTAAACCGCCACCGCCACTGTAAAGCGTCGCCCCCCCCCCTTCCGACCACCAGCTGAACCCTACCCCCCCTCTCCAGCGTGCTCCGCGGCTCCCAAGACCGCTGGCCATCACCCCGTACCACCAGCCCTCCTCCACATCGAAGACACAGTAAGTTTTTTTTTATTATTTTACTTTAAATTATTTTTATTTTAAAATCTGAAGATTTCGATTTCAGAATTTAAAAACTGATTTCGATTTCTGAAAAGCTTTAAAACTGATTTATTTATAAGTTAAAAACTGATTTGTTTATAAAGATTAAAACTGTTTATTTTAAAAAATAAAAAAAAGAATTTTAAACTGAAATTTTAAAGAATATAAAAACTGATTTTAAAATGATTTATAAACTAGAAAACGGATTTTGTTAAAAGTAAAAAAAAAAAAAAACATATTTTTATATGTTGAAAGCAAAAGTAAAAATCATATTTTTCAATATTGAAAGCGAAGTCAAAATCATATTTTTATATGTTGAAAGCAAAGGTAAAAATCATATTTTTCAATATTGAAAGCGAAGTCAAAATCATATTTTTATATATTGAAAGCGAGGTCAAAATCATATTTTTATATATTGAATAGCGAACTAAAAATTCGATTTTTATATATTGAACTTCGATAGAAAAATAGAATTTTTATATATTGAACTTCGATAGAAAAATAGAATTTTTATATATTGAACTTCGATAGAAAAATAGAATTTTTATATATTGAACTTCGATAGAAAAATAGAATTTTTATATATTGAACATCGAAGTAAAAATTCGATTTTTATATATTGAATAGCGAAGTAAAAACGTGATTTTTACGTATGTAGTGAAAGCAGCAACGAAGGTGACAAAAAGGCGAAACGACGAAGACTTCTGCAAAAGAAGAGCCGTGGAGCTAGGATAGCTATATGTGAGAATTTCTCACCTTTCAATTTATTTTTCTAGTTATATATATATACTAGGATGCAGACGGTGCTTAGTAGCACCCGACACAATTGTCCACAGACCATGGACTTGTTTGTTTGGTTGCATAGACTAGTTGAATTATTTGTTTGAATTGAATTGTTTGGTGAGATGAAATTGATATGATTGATGTGTGAATGGCGTGGGCCTTCACTAGACCGGGGATAAGGCTAGGCCTTGTCCCGTTTCTAGTATCGTGCCGTTATGCCGCCGAAATTTTCTAAAATATGTTAGAAAAATAAAAATATCATTTTATTGAATAAATGAATTGAATAGAAATTCATAGGTTGAAATGAAATGTTTTATCGTTAAAAATATAATTTTAACGTGAATATGAAAATAGTGAAGTGAATAAATAAATATTCATTTACAAACCAGATGGTTTGTTTATGTACACTTATTTGAATGACATTGATTGGGACGATAAATTTTACACATCGCCCAACTGCACAACTAAAATCTGTGTTTGATTGTTTGAAACCCCACACGGGTGTTGGGATGAAATATGAATTTCACTCATCCTGATTGATTAAATATGTCGATCGATTGATTGACAGGCTGTTATGAGCGTTGAATATCTATATTTGATGCTTATACAGTGTAGTGCACTTTGGTTGATGGTTGATTATTTTCAATGTTATTATATACATGTGTTGTATGAAAATCCATATAATTAATTTTATATGGTAATTGATTGGGCCTCATTCCAGTTTTGAAAAAAAGAAATATTTGAAATAGAATATTTGAAAATAACGGAATATATGAAGCCGTGTTGATTAGATTGACGCCATTTTGACGTGAACGATATTTATATCGATTTTAACGATTTCGAAATGAATTGAATTGAAAACGATTTCGAAATGAATTGAATTGAAAACGAATTCAAAATGAATTGAAAACGAATTCGAAATGAATTGAATTGAAAACGAATTCAAAATGAATTGAAAACGATTTCGAAATGAATTGAATTGAAAACGAATTCAAAATGAATTGAAAACGATTTCGAAATGAATTGAATTGAAAACGAATTCAAAATGAATTGAAAACGATTTCGAAATGAATTGAATTGAAAACGATTTCGAAATGAATTGAATTGAAAACGAATTCAAATGGAATTGAAAGCGAATTGAAATGAATTCAAATTGAATTGAAATTCGAATTGAATAGAAATGAATTTTGAAACGAATTTATAAAGAAGAATTCAATTTTGCTTTGAATTGAAATGGAAGTTGAAATAGGTTTTGAAACGATTTTAAAACTATTTATATAATTCGTTTTGAATAGTAATCGACGAAATATATATTATATATATTATATATAAAATAATGGCCTGAATAGAACGCGCCGCGCCGCGGCAGTTCGCGAATTTCGACCATTTATTTCAAACGGACATTACGGGAGATCCGACCGTCGGATTCTCCTAAAACCGGAACCGTTGGGTTCGTATCGAAAAGAGCTTTCTAACGAATATTAGAAATTTGAAATCTAACGGTTGGATTTGGAATTATGTCCAAATCAAATTCGAAAAAGGTCGCTGTAAGTGCAGTTCGATGGCCGTTGATGGAAATCGACTGTACGGGCCTCGATAAAATTATTAAAAATAGCAATAATTTGTGTAAAATCATAAGAAATGATTTGTGAAGATTTGGGATGAAAAACTCCATATTTGAAAAGATAAAAATAGATTTTTATCGAAATGAACTAGTTTGAACTAGAATTATAATTCTATTTATTTTTAAATAAATAAATTGAATTTGAAATGGTTTTGAAAATAACCAAAATTTCCAATGATTGCATTGGAGTGGATTTGAATCGAAATTGTCTTCGGAATATTTCGATGTTGGAATTCGTGATATTACAGGTGTTGTTATGGAAATTTGAAAGATATATATATTTATATCGTTATTTCCAATACGACATTTGTTAGTCGTAGAATTTGATATTGAATATAAGCCGATATATTTTCTATTCAGAGCCTTATATTGAATATCAAATGTGATTTGGGTTTGTCGTGAATGGTGTCTTCACTAACACTGTTCTTGAACCCAGTTGAGAAAAGATTAAATCTTTTTATTTAGATTTAATGAAGTGTACCAATTAAATAATATTTAATTGGAATTGAATTGATATTGATTTTTGGGTTTATCGTGAACAGTGTTTTAAATAACACTTGTTCTTTAACCCGATAATTAATGAATGTGGTTTGGGTTTGTCGTGAATGGTGTCTTCACTAACACTGTTCTTGAACCCAGTTGAGAAAAGATTAAATCTTTTTATTTAGATTTAATGAAGAGTGCCAATTAAATAATATTTAATTGGAATTGAATGGATATTGATTTTCGGGTTTATCGTGAACAGTGTTTTAAATAACACTTGTTCTTTAACCCGATAATTAATGAATGTGATTTTGGGTTTATCGTGAACCGTGTTTTAAATGACACTGATTCTTTAACCCAGTCGAAGATTAAAACTAAGTGGAGTTTTAATGAATCTTTAATTAGATTGAAATGATCGAGAATGGAGTATCACCAGTTTTGCTCCAGGCGATAGTTAAATCTTTAATTAGATTTGAACGTGAAATGGTAATTGAATTTACCGATAACACCGTGGTGTTAGATATGAAGTATTACCAGTTTTACTTCATGGGATGAATAGGTTGGGATTGGGAAATTAAAACCAATGATTACTTCGGTAAGGTTCGCTAATTCCGACTAGTTTTGAATTGATATTCAAAAGATAGATTAAAGAATAAATTCAGAAATTTATCTTGGATAAAATTAATGGGAACCTTTCCCTATGAATGTGAAATTTAGAAACTAACTGTCGGTTAGCTAAGCAGAATGGTTTTCTGGATATTGATCTGATGTTGGTTTCGGCCTTCGGGGTTAATATTTGGGGAATTATTCTCTTGATTAATTTACGGTTAGTGACTAATGAATTGGAATGAGGCGTATGTTGTGTTTGTGTAACACTTTTATAATATATACGCGAGTTATTCGGAAAGACCGGGTTTATCCCATTCTGAATAACTGATACGACGATAAGTCGAAGATGAAGACGATGGTCGAAGACCGGAGGTCTTCACGTCGTTTGGGTGATAACTGATGATCTTGATTGGGCTGTACACCCAAGAAGATGGAAACAGTTAGTGATCGTCCAGACGTGCTTGGAGATCGATGGATATGCGGGGTACTAGGTGCCTCCGGTTTCGTTCAGACCCAGAACGGACTTGTAAATGGACTGTGTGTCTGACATCGGATTTCATTCTGTGTGACTGATATCGGTTGCATAGGATGGCTTGCCTGTGTGGCATGCTAAGATGCAAATGATCAAGGCTTCTGTTGAAAAGCAAAGTCTTGTGGTTGATGATCAAAGCACGGCCTTTGTGGCGTAGCTTTGTGTAACGTTTACCTCGCGTGTTTCACACCAGGTATGAACCAAAAACGGGAGACGGACCTCAGGGAGGACTTGCGTTTCTTTCTAGTTAGAAGTGGCGTCAGTGGTTTTACACGCCCTGACGAGTTTGACTTATGTGGTTGTTGCTGTTGCGAGGCGCCTCGGTTATATCGGTTTCGGCCGATGCATTCTGGTCGGCTGACGGACCAGACTTACACCCCATAGGGTGGGGAAACGTAGTGTTCAGGCATAATAATCCACATCGGTGGACCGGCCCTGACGATCTAAAGGCTTGCCTGCGCGCTTGCCTGTGGCTCGGGCTAGAGAGTCACGAATCGGTTGAGGATCTTGCCCCTAGCCTCGGTTCATAGATGGAAATCCAATTTCCAAATACGTGACATTTGCGGTTTTATTTGTAAACCTATATATGGCGACATGATATATGGTACCCATGCCGTCTATGATTGATACTTATGATTTGAAGTTGTTTTATACACTATGCACTTATGATAGTATCAAATGATTTGTTTTAAACGTATCAAGCATTCTTTGGCTGTTATAAGGGAAAACCCTATCCCCCGGCTTGCGTTGCATTGTGTGATAGGACCTGGGTCTTATAACAGCTTCATTTTTCTTTATTTAGCATTGCGCTGTTGTTTATGCACTGGTATTCTTGGGAGGAAACCCGTTCCGTGTTATACGGCGTGGTCCCTTGATTTACCTAGCTTTAAAAATAAAGATTAACTGTTTTAGTTCTCACACCAGTCACATGACTGACCTGGAGTTTATTGTTTTAACCTAAACTCTGGGTGCCCCTATTTTGACACGGGCAGCTAGTAGTTTTGGTTTTGCAGATTATATTCACAGGATCCTGGTTTACAGCTGGAATGATATCCGGAAAGCTTTGTATCCGTATATCTCTTCTAGTTGTGTATTGTATTATTTTCCGCTGCTATGTATTTAAATGTAATTTAAATCTCTGATATTTCTGTGTAATATTTATTCATACTCTGTATATTCATGTAATCTGATGCATTGTTGTAATATACAATGAAATGTTCTTTTGTATGCGTCCTGTTGTGGCTTGTTCTCGAACTATCCGACACTTTCCTTTACGGGGAAGTTACGGGTCTTCACAGGTTTGTTTTGTAGATATTTATTTATTGAGCAGGATTCTCGATTGAAGCTTTAAGTTGTGTCTAGGCATTGATAATCTTCCACTGTGTTATTTTATTTATTTTCCGTTGTGCATTGTATTACATTTATTGTAAATAAATCTTCCGCTGTATTATTATTTTTAACGTACTCTGATATTCTGTACTCTGATATAACATTATTATGATGTTTATAAAAGCCTTCTGTTATTTGTTCTGATGTGTTGTATGCCCAGATTTAGCGAACCGATGCTTTCTGACCTTCGGATTGGGCCTTGCGGTCGATTTGGAGGGCGGGGATTTTCGGTTCACTACATATGGTATCAGAGCTTTTGTTAAACTCAAATCTTTGGAGTACAACTCGTTAGAACAGAATGAAAGACTCATCAGAGGTTGGATTAGTAATATCCTATAAAAGAAAACTCATTAGGGATATAATCAGCTGTATTCTAGAATGAGAATACTCATTAGAGATGGGGTTAGTAATGCCCTGGAATGAGTTGAGAGTATTATGTGTACGAGAGATCGTAATCGTTGTATAAAATAAGAACTTATTGTCTTCTTTTCTTAGCTTCATTCCTTTTCGAGGATGAAAAGTTTTAAGTAGGGGAGATTGTAACAACCTGGAAAATCCGAACCAATTTAAAATTTTTATTTTAGCAATTTTAATGAACTTTGGATATTTAAAATGATTTATTTTAAATAATAACGACTAGAAATTTATTTTGAATAGAATTGGAACATATAAATTTATTTAAATCGCAATTAAAATATTAATATTTATTTTAATTATATAACGAGCCTGAAATGGCGCAGTAGTTTGAAAATTTCATTTCAAATTTCAAATGAATGTACAGGATTCAACATAAACCAGATGTTAGCGAAACCAAAAATATTTTAATCTATTTGAAAATATCTTTCCAATGAATCTGAAAAATCCAAATTTAATAGCGGGAATAAAAAGCTATGTCCAGTTGAAAATTCAGAGTAGTCACTATGGAAATATAGCCCTTAAAAAGAGCGATTTTGCAAACGACCTCCGTTTTCGATGAGACCACTTTTGTTGGATCCGGAATGTCAAATTATTGCTTGATTCCAATTTTCATAATTTTTGGAATCAATATGTGAGCATGGTGAAATTAAACGTGTTTGGTCATTTTAGTTTGAATTTAATCGATTGGAAAATGACCGTTTTTTAAATGGTCTCCAAATTCGACGAAATTAGTTTTGTTAGGACCATATCGTCAAAACATAGCCAAATTTACTTTTCTAGAATTTTTGGAGTCAGTATGTAGCCCCAGTATATTAAAATGTGCATTTAAATTAAATATAAATTGATTTATATTTTAATTTAAAGAAAAACTAATTGTAACAGCTGAATTGGGTTACGGAACATATCCCATTATGTCCAAAATAAGGAAAGTGATACGCAAACTAGGGTGCATCGGAATGAAAAGTAAAGTAAGCCAAATCGAATCAAATATGGAACCGAATTGAAAATCGATTGCATTTGCACACATGCACATATATGTATAGTGAACAGGTCATAGCAAGAAGGCTAGAGAAGAGGAATAAAATTGTATGTCCGACAAATAGGTACCCAATTTACTATTTTGTTTGGGTTTTGATGATTTTATAAGCCGATTGGCTTTTTCTTTTTCTTTTTGAGATGAGAGGGCCAGTGCGGCAGTTTGGGGATTTTCCCGATGCTCCCCGTACAAAGGAGTTTATGGCGAATTTTTTTGAAAATTTAGGGTGTTAGCCAAATTTCTGAAAAAAATTTAGAAAAGTTCTTAGAAACTGAATGGTTGAAGAACTTGAGCCAGAATAGAAATTGAAATCGTTTTCAAACGAATTTATAACGCCTTATAAAATACGTTTTATAAAGGAAATCGACGATATATACATATTACATATATAAATGGCTTGAATAGAACGCGTCGCGCCGCGACCGTTTGCGAATTTCGACCATTAACTTCAAATGGAAGTTAAGGGAGATCTGACCATCGGATTCTCCTAAAACCGGAATTGTTGAGTTAGTATTGAAAAGATCTTTCGAATAATAATAAGAGATTTAAAATCTTACGGTTGGATTTTTAGAAATGCCGAATTCAAACTTGAATAAAAACAGCGCCAGTACAGTTAAATGACTTGAAACGTCATTTAATTAAATAGGCCTATTTTTAAATGATTAAAAATAGGGAAAATTTAAGTAAAATCATAATAAGTGATTTGAAATGGTTTTGGATGAAAAATTCAAAGTTATGAAGATAAAAGATATTTTTATCAAAATAAGTTGTTTTGCAACTTAAGTAGCGAAATGAAATGAATTGAAATGGTTTTAACATAACCAGAATTTTCCAATATATATAAATTAGATTGGACTTGAATGGAAATAATCTTCGGAATATTTCGATATTGGATTCCGTGATTATATGGATATTGTTATGGGAATTTGGAAGATATCGTTATTCCCGATATGATATCTGTTGGTTTCAAAATTTGATATTGAACATAAGTCGATACTGCTTCTATTCAGAGCCTTGTGTTTAATATCAAATTGGATTTTGTATATGAAGATTAAAACTAAGAAGGTTTTAATAAATCTTTAATTAGATATTGGAATGGATAAATGGTAATTAAATTTACCAAAACACCAAATATACTTGGTTGTTGATATGTTATTGTTGATTGATTGAATGGATTGTGCTCGACCAGTTTATGAGCAAATATATGCTTTTACATTTAGCATTGGGTAGAAATACTTGAATGATATAACCTTGTGAAACACTTCACGATTTGACTATGAGGTGTTAGCGATGTTGAGTTCATTTCAAATTTAATGAATGATTGTGAAAGGTGATTTTCTTAAGTGAAAAGAAATGTATTCCCAATTTTGGACAGGGAATGTTTTATAAAAATGTTTTATAAAACGGAAAGGATTTCGAGGGCTAAAAACCAATGATTTTGAAATGATTTGGAAAAATATTATGTGTTTGACATTGTGGTTCATTGCATAACCGATTAGTTTCTATTGATGATGTATCTGTGTGGTGGCCGAGAATTCATTCTTATGCCTAACACCCTTCTTTGAGACGTACGAGCTCAAAGGTTATGTGACTAATAGTGACTGATCATAGTGTGAAATGCTAATGTAAAGTACTATATTTTGGAAAGTACTTGTGATTATTATGCTGTGAAATGATTTTCCCCACTTCGGAATATAAAATGATTTAGCAAGTATGTGGCTAAGGATCGGGTGACCTAGAAGAGACTAAAAGTATGGGCGGGATCATGTGCCTTAGGGTGAGTGGTCAGCAGTGTATCCTGCTCCATGCGTGGGAGGTGCACACATATATATCGAGTTGGAGAGGCGCTTACTACGTTGTCTGAGGGAAGATTCCCGATATTTGGTTGCATACTTGTTTGTATGCATTGTTATGTTTTGGAATTCATATTTCCAAAGGATTTAGTTTGAGATCCTGAAGTGAAATCTACTTTGATATAAAAGCTATTAGATGTATTTCAAATGATTTGAAATAGGAAATTGGGAAACAAAGTCTAAAAGAATAATTTCTGTAAATTGAATTGGATTTGGAAAATCTAAGTGTGGTGATTAATCTAAATGGGTAGACTGGGATACTGCATGTTGATTGATGCATAGTAGATCTATATCTCTATTACCGATTGTTGTTTATACACTGGCATTCATGGGGGTAAACCCATTCCGCATTAGCGGCGTGGTCTTGTGATCTGTCTTATGATTAAATAAGTTAATTTTTAACTGTAGAATTTTTCATACCAGTCCCATGACTGACCTGTAGTTTGCTTTTCCCTTGCAAACTCGAGTGCCCCTATTTTACACACGGGAAGTCGAGTGGTTTGTTTTGCAGATATTTAATTATTGAGCAGGATTCTGGATTGAAGCTTTAAGCTGTGTCCAATCATTGATAGTTTTTTGCTGTGTTATTTTATTTATTTTCCGTTGTGCAATGTATTACATTTATTGTAAATAAATCTTCCACTGTATTATTATTTTTGATGTACTCTGATATTCTGTACTATGATATAACATTATTATAATGTTTATAAAAGTCTTCTGTTATTTGTTCTGATGTGTTGTATGCCCAAAGTTAGCGAACCGACAATTTCTAACCTTCGGATCGGGCCTTGCGGTCGATTCGTAGGGTGGGGATTTTCGGGTTACTACACTGCTTTTACTTATTATTTGCATTTGTGTTTGATTCTGTGTTTGTTTTATATCTGTGATTTGCATTTTATTATGTTAAATTAAAAAACTTCATAAATTCCATTAAACACTATTCATTCCCATTATTGTTAAGTTAGCCTTAAGATCGGTGATCTGCATTTCCCAACAATTGGTATTAGGGCATTGGTTATAAAAGTTTTCATAATCTGTTTTTCTTTTTTTGAAAAGTTTTAAATAGCAACCAACACTAGTAATGTCAACACTAGTATTTCTAATTATTTGAAGAGAGTCAATCCACTACTGGACCACCACTGTTTAATGGTATTAATTATGCATATTGGGCTTGGAGGATGAAAATATATTTACAATCAATAGGATTAGACACTTGGAACATCACTCAAACTGGGTATGTTGAACCCACAACTAATTTTGCACAATGGACTGTTAAACAAAAGGCTACTGCACAAGATAATTAAAAAGCCATGATATTTTATTTTGTTCACTTGATAGAAACTAATTTGTAAGTCTGCATATGAAATCTGGAAAACTTTGCAAGTGACTCATGAAGGAACAAGTAAAGTTAAACAGACCAAGATATCCATGTTGACTAATCAGTTACAGTTACTTAAAATGAATCTGAATGATCTTATCTATGATATGTACTGTGGGTTTAAGGATATTCTGCAATCATATATTTCCTTGGGAAAGATATTCTCTGAAGAAGACCAAGTTAGAAAAATCCTGAATTCATTAATTCTAAAATAGGATCAAAAGACTCTGGAAATTGAAGAAGTCAATGATATCAGTATTTCGAAAATTGAAGAGTTAATTGGAAATCTAATGTCATTTGATGTCGAAATGCAAGGAAGGAGAGGAAATAAGTCATCAGAAAAGAAATCAATAGCATTCAATGCAATAACCGATGAGTCAGATTCAAATTGTGATAACGATGACGAGACAACACTGATGACGAGAAATTTCAAAAAAAAAATACAGAAAGATGAACAATCTGAGAAGGAACGAATACAAGAATTCTATGAAAAATAACGAGATTCCAAACAATTTCAGATGATATAACTGCGATGAAATGGGCCACTTGAAAAGAGATTGTCCATATCAAAATAAATAGAATCATCCTCCAAATAACAATACTTCAAAGATCCAGTGATGAAGAACAAAAGAAGAACAATTCAAATATGTGCTTCATGGATATTCTTGATTCAAATGATATTGGAAATTGGGTCTAAAAATAGGTATACATTTATATTAATTTGGTTGGAATTGCTTGTTTGAATCGTTGTTTGATTACTTATTTTGTTTGAATCCCTTGAATTTTAAATTCGAAAATTCATCATATAAATTGAAATTTTAAAGAATATTTTTATAATAAAATATTAATATATAAGTATTATTATATTAAATATTATCTCAGGAATTATATAAATAAGAATATATGATATATGGATATATAAACAATTAAAAATAGAAATACACGTCCCCTGAAAAAACAGACAAATGTCGACATGCCCTACTACCCATGTCAACATGCCTCCTGTAAATTTTGAATTCAAACTTTTGAAATCCCCTCCACCTTTTCACCAACTCCAATGTACTTAAAAGGTATTTATTGAGCAGAGAACATGTCTATAGATTCTCTGTAATAACCCGGAAACCCGAACTAACTTAAAAAAATTATTTTGGCAAATTTAGCGAATTTTGGGTATTTAAAATGAATTATTTTAAATAATAACGACGAGAAATTTATTTTGAATAGAATTAGAACGTATATATATTTATATGAATAGTCATTAGAATATAAATATTTATTTTTAATTATAAAAGGAATTAGAAATGGCGCGGTAGTTCGAAAATTCGATTTCAAATTTCAAATGAACGTACGGGGTTCAAAATAGACCGGATTTTAGCGAAACCAAAAATATTTGAAAATATCTTTCCAAGGAATCCGAAAAATTGTAATTTCATAGCGGGAATAAAAAGTTATGCCCAGATGAAAATTCAGAATAGTCGCTATGGAATTTTTGGCCCTTAAAAATGGAAATTTCACATTCTCTATTTATCTCTCTACTCTTATCACCACTTTTCACATTTATTTTTAAATTCAAACTTATCTTCACCATCTCTACTGTTCACAGGACTTCAATAATGGCTTACTCAAGCAATCTGGGCACTATGAGGCTGTCTTATGCCACCAAAGACTTTCTTTTCAATAATCCGGAAGCTATCAATGATTACATCGACTAAGTGAACTTTAGTCAAGTCGATACAGGAAAAATGCTATCGTTCAAGATTTTAATACTTATGAGCTTGAATCTCTTTTTAATCAAAACAAAATCCTTAGTTTGGTTGATTCTTGGGAAAAAGATTATATGTGTTATCTGAATCTTGTAAAAGTGTTTTATGCAAATTTAAATCGCAGTTTTTATAAAGGAAATAAGAATGAAGTATGGAGTAGTGAGAAAGGTACTCAAATTGTTTTGTATCATGAAGTTTTAGGAAATATGTTCGGTTGTAAGAGCACGAGAATGGATCTCCTGGATTTCAAAATTAATGAATATGACCAAGAGACTTTTCACCACATTTTTTAAGGAAAAACAAGTTATAATTCAAAAATCGTTATTTCGAGCAAAGGCAAGAATCGTAAATCTATTTCTACAATACACCAATGAAAGTTTGCAAAGCTCTTTTTTCATTTACGGAAAATATATCATTAATTGGGCTCAAATTATTTTAGATGAATTTCAAGCCAAAGATTTCTCAAGGGATGAAAATACCATATATCATGGAATTTACCTTACATGTATTTTCAAATTTTTTGGAGTTGATTTCAAAGGAGAAGAGTTTGTTTCCAAAAAGATGTTTAATTCCAAAAATATCTTGAAATAACCCGGAAATCTAAGGCAATTTAAAATTTCTATTTTGGCAATTTTGATGAATTTTGAATATTTAAAATGATATATTTTAAATAATAACGGCGAGAAATTTATTTTGAATAGAATTAAAACGTATATATTTGTTTGAATCGTCGTTAGAATAAAAATATTTTATTTTAATTATAAAAGGAATTGAAAATGGCGCGGTAGTTTGAAATTTTGATTTCAAAGTACAAATGAATGTGTAGAATGCAAAATAAACCGGATTTTAGCGAAACCAAAAATATTAAAATCTAATTGAGAATATCTTTCCAACGAATCCAAAAAATTGAAATTTCATAGCGGGAATCAAAAGATATGCCCAGTTGAAAATTCAGAACAGTCGCTATGGAATTCTGGCTCATAAAAATGGAAATTTTGCAAACGACCTCGGTTTTCGATAATTACACTTTTGTTTGATCCGTGATGTCAAGTTATTGCTAGATTCCGATATTCATAATTTTCTAAATCAATATGTGAGTGTGGCGAAGTAAAACGTGTTTTGACCAGTTTAAGTTGATTTTAATCGACTGGAAAATGGCCATTTTTCAAACGGTCTTCAAATTTGACGAAATTTGTTTTGTTATAACTGTATCGTCGATACGAATCTAGAAAATATTTTTCGGGAATGTTTAGAGTCTGTATGTGGCCCGGGTAAATTGAAATGTACGTTTAAAATTGAATATATAGATTTGAATTTTAATTTAAATGAAAATTGATGGATATGCGAGGTACAAGGTGCACCGCCTTCCCTCCTCTCCACCGACACCCAATCAAACCCTAGTGCTCCAAAACAGCCGCTGCGCCACCCTGGGTCCATGCCCTGACCACCTCCGGCCATGCTAGGCCCGCCGCCACCGCTGCAATAACCCCCGATGCCTCAGCCCCTCCTATACCCTCCTCCATCCGAAAATTGTAAGTACTTTATTTATTTATTTATTTAAATTGATTTTAATTTCCAGTTTTGGTATAACTTTAAAGATATAAAGCCATAGTTTTTATGAATATAAAGTGATGATGTTTGACACGATAAAATGATGATTTTTAACACGACAAAGATGTGATTTTTAACACGGCAAAGATGTGATTTTTAACATGGCAAAGATATGATTTTTAACACGGCAAAGATTGGATTTTAATTAAGTTTATATATTTTTGGTTATAAAAAGATTATATTTTTAATGAGGTAAAAGAAATGATTTTTATAAATACTAGCATAGCTTAAAAGAAGTGATTTATATTTATATATAGCGTTGTTCAAAATATGATTTTTACATATATGGTTGAGTAATAAAAATATGATTTTTATATTATAGAAGTAATAAAAATAGGATTTTTATAAGATAGAGAACACAGAAATACGATTTTTATATATGTGGTAGCGAAATAAAAATCTGATTTTTAATATATATATATAGCGTTGAAATAAAAACGTGATTTCTATAGCATTGAAATAAACATGTGATTTTTATCCGTATAAGCGTTGGAATGAAAATGTGATTTTTATATGTGTGGCGATATAAAAATATAATCTTTATTAGAAGAAGAGCGATATAAAAATATAATTTTTATTATGAAGTTAGCATGATAAAAATATAATATTTATTATATGAACACCAGTATAAAAATAGAATTTTTATCTATATAGTAGTGGTATAAAAATGTGATTTTTATCCATATAGAGTGATTATAAAAATGTGATTTTTATATACATAGCAACAATATAAAAATGTGATTTTTATATATGTAGTGTCTACGGACAATGAAATTGACAAAAGACGAGCACGATGAAGATTTCTACATATGAAGAGTCGCGGTGTATTGGTTTAGCTAGTCGGTGAGAACTCCTCACCTTTAATTTATTTCTAGTTGAAATATAAACTAGGATGCAGACGGTGCTTAGCAGCACCCGACACCCATCATCCACAGACCATGGATGACTTGTTTGTTTGATTGCTGTGTTGTGAAATTTGATCGTGTGTTGTGGAATGAATAAATATTTTATAGTTAAAAATATAATTTTTAACGTGTATATAAAATAAATAATTATAAACAAATCGGACGGTTTGTTTATGTACACTCATTTGACTGATATTGATTGGGACGATAAATTTTACACATCGCCCAACTACACAAATAAAAATCTGTGTTTGTTGACTGAAACCCACACGGGTATTGGGATGATATTTGACGTACACTAATCCCGATTGTTTAGTTGTATGTCAATCGATGGATTGACAGACTGTGTAAGCGTTCATTATTTATATTTAATGCTTATGCAGTTGTGTGGTGCACTTTGGATGATGGTTGATGATTTATCGTTGCTATTATACATGTGTTGTAGGAAATCCATATAATTAACATTATACGGTAATTGATTAGGCCTCATTCGAATTTGGAAAATAAGGAATATATAGAAGAAAATTCATGTGTTGAATAGAAGAATATATATTCATGTGTTGAATAGAAAAATAAATATATATTCATGTGTTGAATAGAAAAATAAATAAATATTCATGTGTTGAATAGAAAAATAAATGTTCATGGGTTGAAGAAAATATTTATTTGTTGAATAGAATAACGAAGTTATTGAAATATATAAAGCCGTGTTGGTTAGATATGCGCCATTTTGACGCGAACGATTTTTATATCGATTATATTCGTTCTTATAATGAATATAGAAAAGGAAGTGATTTCAGAATATAACATTTTGAAAATATTATCAATTGTATACCGATGATGTGGAATATTCAATTTTGATTCTAAATTGAATATGAAATTGAAATCTTTCGAAAACGAATTATAAAATACGTTTTAAAAGGAAATTAACGAAATATATATAATATATATATATATATTATATATATAGAATGGCCTGAATAGAACGCGCCGCGCCGCGGCAGTTCGCGAATTTCGACCATTGACTTCGAATAGATATTTCGGGAGATCCGACCGTCGGATTCTCCTAAAACCGGAACCGTTGGGTTCGTATCGAAAAGAGCTTTCTAATGAATATTAGAGATTTGAATTCTAACAGTTAGATTTGGAATTATGTCCAAATCAAATTTGGAAAAAGTCGCTGTAAGTGCAGTTCGATGGCCGTTGATGGAAATCGACTGTACGGGCCTTGATAAAATTATTAAAAATATCAATAATTTGTGTAAAATCATAAGAAATGATTTGTGAAGAATTGGGATGAAAAATTCCAAATTTGAAAAGATAAAAAGATATTTTTATCGAAATGAACTGGTTTTGAACTAGAATTATAATTCATTTATTTTTGAAATAAATAAATTGGATTTGAAATGGTTTTAAAAGTAACCAGAATTTCCAATAATTGAATTGGAATGGATTTGAATCGAAATTGTCTTTGGAATATTTCGATGTTGGATTTCGTGATGATATAGATATTGTTATGGGAATTTGAAAGATATATTTATATCGTTATTTCCAATATGATATTTGTTGGTCGTAGAATCTGATATTGAATATAAGCCGATATATTTTCTATTCAGAGCCTTGTATTTAATATTAAATTTGATTTGGGTTTGTCATGAATGGTGTCTTCATTAACACTGTTCTTAAACCCAGTTGAGAAAAAGATTAAACCTTTTTATTTAGATTTAATGAAGTGTACCAATTAAATGGTATTTAATTCGAATTGAATTTGAATTTGAATTGATTTTTGGGTTTATCGTCAACGGTGTTTTAAATAACACTTGTTCTTTAACACGATAATTAATGGAATGTGATTTTGGGTTTATCGTGAACCGTGTTTTAGATGACATTGGTTCTTTAACCCAGTTAAAGACAGGATATTGATTTTTGAGAAGATTAAAACTAAGTGGAGTTTTAATGAATCTTTAATTAGATTGAAATAATCGAGAATGGAGTATCACTAGTTTTGCTCCAGGCGATAGTTAAATCTTTAATTAGATTTGAACATGAAATGGTAATTGAATTTACGGATAACACCGTGGTGTTAGATATGAAGTATTACCAGTTTTACTTCATGGGATGAATAGGTTGGGATTGGGAAATAGAATAAATGATTACTTCATGTGGTTCGCTAATCCCGACTAGTGTGGATAAACCATAATTTGGTTTGAATCGATATTCAAAAGGAGATTAAAGAATAAATTTAAAGAATTTATCTTTGATAAAATTAATGGGAACCTTTCCCAAATTATAAGAATATTTGAATAAAGTAATATTCTGAATTGGAATGAGGCGTATGTTGTGTTTGTGTAACACTTGTTTATTATATACGCGTGTTATTCAGAAAGACCGGGTTTATCCCATTCTGAATAACTGATTCGACGTGGTGTCGAGGATGAAGAGGTGGTCGAAGACCGGAGGTCTTCACATCGTTTGGGTGATTACTGATGATCTTGATTGGGCTGTACACCCAAGAGGAGGGAATCAGTTGGTGATCGTCCAGACGTACTTGGAGATCGATGGATATGCGAGGTACAAGGTGCCTCCGGTTTCGTTCAGACCCAGAACGGACTTGTAAATGAACTGTGTGTCTGACATTGGATTTTATTCTGTGTGATTGATTTCTATTAAATATATATTTGTTTGGCGGCGGAGAATTTATTCTCTTGCTTAACGCCCTTCTCTGAGACGTACGAGCTCAGAGGTTATATATTGATGGATATCAATCGCATGGAGTGAATTTCCTGTGTGGCATGCCTAAGTGGCAGTTGATCAAGGCTTCTGTTGAAAAGCAAAGTCTTGTGGTTGATGATCAAAGCACCGCCTGTGTGGCATAGCTTTGTGTAACGTTGATTCGTGAGCCTGACGCCCCGGTTGTGAACCAAAAATGGGAGGGGACCTCAGGGACGGCATGCGTTTCCTTCTAGCTAGGGTGGTGTCGGTGAGCTACCAGCCTTGACATTTATATTATTTTCATATGTGTGGTTGTTGCTATTGCGAGGCGCCTCGGATATATCGGTGACTGTGTGGAGCAGATGGAGTCATTTGGCTCATTTACGCCCCAAAGGGTGGGGAAACGCAGTGTTCAGGCATTTTAATCCACATCGGTGGACCGGCCCTGACGATCCAAGGGTCACTCGAGCTCTGATCCTGAGGCTCAGGCTAGAGAGTCTTGAATCGGTGAGGACTATCTTTTGCCTCGGTTCACAGATGGAAATCCAACTTCCAATACGTGACTTTGCGGTTTTGATTGTATAACCTATATATGGCGACATAGTGGTATGGGGCACTTATGCCGTCTATGATTGATACTTATGATTTGAAGTTATTTTATACACTATTCACTTATAATAGTATCAAATGATTTGTTTTAACGTATCAAGCATTCTTTGGCTATTATAAGGTAAAAACCCTATCCTCCGGCTTGCGTTTCATTGTGTGACAGGACCTGGGTCTTATAATAGCTTCATTTTTCTTTATTTAGCATTGCGCTGTTTGTTTTATGCACTGGTATTCTTGGGAGGAAACCCGTTCCGTGTTATATGGTGTGGTCCCTTGATTTACCTAACTTTAAATAAAGATTAATAACTGTTTTAGTTCTCACACCAGTCACATGACTGATCTGGAGTTTATTGTTTTAACCTAAACTCTGGATGCCCCTATTTTCCACACGGGCAGCTAGTAGTTTTGGTTTTGCGGATTTATATTCACAGCTCCTGATTTACAGCTGGAATGATATCCGGAAAGCTCTGTATCCATATATCTCCTTCAGTTGTGTATTGTATTATTTTTCCGCTGCTATGTAATGTATTGTAATCTCTGATATTTTCTGATGTATAATATTTATTCATACTCTGTATATTCTTGTATTCTGATGGAATTGTTGTAATTAACAATGAAATGTTCTTCTGTTTGTGTCTCGATGTAGCTTGTTCTTAATTCAATCCGGGCTTTCCTTACCGGGGAAGTTCAGGTCGTTTTATATCTCTTATTAAGATCCCACTAATATGTCAATCATATGAAAAGATATCTATAAAGATGAACAACTTCTTTGGAAAAATGAGTCACAAACTTGGATTGTAATCATCTTCCATAGAATTCTTGTTTTATTCTCATGTTGTAGTGGTTTCTATTTCTATCATATTTAATTCTATATTATGTATCATTTCATTATATCTTTATCTAAAATTATTAGTGAAGTTCTTCTATTTCTGTTCATATCTTTAAAACATGTCTAGAATGAACATATTGTGTCAAAAATGATTATATATAAACCAAAACTCAACATAAAAACAAAAATTGCAAAATTAAATTTTTTTTGATGCACACATGTCGACTTGCAATACCCCTCATGTCGACATATAACTGTCAAAATTGTTTGAAATCGAAAATTATCTTCACCGACTTTTGTCCATTCATTTGTAAACGAATTCCACAACCTATAAATACCTATTTCTTCCAGAAAACGTCATATTATAATTTCTCTTTAGTCTCCATTCATTATCCACTAAATATATCAATATCCTGGCTTCCCTAATTCAGAATTTGAGTGAAAATCTTGAAGAAACATTGAGTCTTTCAAAAATATCCTCTCTATCATTCTTCGTAATCAATGACATTAGAATTGAGTCAAATGCACATGATTGAAAACCAAGAGAAGCATTTCGATTACTTTTTTGGATGATCTCTACACTCAACAAATGAAGAAAATAACGATTCAAATGGAACTTTTATCAAAGAAAATGAAGAATACTAGCTTTAAAGGTTAATCCGGCCTTTGGAGAAGGAGGATAGGTAGAAGTTCTAAGAAAATTTTGAATTTATGTTGGAATTTGGTGAGCTTGGCATGTTTGATTTTATTTAAATTTGAATTAATGGTGTGTAACAACATGATTTAAATTGGTTGTATAATTAACTGGTTTGGATTGATTGATTGTTAATATTATTCTAGTTTGATCTTGATTTAATCTTGATATTGCTTCTTTTAATATTAATATTTCATGTTCATTGTTAACATAAGTGGTACCATAGTTTAAGGGGGAGTATTAGAGTCATTTTTTTAGTGTAGGTTAATTATTATATTAGTTTAGGAGGAGTATTATAGATTAAACATAGGTATGTAGTTTTAGTTGATGAGAAAGGGGAAGAATTATAAAATAGGGCTTAGATTAAGGGTGAGTTTGTAGTTTCGGAAGGAGTTGTTGGAGTTAGGGGGAGTAACTGAAGAGTCAAGGTATCATGTAAGTATATTTTCTAAATAAAAGTTGTCATCATCAAAAAAGGGGTTAGTAATTTTAGGTGTTGTTGGAGTTAGGGGAAGTAACTGAAGAATCAAGGTATTAGGTAAGTATATTTTATAAATAAAGGTTATCATCATCAAAAATGAGAAGATTATTAAGGACTCGGATGATGGCGATGACAGTTTTGATGAAAAAAACCATGTTTTAACTATTATTATAACACTATTGTATAGGAATATATATATATATATATATATATATATATATATATATATATATGGGTGTGTGTATGCAGGATGTGTATATAGTATCTTATCTAGGTATTAATTTTGAAGCCTGTACAATTTAAAGACACAAGTGTACATATTACAAAGAAGAAGAGTTCAAGATCAAAGACTCATGGGTAACCAGAGTCCAAGGATTCAAAAAATCAGCATTAGTAATAGAGTCTAGAATTTTTGTTAAAACTCCGGAATAGCACTAAAATCTCTATTTCAATTCTCTCACCATTTTGTTCTTCTTTTCTTTTATTTCAAATTGACTTCAAAATTACTTCCTAATTTAAAATATATATCTCCTAATCTTTAAATTATTCAATACATTTTTTAAATTATAATCTAACTCTGATTTAAATGTTTTAGTTTTTTAATATATGTTTTATACTAATTCTATATTAAGTTTCTATGCTTAACATTTACTTGAGTTTTAATTTCCTTATATTTATTTGTATAGTTTTATATCTTAAGTTTTAACTTCCTTATATTTATGTTTAGAATTTTATTAAGTATTTGATATCACTTTTATAGAGTATAAATATATTTTTAAACCTATATTCTTACTCTATTATACTATTTTAATATATAGGAAAATAGTTTGTTTTAACTCCAAAATTACCTTAATTTATTTAAACATCATTTACATTGTTTTCAAAAACTTTAATTTCAAAAATATATAGAGCATATCGACATGTATTACCCCCATGTCAACATCATAGTCGTTATTTTTAAAATTCAAATTTCAAAAGAAGCGTCTATATGTTTAAAACTTTTCCTGAAGAGACATGACTGTTGATTCCCTATAAATACCCATCTAAGTTCAATTTTTTACATATTTTCAATGTTTTCTTCAATCTTTTTCTCCTCTCCATTTAAACTCTTAATTTTCAAGTTTCCATAACCAAACGCTACCAAAATTCAAAGAGAATCAAACTAGTTATCTCTGGTTTAATTCTGTACCACTTTCTCTCAAAGATCGAGGTGTTATTCAGAGTTATAGGAGTATTTGAAATTAAAGATCGCAAGACCAAAGTTCTATCGAGTATTTCTTCCAAACTAATACTGAAAAAGCGTGGTTGTAGCTCGTTCAAATCAACCGTGTGTGATTGTAGCTTGTAAATAAATTAGGTGATCCTATAGCCTGGTTAAATCAAGAGAGCCTCCTGTGCTTGGAAGTAGTTTGGGTGGACTTCCTGGCCCTTGAGATCAAGGATTGTAAGATTGGATATTGAAGTTTATTTGAAAAGAAATCTACATAACCCAGAGTTGTGTGGGACTGGATTTATGGTAACTTCGAACTAGTAAAAAAATTCGTTGTATTCTTTCCTTTACGGCTTTTACTTATTATTTGTGTCTGTGTTTGATTCTGTGTCTGATTTATATTTATGATTTGCATTTGATTCTGTTAAACTAAAAAGATTCAAAAAGTTCATAAATTATATTAATCGCTATTGCCCCCCCCCCCCCCTCTAGTGATACGTTAGCCTCAAGATCCGCGATCCACATCTCCTAACAACAACTACTCGTTTACAATGATATCATAGTACCTATATAGACCAGATGCTTTGAAAAAATGCGTTATGGGGGATTATGGCTAACGTCTTAATATTATTTTCAATATTATACTTTATTGATAGACACTATACATGTGGCGTATGTTACTATGTAAAGATAGTTAAACGAATCCTTAGAAGGTATAGAATCTTGTAGCATATCTTAAGTTATTTGCATCTATTTTTTTTTACTTGATATTGTTGTAACTTACATAAAAAGTTTAGTTCTGACTCAAGCATACTACTTATCATTATGTTCCGGTCAGCTTGATTACTTCATTCTTTAAAGATGCTTATTCTAAAGAAGAAGAAGAAGATGGAAACTAATTGATTGTATGTACTAGTATTATCCCATTGTCTTACTTGGTATGTATGTTGATTGTATAACCCTGATTGTGTTGAAAAAGTAAATCAAATGTATTTGTGTGATTATTGTACTAGTGGGCATATTTACTAGTTTGTCTCTTGTTATTAGGTTTGACAATTGTTTGAGCTTGACTTATTTAATGAGGAATTTGGTGTCATATGTAGCAAGATGAAAGGTCGAGATTGGCTTTACTGGATTTTGTAGGAAATATAACATTTTCCTCTTCTTGTATATATGAGATTGGATAGTGTTTTTGAATTGGGTAGTCCTATTACTTCTTCGGTGGACATTTCCCTTACCTATGTATACTATCGAAATGCAATGGATGAATGTAACATCCCTAAATTTTAAGAAACATTATCCAAGAATTTGGTTAAAGGTAACTAAATTGGATTAATGTGATGGATTAGGGGATAATATATTTGCTTAATAAATTAATTAGAAGGTTGGCCGAAGAAATAAATTAACTAAATAAAAATGTACATAAGGTAGGGAGATATAAGGAGGGCAAAGTTGGAACTGTCGTCCTCATATATATATATATATATATTATATATATATATATGTATGTATGTATCATATTCTCCTATGTTATCTTCATTACATTCATTTCCAAAACCTAAAAGAAAACTAAAACGAGGCTGGTCATTAAGCTTAGGAGAAGAAGAAAGAGAAAGCTAGGAAACTCAAAGCTTGGATTCACATCAGCAAATCTCACAATATAAATCTAATCAAGGTGAATAATACTCTCTACCCTTATTACAAGGTGGTTCACATACAAGGTGATTCTTTCAAAAAGCTTGGATGGGTACTTCCGGATCAGCAAATCGAAGAAGTTTGATTGTTTTCATGTTGTTCTTGATGCTACATGTTTCTTATGAAATAACCATATTTGGTTTTGTGATATATGTTTACAACATATGAAAACGAATAAGTTGTAGATCAAAACCCGTAGTTAGAAATCTCCAAATGATGTGAATTCTGATATAATGTGTGATATATGATTATGAAGATGGGTCTTGAAGTTTGTAATTTTATATGATTGTATGAATTTGTTATGGATTTCCTAATGGTATTTTACATTAAAAAAGATTATACGTTAAGCATATGGTAAGCATTTAAATTTACATGTTTATGTAATATATATCTTTATACAATAAAACATATTAGAAAATGTTTAGACTTTGGTCAGGATACTTTTTATAAACCAACAGGATTTAAATAACTATTGCCAGCGCCATTTCCAGATCTGGAAGTACTCATTCAATAATGTCGAAACCATCCTTCGATAGTGTTGAATGCTCGAAATATCACAAGTATCGAATATGAATCAGACCAACCCAAATCCTTATAAATATTTTAGTTTTGAAAGATAGTCGCTCCATAAGAGGCTTTTACCTCAACTTCTTCGATTGGGCCGAAGGGGTGCTTTTCCACAAAGGAACTATTTTTATAAAAAAATGGATTTTTAAACTATAACTTTGAAAGAATAGTGGCTTTCACCTATACGCCTTGTGGTATAATCTAAATGGGTCCGTTTTCCTTTATTTATGCTTTATGAGTTTGTTGCCTCCGTTCCTTCGGTCTTTGACGAAGGGATCCCTTAATGGGAAATATGCTCAAATTGAAAGGTTATTTACATATGACTTGAAAGTCATTTTGTAACTGTATTATATAAAGAGACAGAGGTTGCCACCACGCTATCTTTCGAAAGTGATGTAGGGAGAAACAGATTAAGGATCTTAAAGCGAATTTAACACTGGAAAAGGGTGAATAGTGTTTAGTGGAATTTTATAATATTTATGAAATCTTTAAGAATTAATCAGAAATAGATGCAAATAACAGATATGTAACAATCACAGAATCAAACGTAGATGCAGACTAAAAAGTAAAAGCAGTGAAGAAAAGAACATGCCAGGATTTTTATATTGGTTCAAAATTACCCTACATTCAATCCCACACAATTCTAGATTGATGAATATTTCTTTAATTATAATCTTCAAATAAAAATCCTCGATTTCACAGGCCATGAGGTACACCCCACCTGTTTCCGGAGTACAGTGAGACTTAATTGATTTTCGAGCAACAATCACACCCAATGATTTGTATGGGCTACAACCACACATTTTCAAAAAACAGTTTAGATAGAGGACTCATTAGAACTTTGATCTGTAATCTTTGATTACAGAAGCTCCTATAACTCAAATATCAATTGAATTCTTGAGAGAGTTTGATAGAAAATCAAACTAGAATTGAATTGGTTTAATTTTCTTTGAAATTCGGTAGATTTTGATTATGGAACTTGAAATTTTAGAGAAATAATGGAGAGGAGAAAAGAGAGAAGAAGATAAATTAAGTTAGTTATAAAATTTAGAATTTAGAAACCTATTTATAGTGGTTCAATAATCATATCTGAAAAGTCGGTGCAGCGATGAATGAATAGTCGCTCTGGATTGATGATGACTGTATATATGTAGAATTTGAAGCACACTAATCACAGCAGTTGTAAAATAATTGTAATAGCAGCTGTAATGGACGGAAAATCCATACCAATTTGAGCTGACTAATATCCTACACATTCAACTCAAAGTGTACGAATTCAGATCATTTATAGAAGAATTTAGAGGGTGAGAAAGAAAAGATAGAACTAATAGAATAGAAGAAGAAGAATACAACTGAACAGAATCAGAGTAAACACGAAACTCACATCGAAATGAATAAATTTTATTATAACATAACTTTGAAATACAAATCTAAATTTGTACATATATACATACCATATCAGAGTACAATACATCATATCACAGCGGAAATAATCTTTAGATACTAACGGTGAAGCTTCCTGCTTTTGAGCTCCTCCAAGTGAATCTGTAAAAACCTGAAACACTTGACTGCCCATACAAATTTGGGCACCCAAGAGTTTAGGGAAAACACAAAGAAATAAACTCTGGGTCAGTCATGGGACTGGTGTGAGTAAATTCGAACCATACTGTTTAACTTTGAAAATCCTTTTCAAATAAGAAGATAATAGTAAGACCGGCCCACACATAAACATGGATGGTTTTTACCTTACTATAATCCAAAGTATTCTTGATATCAAAACCCAGTGATATTATAATAATGTCTAATCAAATAAACACCCAAGTAACAGAACGCTTGCATCTCACGCTCCGTATATATATAGTATAAAATCATAAACCGCAGGGTGCTTATTGGAGATTGGAATCCAACAGACAAGGTATGGGAACACCTTCTGATCAATGTACTCTAGAGGGGATACACTCAGGGTTCAACAAGAACGTCTTGCAACCCGGCCACACATGACCGACCACTCATTTAGCTTGAGTGTATCGAATATATTGCCACCACGGTTGTAGGCCATCCAATCGTCATCCGAAGATACAGAATCGTAAAGAAGTATAAATATGAATTTTCTCTAGATCGGTGACAATACACCCTGCTTGGGGATGACCCAACTAGCCATGCTGCCTAGCCCAACATTTGTTACTTCCCGGTTGTGAGGCTAGAGGCTACGTCTATCTTCAGAACATTTGATCACCAATCACTTTGAATGCCACATCGTCAAACCCTTAATCACATATTGATTACACAAATGCACACTGGGTGTAGAATAAAGAGAAGTTACCTTCTCCCCACCAACTTGGTATATTCGTAAAAATCAACGGCGTGACCATTGGAAATACTCTGTCGGACACTCGTCCATACAAGTTGTCCTGGGACTGGACAAACAAAAACACCATTCTAGAACTGGACGACCCTTGCATTTAACTCCGTCTTCAATTATCTTCAGCATATCTAATTCACAACGCTTATGCCTATACGGAGTGGTTTTCGGATAATAAATCCAACCGGTCTCCCCGTATTGACAACGATGGTCAAAACACTCTGATAGTCGGTTATTTAACTATCGAAGTAAACACGGGTATTTTTTTATTTAACATTCGTTTTTATTATTCGAATTCCCATATCTTGCCAGATATTTCACAAATCCCGTTATATCCTTTTTACAGTTCTTGGAAAACATTTCCAGTTATTATAAACCCTTAATTTCTCATGTTCCAGAAAACATACGTTATTAACGTTCGAACTATTTCCATTTATTTCACATTCTTTATTTCTATACTTGGACAATCTATCTATTTACATTGGAAAATATTTCCAATTTCATTTTAACCTTTTACTCGGCCCAACGTTCACTTTTAAAACGTTATTCACTTTGAAATGTGAATACCATCCCTTATTATAGAAATCTGAACATCTTTATCATATACTCTTTATTAACGTAATAATTTCCCTTATCATGTTTACCGAAATCTCTTTCATACTTTTATATTCCTATTCCACTTTATAAACTTTGTTTCTACATCAACTTCTTATCAAATCAAGATCAAGTTTATAACTAAATACTGATTCCTATCCTATTAACATTTATTTGTTTAAAACTGAATGTTAATTATTCTATCAGATTATAATCCCTAAAAATAGTTTACTCTTAATACATTCGACATCGTCGAATTCTAGTTCCAAATCCTAACGGTTTAATTCTAATCACATTTCGAACATCGAAATGCTGTCATCGTTTTCTAACACGATTCTCCAATTTCTCTTTCTAAACTTATTCTTATATTTTCTTTGGACAAACGTCGTTATTTATTTCTTTAGACTAAGTGGATTTCAACTAAACTGTTTCATTTCCATAGGAAGTGCTACTATATAAAAATCACGCTTAAGTTTGGTTAACAACGTTTATTTTATCGCTACAGTTCAAAACTTGTCAAACGCTGTGATATCCTCCTTTATAATTAATCTTGACATAACAGTCACTCTTAAACCTAGTCAACAGCGTTTATTATATCGCTATAGTTCTAAGATTGGCAATACGCCGCCGTATTCCTTTTATAATAATCTTGACATCTCTTTCCGTCACAAACTGATATCGTTCCTCGATAATAGTGAAACCGTTCAAGTTGGGGTATTCTATTTACCTCTCAGACCTTGATCGACAACGTTCTTACCTTAGAACAGATATAAGTCTGTATTCTAATCCCTTATTACTTATAATATTCATCAAATCGTATTTCCTTGTTTTATTTTGGAATATGGTTTTATAACACCATATTCATACTTTGAAATCTTCGTTGTTTATTATTATTTATTTTAAACATTACTCTTCTCTTTAACTTCATTCCACCGTTCTATTTATAACTTCTTTACAAGGACCCAGTTAATCTAATAATCATTTTCAATTAAACAGTTGATTTAAATCAACTTCATTCCATCAGTAAATTCGTTAACTGATTTTAATTACTTCTTACCATTAGATTAATATATTTAATCTAATAACATTTCTAAACTGTTTGTCATAAAATAATTCCCAAATATTTAATCGTCGGATTTTTTCTGCTTTTATAAACTTATTTAAATGTCAACAATCGTTTTTATTTACTTTATAAAAACGAACTCTAAAATACTGGTTTATAATAGAACTTCTATTATAATTTAAAACTTTGCTTTAATTATAAAAATATAATTTTTATAATTAACTTCGTTGATTTGCCTGACGGTCAATCAACTTCAAAACGATGGGTTTATGGTCGTCTATTGTCACTTTCTAAATTGATAGCGTTTATTTATTTAATCAGAACAAATGTCGAATTACCATTCAACATTAACATTCACATGGGGTTTTACTGTCATTTGGGTTCAAACAGTGCATACATATAAAAGAAACAGTACACAGAAATACTGAGGAATCCGGTTGAATTCCTCCAACCGGTTTCCCGCATCCCCAGATGTTAGTCAAACAATTAACACTGATTCCATACTAGGGGATATTATAATCGATGGAATCAGTGTTCAATCGGTGATGTGTACATATGCAGCGATATAAAATATTTAACCAATTTAATTGAAATCTACCTAATCGACCGTCACACAACATTCAAACAACATTTAAAATATTATAATATTTTAAAATAGATCAGAGTGAGTGAATTTACTCACCTTTGCGCGTTAACCGTTAAATAACGATTTGCATCAGTCGATTTTATCACGAAGTCCCATTTGCTATGTTTCTCCTCGAAATACGTTCCACAATGTAGATCAGTTCGTTACGCTTCTAACGGATCCGGTCGGGTTCCGTTCTTCTTCTATGAACCAAGGACTTCGCTGCCTCCTGTACAATATCCCACGTGTGAAACTCCTTATACTCGTCAGTTCGTAGTCGTTGCCATATCCACTGGTCACGCTACCAACTTGTCAGTAACTCCCGACATTCATACACGCACAGCATGCTCGACCCCATCTACATGTCTACAATCTACACACGCTACTCCAATCTGAACTTCCCCCATTCGTTTGCGCCGAACAGCCATGAATTTCCACTGAGCACTGCTGTTCTTCACTTGCGACAATTTCCCCCCACCTCGATCTTTTCACTAATACTCCTTTATTTTAAATAATGGTTTTACTGCATTGAGCAACCCAATCCCCTCATTAACCTTCTAGCATTATACTGCCAACAAACCGCTCCTGTTTGAACCAATATGTGCTGCGCATGGACCATCCCAAAATACACGTACTACCACTTCATTTTAGACCCCAACCAATCACCATTCTTCTTCCAATTCTCTTCAGTATATATATCACCATTTTCATGTCCGCGCCTTAAACATCTTGTGAGCCTTCCACCATGCCTCAACAGTACATCATACAAACGTTACTTGCTTGTAACCCGACTGCACCTCATGTTCCATCCTAATACCTTACAACCTAGATCCGCATGCATACATTATTTCATATATAAGTCAACTTCTGCATTCACTTCAAGGTCCACTCTTCCATGTCCTCACAAACTCGGTTCCACACGTGTACACTTCAGACACTGCCTCCTGCATGAACTACTACTTCCCCAAAAACACAACACCCGCTCGAGCATCCATGCACAAAGAAATAGCCGGCTTGAAAACCTTCAGATCCCGTACTTTTCCACACCATTCCGTGACTTCAAGACCTTCCCCTTCACAACACCATTTTCCCACTTCCTTCTCAGCACATCCTCACTTCTCTTTATTTTAGATTTTAATTTGAATTTTCGAGAGAAAAATAAAAGGCTTTTATTTTTATTTTTATTTGCCATTAAAAACTCTCGCCTTTTGAGTTGGGACTACTGGAGGAGAACAATGTATTTATAGATTCAGATGACTTAAGGGTTAAGTATTAGGGTATGGTTACCTAGTTGCTAAGGAAACTAGTAAATCCAAGTGGCATAATATCTGGTCATTGCTGTCTCGTTTCCTAATACTGTAGTTGTACGAAGATATTTTTATAAAGGCTAGAACTTAATTCTTAAGCAAAGAGGCGGTAAGCTATGATGTTATAGGTTAAGAGCATGGTTTTGTTTTGTCACCTTTCAATATTAATGGACCATATGGCCACGTTCTCTAGTATAGGTTAGGGGTTGATGTAATTTCCTTAAGAATGAAGTTTCCCTATTTTTAAAACATATGTCTGCTCATGTAGGGTAGCGAGACTTTATAATTGTATTGATTAGAGTTGTAGCGTACTGTATTATATAGAATTCCGTTTATATTCACGCTGCTACAGACAGAATTAAAAATACAATCATGTCCAGCGAGGTGTCACGATCCCAAAAATATAATAATAATACTAGTAGATTGACTCATATTTTGAAAACCCGAAATACCGATACAGGGTGCAAAATACTTCAAATAAAAAGTTGCATATTTAATTAATTAAAAATTACAGTAAAATTCTAAAAATTAATTTATCACTATGTCCCAAAAGAACCTTATCCAGATTCGAATCCAATATCTAGTTATTTCAAATAAACCGTTACGATCGATATACGATTTCATAGCGACTTTTCGAATATTTGATTTGAACATATCTTGTAATCTATACGACGAAATCTTGATTTTTCACTTCTGTTAGAAAGATACAGTTCAACAGATTCCAACGCTTCTTGTTTCGCAGAAATCCGACTGATAACGGGTCCTGTATACTCCGTTGAAGTTCAGAACGTTAAATTACGAACTGCAGCGATATTACGGGCTCGATTATATTATATATATTTTTCTACGTTCAACTTCGTTTTAATTAATATATAAATTCACTTATATTACGAATTCAATATTTAAACTATTTTAAATATTCAAATATGAACCGACAGAAATGCGGGACGTTACAGCAGCAGAAAATATAAATAACACCCAAAAATTTTATACTAGTTCGGAGCTCCGTCCTACTTCCAGTCCCAGACACTCTTCTGGAACTTCACTAACAAACCCTCTCTTAACCCAGAGAAATAGGTATTACAACACCTGAGCAGCAGAACAGGGACATGTTCAACAGAACAAGATTTCACCTCAGTAGCCGCACTGGACTTTTGGCCTAAGCAGTGGAATAGAACTTTAACAAAAATAAACAATAATTGACTTTTTGTGTTCTTGATAACACGAATATTTCACAATGTAGTACAACTTCTACAGCCTTCGACGACAATGATGCAGATTGAGTGCGTAGAGGCTAAGAAGTGAAATTTGACCAGATCTGGATATTTGTATAGTGAATTGACGTTGGTCTAATATTTGATTTGAAATAAATATGGAATTTGGAGCGTTTGGAAATAATGTTAGAATGATTCAGAGAAGAGAGTTGTGTGTTTGATTTGTGGAAGATGTGAAGTTTATATAAGAGCAATGAGATGTTATTAAACAGTTGCAACTCTTTAGTAATTTCTTTTAAAAGAGATGCAACCGTTGGAAGTTTACAATTGGTTAGTAGATGCATGAGTACATACATGTCTATTTGTTTTATGGCGTTAATGTGTACGTCCATTCAAGATTGAACAGAAATGGCGCTTGGTTCAGGCGGTTGAGGCATGTGCTTTCTAGTGTGAGAACCCAGGTTCGAGTCCTAGAAGCATCGTCATTTTTTTATCATAGTTGCGCCTTTTCATGAAGTGGTAATAACTGTTAAGCCATTCGTATTCGAAGTGCCTTTTGGTTGGGGTGGTTGGGGTGTCTACCCTGTATTGTATGGACCTGGGATCAAGTTCCGCTGCGAACATGTATTGTCATTTTTTATTTATCCAATGTTGCTATATAACACGCTTTCCATGCGTCTTTTCAACAAAGAGATGCATGTTGCAGTTGTAAAGGCGTTTTCCTTCCATCTTTTTGTGTGTGGCTCGAGCACTGGTAAACCTTCATTTTATTCAACGAAGTCTTACCAAAATTTTATCCCTTCTACTTTTGTCTTCAACCAAGTTTTTGCTGCACTTATTCTCCCTTCTTTTTCAATATGTAAATGTAAACGTGATGTAGGCTTCACCATTTATACTCCCTCTTTCCTTTCTAATTAGTTCATTCTTTTAAATAAAATCAATTTTCGCCATTATCTATTGTCTAAGCTTTCGTATGAAATAACTTAACAAGCATGTTAGTAGCAAATGTCGTATATTTGGTGTCATCAAAACAACGAAACCGTGTTTTCAACAATATCATTTCAGGAAAGGATTTAAATAAATAGGTGCAACTTTTGAAATCTAAAATTTAAAATTTAAAATTAATACATGTTGACATGCCTTTGGGAGATTTTTGAAATTTGAATTTTTTAACAAACGATGTAAATGAAGTTGAAACAAATCAAGGTAATTCTGGAATATAAACATACTATGGTTGTTTATAATAAAATAGTATAAATATAATTTCAAAACATATACTTATAATATATAAAATGATTATTTAAAAATTATATAAATCTATAAATATAACTATTATTAGACACGTTTTAAAACTAAAGATATACTAAACTATAACTATGAATATATGGAGATTAAAACTTAAGTAATATGTATTAAAACTGAAGCATAGGTAAGTAAATATGGGAATTGGCTAAAAACTAAAATATAAGTAATCAAATCCAAAATATTCAAATTAGGAGTTAAATTTAAAATTCAATGGAATTAAAAAATATTTATTGTTTAAATAGGAAGTAATTTTAAAATCAATTTGAAGATAAGAGATAAGAAGATTTAAACTGCTAGGAGATTAAAAAATAGAGATTCGGTGCTATTATGGAGTTTTAACAAAAAAAAAAACTAAATTCTATAATGTACCCTATTTGTTTGAACTCTTGTTACTGACGAGTCTTCAATTTTGAACTCTTCTTCTTTGAAATCTTTAATCTTGAATCTTTAAACTGTACAGTCTTCAAATCAATACCTCTATATAACTCGTGCACACACACAAACACACACTCATACGTACACACACACACACACACATATATATATATATATATAATAGTGTTAGTATATATTTTATAACAAAAATAGTTAAAACAAGTTGTTGTCATCAAAACCATCATCTCGGTCCCTAAAAATATCCTCATTTTTGATGATAACAACCTTTGTTTACAAAATATACTTACCTAATGTCTTGATACTTAAATTACTCCCCCTTACTCTAATATCTCCTTCCACAACTACTAACTCCCATTTAATCTAACCCTACCTCTCTTTACTCTAACCGCATTCTATAATTCTCACCTTTTATCATCAACAAAAACTAAATAATTGTAAATGATCTACAATACTTCCCTTACAAATAAGACTTATTCTTGACTAAGAAATAGTTCTAATACATAATGCTCCCTTGACACTTTGATATAACTGAATAGAATTAATATAAGGCAAGAAATATTAAAACTAGATTAATGATCAAATCAATATTTAAGCAATCTAATCCAAACAATCAACAAATCAATTCAAACTAATTTAAATCTTGTTATTACAAACCATAAGTTAATTCAAATCCAAATCAGTCCAAACAAAACAAACCAATTTTAAATATAAATCATATGTTTCTTGGAACTCTACCCATCCTTCTTCTCTGAATATTGGATCAGCCTATAAGGCCTGCCATTCTTCATTTTCCTTGGTAAATGTTCCTTTTAAATCATTATTTTCTTATTCTTTGTTGAGTGCGGAGATCACCCATCGAAGGTTATCAAAATGCCTCTCTTGATTCTGAATCATCTGAATTTGACTCAACTCTAAGTGACGCTGATTACGAAGGATGATAGAGAGAAAATTCTTCAAGGAACTAGGAGTTTTTCTAGATTCTTATCTAAACAATGAACTGGAAAAGCCATGGAATGATAAAATTGAAAACATAATGAATGGATATTAAGGAGGAATGAAAAGATAAGTTTTTTCGGAAGCAACATGTATTTATAGGCTCTAGATTCATTTAAAATGAACAGACATAAGTTGGATAAGATAGTTTTTAAATTCAAATAATTTTGAAAAAATGGCAGTTATATGTCGACATGTGGGGTAGCTAATGTCGAAATGTCTTCTATAGTTTTTGGATTTTGAATTTTTTTTTTGTTGTGTTTTATTTTGTTCTATGTATACTTGTTTTTAACACACTAGTGATTATTCCAGGGATGTTGTGGATGAAACAAACAAAAATATATGAACTTAATTGACAATTTTAATAATAATTCATAAAGATGATACATAACAAGGAATTAAATATGATAATTAAAATAGAAACAATAACAACTAGGAAATAAAAATAGAATTCAGCTGAGGATGATGAAGACGAGGACAATCCAATTTTGCGACTCGCTTTTCTGAAGAACTTATTTATCTTAGTAGAGATCTTTTCCATTTTCTTACTAAATGATCTCTTTAAAATCTTTAGATTTTTCGTTATTATCTTTTGATTCTTAAGGAGGGTATTATTTGATGAATTAGAGGTACTAGCAGGATATTCTATGCCTTCCAAGGAAGTTTTTTTCCTTCTTCCTCTTGGTCAATTTCCATGCCTTCTTCTTCTACTCGAGCCAACCTATCCTCTTTTTCCTAAAGCGTTTCATTTGGTTGAAACACTAATGGGATCTTCATAAGAGATGTGTTTTTGGAATTAAACACTTTTTAGAAACAAACTCTTTTCCTTTGAAATCAACTTCAATTTTTTTTAAAATACGTGTGAGGTAAATTCCATGATAATGCGCATTTCTCCCACTGGGAAATCTTTGGCTTGAAATTCATCCAAAATAACTTGAGCCTATATGATGTCATAATTTCCAAAAATAGCAAAAGGTGTCTTGCAAACTTTCATTGTAGGGTTATTGAAATTTCCCGAATGAGTTGTGATAGCATGTTGAAAAGTTAGAATAACAATCCTTGCTTTTGGTCTAAAATATCGGTTCCTAAATTGCAAATGATCATCATTCTCAAAAATATGGTGAAACGTCTCTCGGTCATGTTCATTAATTTTGAAATTTGAGAGATCTAATCTCGAGCTATGACAACCCAAAATATTTCCTAGCACTTCACAATCTAAAACAATTTGAGTTTCTCTTACACTATTCCAAATTTCATTTCCATTCCCTTCATAAAAGCCTCAATTCAAATTAGCATAATACATTTTGACATGATTGGGATTGCAAACATAATCATATTTCCAGAGAATCAATCAAACTAAGAAGACCATACTGATTAAAGAGAGTTTCAGGTTTATAAGATCAAAAATCATAGAAAATAGCAAACTTTCCCGTATTGACTTTACCAAAGTTTACAAAGTTGTTATAATCTTTGATAGCTTCCAAGTTGTTGAAAAGAAAGCCTTTGGTGGCTTTGGACAACCTCATAGTGGTTGGAGTGCTTGAGGAAGCCGTTAGAGAGTTTTATGAAGAGTAGAGAATAATGAAGATAAATTTGAATTTTGAAATAAAGATGGAAAGAAATGATAAGAATAGTTATATAAATAAAGAATCTATAGATATGTACTTTGGTAAAAGGACGCATTTTCAGTACATTGTAGTTGTTGAAAAGGTAGAGGGAATTTCAAAAGTTTGAATTCAAACCTTGAATTTGAAATTTTTAGGAGGCATGTCGACATGTAGGGTAAGGAATGTCAACATGTCTTTTATATTTTCAAAATACATGTGCATTTTTTATTTTTGATTATATATATATCTTATATTCTTAATTATATAATTACTAAGATATTTTTTAATATAACAATATTTTTTAATAATATTTTATTAAATTAATATTATTTAAAATTTTAAAATTTCAGTATTAAGTACTGAATTTGAATTCAAATTCAAGAAATAATAGACAAGGCAAGCAAAACAAACAATCATTCAAGCAATCAATTTCAATCAAATTAATATAAATGTGTACATATTTTTAGAACCAATTTCTAGTATTTTCTGAATCATGAATTGCCGTGAAGCACATATTTTAATTATTTGTTTCTTGTTCTTCATCACTAAGGATGAATCGGAACCATCTAGTGTGGTAGCATAAGCTCGATCTGCTACTTTTCTTTAATGAATTATTATCTAAAGGATGAGTTTTTTGTTCTAGTTATGGATGGTCTCTTTTTTGGTGCCCTAGTTCATCACAGTTAAAAAATCTGATGTTGTTTGGAATATCATTGTTTTTCACAAGATTTTATGAGTATTCCTTCTGAAATTGTCCATCTTCCTGTATTTTAGAATTTTTTTTTGTAATTCCTTACCATCAATGTTATCCCTTCATCATTATCGTTGTCTGAGTCTAAATCTTTCGTTGTCACATTGAATGCTATTGTTTTCTTTTTTGATGATTTATTTTTTTGTCTCCTTCCTTGCATCTGGACTTAAAACGACATTAAATTTCCAATTAACTCTTTAATTTTCATAACAATGATATCATTGGCCTCTTCAATCGCTAGAGTCTTTTGATTCCATTGTGGAGTTAATGAATTCATAATTTTTCTGACTTGGTCTTCCTTCGAATATATTTTTCCCAAGGCCATTAGTGAATGCACGATCTCCTAGAATATGCATTACATATCATAGATAGACTCATTTGGATTCATTTTAAAGAAACCGATTAGTCAACATAGATATCTTGGTTTGTTTATGTAACAACCTGAATTCCGACAAACCGATTTATTTTTCAAAATTCAAATCTATCGAAACTTGTGTTGGTTTGCTCTGGTATCCTGCCGAAAAGACAGAGACATAAAATATGTCAGAGCTCAAAAAATATATCACAGCGGAATGGATAAAATATAATGTAATCAAAATATAGCCTTACCGTATTAATAATACTGGGTAACTAGCATCAGAAGCTATTATGTCTCTGCCACAATTCTAACCTGTGAGTATGTTATGAAGGGGGGTCAGAACACAAGTTCTGGTGACTGGATTTAAATAATACACTTTGGATAATCCTACATATATCGTTCAATAACATTTTCTTATTTATTAGGTTACTTGGGTTAACAACACTCAAGGCTTACACACACGTCGTACCCATTTATTTCCCAGTTTATAAACCTAATATTGTATATATATATATAGCTACCCCCAATATTAAGGTATACCCCATGGTACCCCACTCGCACGGTCTCCACCGTAATGCCACAGAAATGGGCGCAGTCCCACATCCTACGCCGGAGTGATGTACGGATCTCTATATAACAATGTTATGTTCCGCATATATCTGTCATTACTACGCAACGTAAGCATACGGATTGCCACCGTCAATCGAATCAGATTTCATACTGGAGTAATACCCTCAAGTCTACGATACACCACCCAGAGTCGACATGCATGTATCTAAACTGTCCCACGTACGTATCGTCAATCATATTCGATACCTTAACCGCACATAATGTGCACCAGATTCTGTGGTAGAGCTATAAAAGAAACATGGAATTCGGTCGGGAGCTTTTCCATATCTGTACAGGTTCGTCTTTAAAGCCTCTAAATATAGATTTTCCTAGGGTCTGTTTTTCATGGTGGCTATGACCCCACCTCAGCCCCTCCCTCAACTAGTAAAGACTAAAAGACCTAAACGACTTGCTCCTAACAAGCAATCTAAACATCTATTTGGCGTCTTCCCTCAACCACCGTACCTCTATAGTGAAAGGTGAATGGTCTGTTGGTTTTAGCTCTAGTCGTTTCGCATCCCAGTGGCTGCCGATGACGGGTACCCAACGATCTACTATCTCTGTTGGTCCTGACCTCTGCCTCTGCGTTGAGGCGACCGCCGAATCACCCTAGTGTCACCACGTCATAGCATTTTGACTGCAGATCTACATTTGCAGTCAAGCTCCCCTCCCCATTTGGTAGTTATGCGCAGACCCAACCTCTGCGGGCATAGCCTAAACATCTGCCACTGCACAGAGGGCTACCAGGAGCACCTTACATATTTCAGGAAGTCGTGTGCTTCCCCTTCTAGTCCTTCGGAGCCGTTAGAATAATTAGATGAACGTATGTTCCCCTTGTGCCTCATGAGGCCACGATGATCTACCCCGTTGGGTTTCAAACATGCGGACTGGTCCAAGTGCCTCCTTTTAATATTTTATTAGACCCTATGTCTAAACATTCTTTTATGCGCTAGCTTTACCTCACCAGCTTTCCATTTAACTTGGTTATCCCTGTTCACATTGACTACTTATTCAAGTTACCAAGTTTCTCTTGCGTATTAATTTTAGTCATATAACTTAACCCTTTTAAGTTTATTAATAAGCCCACAACACGTTATTCTCTAGATTGTGATCCGTGGTTTGTAATCCACAATACCTTTATATTCTTGTTTGATTTCATCGTTATAATAACATGTTTTACTTAATATGTAATTAAGTATATCTAAATTCACTTGTTTTCTTTTTAACATGTCAGTCATTATTTATGATTAAATATAACTTATTTCATAAGTTTTCCTCATTCTTCCTCATTTAATCATAATTCCATTTTTCACCATCACTACAACTTATCATTGTTTACTTATTAACTTAGTTCTCTTCACTAAGGTCCACTAGTAAGTTTCTCTTCCCATAAATATAACTTATGTTGTCCTAATCCGTAGATTTCAGATTCTTGTTCTTGTAAATAATTTAATTTACAATTAAATACAACTTATCCCCTTACTTAAGTTATTCTATTCCCTTAATCATTTATTATAACCTAAGTTATAATTTCCACTTGTCCCTACGACAAGCCTAAACATGTTATTCTTATCAGCATATTTCATGTAACAATCCGGAAAATCAGAACCAATTTAATTATTTTTTGGCAATTTTAATGAATTTTGGATATTTAAAATGATTTATTTTAAAAAATAACACTAGAAATTTATTTTGTAATAGAATTAGAATGTATAAATTTATTTAAATCGAAACTAGAATATAAATATTTCTTTTAATTATAAAAGGAATTGAAAATGGCGTGGTAGTATGAAAATTCGATTTCAAATTTCAAATGAATGTACAGGATTCAAAATAAACCGAACTTTAGTGAAACAAGAAATATTTGAATCTATTTGAAAATATCTTTCCAACGAATATGAAAAATCCAAATTTCATAGTGGGAATAAAAATTTAATCCCAGTTGGAAATTTTGAATAGTCGCTATAGAAATATAGCCCTTAAAAATAGCGATTTGGCAAACGACCTTCGTTTTCGACGAGACCATTTTGTTGGATCCAGAATGTCAAATTATTTCTTGATTCCAATTTTCATAATTTTTGGAATCAATATGTGAGCGTGGCAGATTTAAACTTGTTTGGACATTTAAGTTTGAATTTTATCAACTGGAAAATGACTATTTTACAAACGATCTCCAAATTCGACGAAATTAGTTTTCCTAGGACCGTATCGTCAAAACATAGCCAGATTTATTTTTCTAGAATTTTTGGAGTCCGTATGTGGCCCCAATAAATTGAAATGTACGTTTAAATTAAATATATATTGATTTATATTGTAATTTAAATGAAAACTGGTTGAAACAGCCAAACTGGCTTACGAAACATATCCCATTGTGTTCGGAATGGGGGTAATTAGCTAGGGGCGTCGGTCGTCAGGTTCGATTTGGCGACGAAATAAAAAAATAACTTTTTGGTAATTAAATAGAAATAAATATATATTAATATATATGGCCCAAGGCCCCTTCCCTCTTCCACTTCAGTAAAACTTGATGGAGAAAAAAAAGAAGAAAAAAAAGAAAAATCCCGTTCAGCCTTAACGCCGCCGTCGATGTCGCGTCGCCCCCTCCCCAAGGTCTTCTGCCGCCGCCGCCCAAGCTCACCCCGTCGCCATCGTTCTCCGGCGCCCCCTCCTGTTCTCCGATTTGAAAACCCTTTCCACCCCCAAATCAAAACCGCCAACAACCCACCACCCTGGCCGCTGCCACCTTCCGGCGCGAGCACCCCCTTCCTCCTCTTTAATCGCAGAGCCCCTCCCCTTTTGACCACTGTGAGTTTTTATTATTTATTTTAATCTGATTTTTATGTATACACCTTTGTTTTAAGAAATATGGTCTTCATTATGAAATAGATATCATAAAGTTTAGATTTTTATACATGAAAAGGAATGATTTTTATACATGAAAAGGAATGATTTTTATACATGAAAAGGAATGATTTTTATACATGAAATGGAATGATTTTTATAAATGAAAAGGAATGATTTTTATACATGAAAAGATTGGATTTTTTATACATGAAAAGTTAGGATTTTAATAACATAAAGATGTGATTTTTACAATGAAGGAGAATTTATAAAAATACAATTTTTATTATATGTATAACATAAGGATAAAGATTTGATTTTTATATGAGGTAGCGGCATAAAAATATGATCTTTATTATATATGTAGAAATATAAGGAATGATTTTTATGACATGAAAGTTATGATTTTTTAGAAATATAAAAATATGATTTTTTATATAGAAAACTGAGTTATAAAAATATGATTTTTATATATATGTAGTAGCGATAAAAATTCGATTTTTATATATATGAAGTAGCGATAAAAATTCGATTTTTATATATATGAAGTAGCGATAAAAATATGATTTTTATTTTTATATATAGCGAAGTGAAAATATGATTTTTAATATATAAACATCATATTAAAAATGTGGATTTCATTATGAACAGCGTGGAAAGGACTGCGTTGGAATTTCGGAAAAATCCATACGATTCTGAAATTCAAAAATAAAACTGGAGGAGTGGATCCCAAAGGTGAGAACTTCTCACTTTAATTTTATTTTCTAGTTAAAATATATAATAGGATGCAGACGGTGCTTAGCAGCACCGGACACCGTCGTCCACAGACCACGGACGACCTGTTTGATTATAATGTGTTGTGAAAATTGATTGTGGTGTGGAATGGAATAAAATATTGATGTGTTGAATAAAATATATTATAGTTAAAAATATAATTTTTAACATGTATATGAATTAAAAAATATTCATAAACAAATCGGACGATTTTTTTACGTACACACATTTGACTGATATTGATTGGGACAATATATTTTACACATCGCCCAACTGCACAAATAATAATCCGTGTTTGTTGTTTGAAAACCCCACACGGGTATTGGGATGATATTTGTCATACACTAATCCCAATATTTAGTTGTATGTAAATCGATGGATTGACAGACTGTTGTAAGCGTTAATTATTTATATTTAACACTTATGCAGTCGTGTAATGCACTCTGGATTATGGTTGATTGTTTATCATTGTTGTTTTATACATGTATTGTATGAAATCCATATAAATAACATTATATGGTAATTGATTGTGTCTGATTCCAGTTCAGAAAGAATGAATATTATAAAATAACAAATATTTTAAAATAATGAATATTTTAAAATAATATTCAGTAAAAGATCAAAATTTGATTTTGATGTCCGATTTGGGATGGACACGAAAATATTTAAAAATATAAAGCCGTGTTGATTAGAATAACGCCATTTTGATGTGAACGATATTTATATCGATTTTATTCATTTTTATAATGAATATCGAAGTGGAAGTGATTTCAAAATCTAATGTTTTGAAAATATTATCATTTATATATTAATGATACGGAATATTCAATTTTGATTTGAAATTGAATATGAAGTTGAAATCAATTTGAAAATGAATTTAGAATGATTTATAAAATATGTTTTAAATGGAAATCGACGAAATATATATAATATGTATATTATATATATTTAATGGCCTGAATAGAACGCGCCGCGCTGTGGCAGTTTGCGAATTTCGACCATTGACTTCGAATGGACATTACGGGAGATCCGACCGTCGGATTCTCCTAAAACCGAAACCGTTGGGTTCGTATCGAAAAGAGCTTTCAAACGAATATAAGTAATTTGAAATCTAATAGTTGAATTTGGAATTATGTCCAAATCAAATTTGGAAAAGGTCGTTGTAAGTGCAGTTCGACGACCGTTTATGGAAATCGATTGTACGGGCCTTAATAAAATTATTAAAAATAACAATAATTTGTGTAAAATCACACTAAATGATTTGAAAAGAATTTGGGTGAAAAATTCCACATTTGTAAAGATAAAAATATATTTTTATCAAAATGAACTAGTTGTGAACTTGAATTATAATCCAATATTTTTAAATAAATAAATTGGATCTGAAATGGTTTTAAAAATAACCAGAGTTTCCAATATATAAATTGGAATGGATTTGAATCGAAATTATCTTCAGAATATTTCGGTATTGGATTCTGTGATTATACAGTTATTGTGGAGGAATTTGGAAGATATATATATATCATTATTCCCAATACGATATTTGTTTATTTCAGAATTTGATATTGAATATAAGGCGAGATAACTTCTATTCAGGGCCTTGTATTTAATACTGAATTGGATTTTGGGTTTGTCGTGAACTATGCTTTAAATGACACTATTCTTAAACCCGATAGGGGGAGAATATTAAATCTTTTAACTAAGATTTAGAAGAGTTTACCAATTAATTAATATTTAATCGGAATTGAATAGAATTGGATTTTGGGTTTGTCGTGAATGGTGCCTTTATTAACACCATTCTTAAACCTAGTGTGAAAAGAATAAATCTTTTAATTAAGATTTAAAGAAGAATTTCCAATTAATTAACATTTGATTGGAATTGAAAATGGAATGTGAATTGGGTTTGTTGTGAACTGTTTTTTTAACGACATTTGTTCTTTAACCCGATTTACAGTAAAATATGATTTGGAATTTAAAAATCTTTTTATTAAGATTTAACGGGAATTTTCTTAAGTAAAGTTTTCCAATTTAATATATTAAATTGGAATTGAATGGAATTCGATTTGGTTAATCGAAATGAGCTTTTGTGGAGGAAGACTGTTAATATATATATGGAATTTAAAAGGCTTTGCCATTATTCCATTTATATTATTAGTTGGATACGGAAATTGATATCGATTATATATATTGATCTGTTTTCCGTGAAGATTCCATGATTAATGGAATGTGATTTGAGTTTATCGTGAACTATGTTTTAAATGACATTAGTTCTTTAACCCAGTTAAAGACAGGATTACATGTCTAACATTGTATTTCGAACTGTATGGTTGGTCTCTGCTAAATATACATCTGTTTGGTGGCGGAGAATTTATCCTCTTGCTTAACACCCTTCTCTAAGACGTACTAGCTTAGATGTTATATATCGGCAGAAATCAATAGTATGGTGTAGATTGTCGTTGCGACATGTTTGTGTTTCCAAAGTTAAATAATCATTAATATTGATTTTTGGGACGATTAAAACTAAGTGGAGTTTTAATGAATCTTTAATTAAATTGAAATGTGAATTGATAATTTAAATTATCAAATTTGGGAAATAATCGAGAACGGAGTATCATTAGTTTTGCTCCGAGCGATAGTTAAATCTTTAATTAGATTTGAATGTGAAATGGTAATTAATGTTTACCGATACCACCGTGGTGTTAGATATGGGGTATTACCAGTTTTGCTTCATGGAATGAATAGGTTGGGATTGGAAAATTAAATAAATGATTACTTCGGTAAGGTGCGTTAATCCCGACTAGTTTGGAAAAACCCTACTATGGTTTGAATGGTATCCAAAGGAAGATTAAAGAATAAATTTAAAAGATTTATCTTTGATAAAATTAATGGGAACCTTTCCTAAAGGATATGAATATTTAAATAAAAGAATATTCAGAATTGGAATAAGGCGTATTTGTGTTTTTATAACACTTATTTATTATATACGCGAGTTATTCGAAAAGGCTGGGTTTATACCCATTCTGAATAATTGATTCGATGATAAGTCGACGATGAAGACGACGGTTGAAGACCGGAGGTCTTCACATCGTTTAGATGATTACTGATGTCTTGATTGGGCTGTACACCCAAGACGAGGTAATAAGTGGTGATCGTTCAGACGTACTTGGAGATCGATGGATATGCGAGGACCTCTCTCCTGTATTGGACATATGGGACGAGGAATAAGGTCTCTCCGGTTTCGTTCAGACCCAGAACGAACTTGTAAATGGACTGTGTGTCTGACACTAGATTTTATTCCATGTTGATTGATCTCTATTAAATATATATCTGTTTGGCGGCAGATAATTTATTCTCTTGCTTAACGCCCTTCTCTGAGACGTACGAGCTTAGAGGTTATATATCGATAGACATCAGTCGCATGGCTTGAATTGCATGTGTGGCATGCCGAGATGCAAATAATCAAGGCTTCTGTTGAAAAGAAGAGTCTTGTGGTTGATGATCAATGCACGGCCTGTGTGGCATAGTTTTGTGTAAGGCGTTAATTCGCGAGCCTCACACCTCGGTATGAGTCAAAAACGGGATCGTAACTACAGGGAGTGCACGACGTTTCTTTCTAGCTATGGGTAGTGTCGGGGTTTCTCTGTAACAACCTGAAATTTTGGGAAGTAAATATTTAAATATCGAGGTTATTTAAATATTTAAAACTGAGATTTAATGGTGTCATAACCTTGATTAAATCCCTTTATAAATAATAATTAACAAGACGAAAAAATATTGTTGAGTTCTTGTTTACAAAGATAAGTAGCTCGAAGAAAAATCGATAATGTGACTGAAAACAGTTTTATCGATAAACGAGGTTTTGCTTATTGAACGTTGTTGGAATATCATGTGCATGTAGTAAATTAGAAGATCACATATATGTGTATGTACATATCATAGAAGAAACATACAAATGGTATATGTGTACATGTTCTAGAATATGAAAATTGGCTTAAAATGATAGAGGCACGTGTCACCAAATGAAAGGAACACATGTCTTGTAAGTAAATAAGGTTAAGACACATATACCCGTTAGGTGTCCATGTGTAGAAACATCTAAAGACACCTAAGTAGACATGTGTCTTCATCCTAAAGCATGCATGAAGATAAGGAGTGCCCAAAACCAAATTACCAAACTAACCTTGAAAACTACTGTATAAAGGGTGGAAAGGTTCATTCTTTTTCATGCATTCTAAAATGAAAAACATATGTAAGATAAAGAGTATAAGTTTGGGAGAAGCGTAGAGAATAAATACAAGATCAAGGAACAGGTACAAGGTGAGAAAAATTATTTAAGTTTTTGTATTCATTTCATACTTTGAAGAAAAGTTGAGAAGTTCATGAATGAATGACTGGACTTGGAACCCTGGAAATAACGTTCCGTATTTTGGGCATAACTTTTGCAGTTCTTTATGAAATTTTGACTTCTCTATCAATTTGGAAATCTAATTCAAAGGGCTACAACTTGACCTTGGCCACGTTTTTCTAATTCAGTCGTTTTCATACCTGAAAACTGGATGCAAGTTCAGGTAAAAATCAGCCTGAAATGGACATGTTAAAAATGCCTCACGATGTTGAATTTTATATATTTAATTGATAAACGATTTCAAGGTTCGATTTTGATTATAATTAAGTAGACAAAGAGGGCTTCTTACTATAGAAAATTTGGAGTTAAAAACTATATTTATCATGGAGAAATAGCGTCATACATTTTGCTCAAAAACTAGCCAAAAATATGAGTTTTGGAACTTTTAGTTGCATTTTAAAATGCTATCTTTTCTCTGAGTTATTTGTGAAGCATATTAAAGCTACTCAAAACTTTTCATAGCATCGTAGAAACGCCATAGTAAGTTGTTTTTAGTCTAAAATCATTATAAACCATCCAGAACTAGTCATACCATTTCTGAAAGCGCTGTCTTTTGATGATTTGACTGTGAAGTACTTTAAAACAAACATAACTTCTCATAGCATGACAGAAATGCTATAATAGCTGTTTTGAGTTTAAAACTACTATAAATTACCCAGAACTTTTCATAGCTTAACCGAAACGCTATAATAGATTTTTTGAGTATAAAACCATGATAAACTGCTCCAAATCCTCTCACATTTGATGTGACATTTGATGTGACATTAGATGTGACATTTGATTTGACATTTGATGTGACATATACTAATAAATGTTTGATGTGACTTCTGATGTGGCATTTGACATAACATTTGATGTGACATTTGACTTGACATATAATAATAATAATAAATGTTTGATGTGACATATGGTGTGACATTTGATTTGACATTTGATATGACATATAATAGTAATAATAAATATTTGATGTAACATTTGATGTGACATTTGAGGATATTTACGATTGAGTAAGAATTTATTAGAGAGATATAAAGGTGGTTTGAGAATTGAGAATGAAGGAGGTTTTTGCATAATGAAGATGATCAGCATTTAAAATAAAAGATATTTATCTTTTGAAAGAAAGTTCTATCAGAGATATATAGATGTTTTTCAAAATAAAAGACTGGAACGTTCTAGGGTGACAGAGAGGATAGTGTCTAGGCTTGGGTTTGGAAAATATAGTTTCCTGCTCTCCCTGGCTATCCCTAACTGATCCGATGAACGGGATGGTTACGTCAAAATTTATTTTGAAACTTAATTTGAAATTATTTGAAAGTAATCTAAGATTACTTTTGAGAATCTGTACATGATATAAAGAGTATTTTGACAGTAAGTAAGAAGAACTACGTTGGCTTGATCCTGTATCTAATTGCTTACCCAATTAGATAAAGGTACGTAGGCAGTCACAAGTGGTAGTGATGCAGCTGCTTTATTAATAAAAATATTTTTGTTGTTATTACATTTTGTGTTGGTGTAACTTTCATGTTTTATCATTTAAGCTACACTGACGTTTTATCAAGAAAAGAAATAAAGTTGAATTTTAAACCCAAAATAATTTAGGGGGTTCATATTAGTATATAATGGTTATCTAAGGTATTTTGCCGTATCAGAGAAAAAAATTTATTTCGGTCAAAATAGCGCTATCATAAAATGGCAATTCGCATATTTAAGTTATAAACTTTAAAAGCTTATAATTTTAGGAATCTAAATCAGATTTCCAGCAAACGAAGAATGTTTGATTTATATTGACAAAAGCTTTCAAATGAGTGAAAGCATATTTTAATTTCGGGGTATAGTTTTCAAGTTATGTTTCAAACTGTTTCGGAAAAGAACGTTGTATGTGTAGTTATCGACCGTAACCACAAATAGCTATTTTTAATGTTTAAAAAATATGGAAAATATTGTAAAATTAATATAAAATACGTAAGAGTGGTTTAAATTAGAAATTTTAAATTTTGACTGGTCCGAAATCTCGGGGCATTACAAGTGGTATCAGAGCTTAGGTTAGGTGCCTAAGTAAAATATCACCTAAAATTGGAATATAATCATAGAAATTTTGAAGAAAAAAAACCTTAATTTGATAAATAAAACTGAATAGGGCAAGGCACCATTCCTCTTACCAGGGTTATGAGTAGTATTTATTTTGTGTGTCTAACTTTATGTAGTATTTATACATATATGATTCTTTATCATGCATCATATAAAGAGGTTTAACGAAGTTGTAAGTGCATATGATAAGTTATAGAGTAGCGAGGGAATGAAGCGGCTTATAAAGGGAGGTATGTAGTAGCATGAAATGGATGCAATGGAGTGGCTTAAACCGAATGTGGAATAGCAACTTGTCGTGGAAGCAATTGAATTAGCTTGGGAAAACAAAATTGAAGAAGATCAAGATGAGTGAATTGAATACTGCATTCATGCAAAACCGAAGTGAGAATTTCTTTTACATAATAAGATGTTAAAGTTGTTTAGCCCTGATGATGTTAGCTTAGCTCCTAAAAGGTCTTTTAGCAATTCAGTGATAACTTTTGATTGCTTGATGGGATTTAACATAACTTATTGGGAGGCTATATTAATTATCTAGAATACTTACATCATATATATTTTGAAATTTTGAAAGTTTGTTATCTTAAAACATGCTAACTGAACTACGTGTTTGAAAAAAATAAACTAAAAGAGAGGGGTTAACGTCTTTCAACGAGAATGTCATAACTAGTGACACATATAAGATTTTGAGATACATCGAGTAATATGAAAAGTCTGATGTGGAAAAAGGGGGTTTATACTTAAAATGGTTTTCAAAGTTCAGAGTGTGGATTTTCCAAAAGAAAATGGTTATCCATGTGGGAGCAATGATTACAAAGTACAAAAAGTATTTTAATACTTTGTTTAAACTGATGAAAGATTTTTATTGATTATTTCATTAATGATGGATACTTTCGGATGACGATGACAATGTGCGGTATAAGACAATAGATCTTGGGTAGTGCACTATTACTCTATGTTGGTATCGAGCCAAGTAGAGTACATCCTATTTGATGACGGGGTGTCGACATAAGACAATAGATCTTGGATAGTGCAACTATTACTCTATGTTGGTATCAAGCCGAGTAGAGTATATCCTATTTGATGACGGGATGTCAACCGCAATAGGATAAAATATCCTAACTAGTGAGTAGATTGGATCCACTTTGCTGAATATAATAATATTATAAAAAAATGAAGATATTAATTGAGGTGCCTATTTTGACAATATTACTCTCTGGTACATTTTGATGAGTGTTGCAACAAGGAGAGTACAAGTTATTTGATGAATTGACTTTGATGAATGTAATTTTTAATGATATGAAAATATTACTCGATGGTACATTTCGATGGGTAACGCAACATGGAGAATACATCCTTACTTGATAATGATGAGCCAGAATACAATGAATCTTTGGTACATTTCAATGGGAACCATGCAAGAAGGAAAAGGGACTGGGAATCGATGTGGATTACAAAGAATATGATCCTAAATTTGGGCATAAAAAGAACCTATGGCGTGTCTGATCCAGTAACAGCTTGCAGGAGTGACATAATATTAAAAGGTTCGAATCATATAATATCCAGGTATGATTTCAATTTATGAAATTATTTTAAAAGTATACTTTCAAGAAAATTTCCTTGATACATAGAGTTCTTTTGTGGAATATTGATTATCTTTTTATTTAGTATTGCATAGAATTTCGGGGACGAAATTCCTTTTAAGTGGGAAAGACTGTAACAACCAGAAATTTCGGGAAGTAAATATTTAAATATCGAGGTTATTTAAATATTTAAAACTGAGATTTAATGGTGTCATAACCTTGATTAAATCCCTTTATAAATAATAATTAATAAGAAGAAAAAATATTGTTGAGTTTTTGTTTACAAAGATAAGTAGCTCGAAGAAAAATTGATAATGCGACCGAAAACAATTTTATCGATAAACGAGGTTTTGCTTAATAAAAGTTGTTGGAATATCCTATGCGTGTAGTAACATTAGAAGATCACATACATGCGTATGTACATATCATAGAAGTAACATACAAATAGTATATGTGTACATGTTCTACAATATGAAAAATGGCTTAAAATGATAGGGACACGTGTCACCAAATGAAAGGAACACATGTCTTGTAAATAAATAAGGTTAAGACACATACACCCATTAGGTGTCCATGTGTAGAAACATCTAAAGACACCTTAGTAGGCATGTGTCTTCATCCTAAAGCATGCATGAAGATAAGGAGGACAAGTGTTCAAAACCAAATTACCAAACTAACCTTGAAAACTACTATATAAAGGGTAGAAAGGTTCATTCTTTTTCATGCATTCTAAAATGAAAAACAAATGTAAGATAAAGTATAAGTTTGGGAGAAGCCTAGAGAATAAATACAAGATCAAGGAACACGTACAAGGTGAGAAAAATTATTTCAGTTTTTGTATTCATTTCATACTTTGAAGAAAAGTTGAGAAGTTCATGAATGAATGACTGGACTTGGAACCCTGAAAATAACGTTCTGTATTTTGGGCATAACTTTTGCAATTCTTAATGAAATTTTGACTTCTCTATCAATTTGTAAATCTAATTCAAAGGGCTGCAACTTGACCTCGGCTACGTTTTTCCGATTCAGCCGTTTTCATACCTGAAAACTGGATGCAAGTTCAGGTAAAAATCAACCCGAAATGGACATGTTAAAAATGCCTCACGGTGTTGAATTTTATATACTTAATTGATAAATGATTTTGAGGTTTTATTTTGATGATAATTAAGTTGACAAATAGGGCTTCTTACTGTAGAAAATTTGGAGTTAAAAACTATTTTTATCATGGAGAAATAGCGTCATACATTTTGCTCAAAAACTAGCCGAAAATATGAGTTTTGGAACTTTTAGTTGCATTTTAAAATGCTATCTTTTCTCTGAGTTATTTGTGAAGCATATTAGAGCTACTCAAAACTTTTCATAGCATCATAGAAACGCCATAGTAAGCTGTTTTTAGTCTGAAATCGTTATAAACCATCCAGAACTAGTCATAGCATTTCTAAAAGCGCTGTCTTTTGATGATTTGACTGTGAAGTACTTTAAAACAAACATAACTTTTCATAACGTGGCAAAAACGTTGTAATAGCTATTTTGAGTTTAAAACTACTATAAATTACCCAGAACTTTTCATAGCATAACCGAAACGCTAGAATAGATGTTTTGAGTATAACACCATAATAAACTGCTCCAAATCCTCTCAAATTTGATGTGACATTTGACGTGACATTTGATTTGACATTTGATGTGACATATAATAATAAATGTTTGATGTGACATATGATGTGACATTTGATGTGATATTTGATTTGACATAATAATGAAAATGTTTGATGTGACATATGGTGTGATATTTGATTTGACATTTGATATGACATATAATAATAATATTAAATATTTGATGTAACATCTGATGTGACATTTGAGGATATTTATGATTGAGTAAGAACTTATTAGAGATATATAAAGGCGGTTTGAGAATTGAAAATGAAGTAGTTTTTGCATAATGAAGATGATCAACATTTAAAATAAAAGATATTTGTCTTTTGAAAGGAAGTTCTATAAGAGATATATAGATGTTTTTCAAAATAAAAGACTGCAACGTTCTAAGGTGACAGAGAGGATAGTTTCTAGGCTTGGGTTTGGAAAATATAGTTTCATGTTCTCCCTGGCTATCCCTAACTGATCCGACGAACGGGATGGTTACTTCAAAATTTAATTTGAAACTTAATTTGAAATTATTTGAAAATAATCTAAGATTACTTTTGAGAATCTATACATGATATAAAGAGTATTTTGAAAGTAAGTAAGAAGAACTACGTTGGCTTGATCCTGTATCTAATTGCTTACCCAATTAGATAAAGGTACGTAGGCAGTCACAAGTGGTAGTGATGCAGCTGCTTTATTAATAAAAATATTTTTGTTGTTATTACATTTTGTGTTGGTGTAACTTTCAAGTTTTATCATTTAAGCTACACTGACGTTTTATCAAGAAAAGAAATAAAGTTGAATTTTAATCCCGAAATAATTTAGAGGGTTTATATTAGTATATAATGGTTATCTAAGGTATTTTGATGTATCAGAGAATAATTTTTATTTCGGTCAAAATAGCGCTATCATAAAATGGCAATTCGCATATTTAAGTTATAAACTTTAAGTGTTATAACTTTAGGAATCTAAATCAGATTTCCAGCAAACGAAGAATGTTTGATTTACATTGGCAAAAGCTTTCAAATGAGTGAAAGCAGATTTTAATTTCGGGGTATAGTTTTCAAGTTATGTTTCAAGCTGTTTCGAAAAAGAACGTTGTAAGTGTAGTTATCGACCATAACCATAAATAGCTATTTTTAATGTTTAAAAAATATGGAAAAATATTGTAAATTTATTATAAAATATGTAAGAGTGGTTTAAATTAGAAATTTTAAATTTTGACAGGTCCGAAATATCGGGGCATTACAAGTGGTATCAGAGCTTAGGTTAGGTGCCTAAATAAAATATCACCTTAGATTAGAATATAATCTTAGAAATTTTGAAATAAAATTACCTTAATTTGATAAATAAAACCGAATAGGGCAAGGCACCATTCCTCTGACAAGGGTTATGAGTATTATTTATTTTGTGTGTCTAACTTTGTGTAGTATTTATACATATATGATTATTTATCATGCATCATATAAAGAGGTTTAACGAAGTTGTAAGTGCATATGATAAGTTATAAAGTAGCGATGGAATGAAGCGGCTTATAAAGGGAGGTATGTAGTAGCATGAATTGGTTGCAATGGAGTGGCTTAAACCGAATGTGGAATAGCAACTTGTCGTGGAAGCAATTTAATTAGCTTGGGAAAACAAAATTGAAGAAGATCAAGATGAGTGAATTGAATACTGCATTCATGCAAAACCGAAGTGAGAATTTCTTTTACATAATAAGATGTTAAAGTTGTTTAGCCCTGATGATGTTTGCTTACCTCCTAAAAGGTCTTTTAGCAATTCAGTGATAACTTTTGATTGCTTGATGGGATTTAACATAACTTATTGGGAGGCTAGATTAAATATCTAGAATACTTACATCATATATATTTTGAAATTTTGAAAGTTTGCTATCTTAAAACATTTTTGCAAACTGAACTACGTGTTTGAAAAAAATAAACTAAAAGAGAGGGGTTAACATCTTTCAATGAGAATGTAATAACTAGTGACATATATAAGATTTTGAGATACATCGAGTAATATGAAAAGTCTGATGTGGAAAAAAAAGGGTTATACTTAAAATGATTTTCGAAGTTCAGAGTGTGAATTTTCCAAAAGAAAATGGTTATCCATGTGGGAGCAATGATTACAAAGTACAAAAGTATTTTAATACTTTGTTTAAACTTATGAAAGATTTTTACTGATTATTTTATTAATGATGGATCCTTTCGGATGACGATGACGATGTGCGGTATAAGACAATGGATCTTGGGTAGTGCACTATTACTCTATGTTGGTATCGAGCCGAGTAGAGTACATCCTATTTGATGACGGGGCGTCGGCATAAGACAATAGTTCTTGGATAGTGCAACTATTACTCTATGTTGGTATCGAGCCGAGTAGAGTACATCCTATTTGATGACGGGATGCCGACCGCAAAAGGATAAAATATCCTAACTTGTGAGTAGATTGGATCCACTTTAATGAATAATATTATATTATAAAAAATGAAGATATTAATTGAGGTGTCTATTTTGAAAATATTACTCTCTAGTACATTTTGATGGGTACAACAACAAGGAGAGTACAAGATATTTGATGAATTGACTTTGATGAATATAATTTTAAAGATATGAAAATATTACTCAATGGTACATTTCGATGGGTAACGCAACGTGGAGAATACATCCTTACTTGATAATGATGAGCCAGAATACAATGAATCTTTGGTACATTTCAATGGGTACCATGCAAGAAGGAAAGGGGACTGGGAATCGATGTGGATTACAAAGTATATGATCCTAAATTTGGGCATAAAAAGAACCTACGGCGTGCCTGATCCAGTAACAGCTTGTAGGAGTGACAGAATGTTAAAAGGTTCGAATCATATAATATCCAAGTATGATTTCAATTTATGAAAATATTTTAAAAGTATACATTCAAGAAAATTTTCTTGATACATAGAGTTTTTTTGTGGAATATTGATTATCTTTTTATTTAGTATTGCATAGAATTTCGAGGAAGAAATTCCTTTTAAAGAGGAAAGACTGTAACAACCTGAAATTTCGGGAAGTAAATATTTAAATATCGAGGTTATTTAAATATTTAAAACTGGGATTTAATGGTGTGATAACCTTGATTAAATCCCTTTATAAATAATAATTAATAAGAAGAAAACATATTGTTGAGTTTTTGTTTACAAAGATAAGTAGTTCGAAGAAAAATTGATAATGTGACCGAAAACTGTTTTATCGATAAACGAGGTTTTGCTTATTAAAAGTTGTTGGAATATCATGTGCATGTAGTAACATTAGAAGATCACATATATGTGTATGTATATATCATAGAAGTAACATACAAATGGTATATGTGTATATGTTCTAGAATATGAAAAATGGCTTAAAATGATAGGGACATGTGTCACCAAATGAAAGAAATACATGTCTTGTAAGTAAATAAGGTTAAGACACATACACCCATTAGGTGTCCATGTGTAGAAACATCTAAAGACACCTAAGTAGACATGTGTCTTCATCCTAAAGCATGCATGAAGATAAGGAGGACAAGTGTCCAAAACCAAATTACCAAACTAACCATGAAAACTACTATATAAAGGGTAGAAAGGTTCATTCTTTTTCATGCATTCTAAAATGAAAAACAAATGTAAGATAAAGAGTATAAGTTTGGGAGAAGCCAAGAGAATAAATACAAGATCAAGGAACAAGTACAAGGTGAGAAAAATTATTTAAGTTTTTGTATTCATTTCATACTTTGAAGAAAAGTTGAGAAATTCATGAATGAATGACTGGACTTGGAACCCTGAAATTAACGTTCGGTATTTTGGGCCTAACTTTTGCAATTCTTAATAAAATTTTGACTTCTCTATCAATTTGAAAATCTAATTCAAAGGGATACAACTTGACCTCGGCCAGTTTTTCCATTTCAGCCGTTTTCATACATGAAAACTGGATGCAAGTTCAGGTAAAAATAAGCCTGAAATGGACATGTTAGAAATGCCTCACGGTGTTGAATTTTATATATTTAATTGATAAATTATTTTGAGGTTGTATTTAGATGATAATTAAGTAGACAAAGAGGGCTTCTTACTGTAGAAAATTTGGAGTTAAAAACTATTTTTATCATGGAGAAATAGCGTCATACATTTTGCTCATAAACTAGCCGAAAATATGAGTTTTGGAACTTTTAGTTGCATTTTAAAATGCTATCTTTTCTCTGAGTTATTTGTGAAACATATTAAAGCTACTCAAAACATTTCATAGCATCGTATAAACGCCATTGTAAGCTGTTTTTAGTCTAAAATCATTATAAACCGTCCAGAACTTGTCATAGCATTTCTGAAAGCGCTGTCTTTTGATGATTTGACTGTGAAGTACTTTAAAACAAACATAACTTTTCATAGCGTGATAGAAACGTTGTAATAGCTGTTTTGAGTTTAAAACTACTATAAATTACCAAGAACTTTTCATGGCATAATCGAAACGCTATAATAGATGTTTTGAATATAAAACCATGATAAACTGCTCCAAATCCTCTCAAATTTAATGTGACATTTGACGTGACATCTGATGTGACATTTGATTTGACATTTGATGTGACATTTAATAATAAATGTTTGATGTGACATTTGGTTTGACATTTGATAATACATTTGATGTGACATTTGATTTGACATATAATAATAATAAATGTTTGATGTGACATATGGTGTGACATTTGGTTTGACATTTGATATGACATATAATAATAATAAATATTTGATGTAACATTTGATGTGACATTTGAGGATATTTATGATTGAGTAAGAACTTATTAGAGAGATATAAAGGCAGTCTGAGAATCGAGAATGAATGAGTTTTTCCATAATGAAGATGATCATCATTTAAAATAAAAGATATTTATCTTTTGAATGGAAGTTCTATAAGAGATATATAGATGTTTTTCAAAATAAAAGACTGGAACGTTCTAAGGTGACAGAGAGGATACTGCCTAGGTTTGGGTTTGGAAAATATAGTTTCCTGCTCTCACTGGCTATCCCTAACTGATCCGACGAACGGGATGGTTACGTCAAAATTTAATTTGAAACTTAATTGGAAATTAATTGAAAAGTACTCTAAGATTACTTTTGAGAATCTGTACATGATATAAAGAGTATTTTGAAAGTAAGTAAGAAGAACTACGTTGGCTTGATCCTGTATCTAATTGCTTACCCAATTAGATAAAGGTACGTAGGCAGTCACAAGTGGTAGTGCTGCAGCGGCTTTATTAATAAAAATATTTTTGTTGTTATTACATTTTGAGTTGTTGTTACTTTCATGTTTTATCATTTAAGCTACACTGACGTTTTATCAAGAAAAGAAATAAAGTTGAATTTTAAACCCAAAATAATTTAGGGGGTTTATATTAGTATATAATGGTTATCTAAGGTATTTTGACGTATCAGAGAATAATTTTTATTTCGGTCAAAATAGCGCTATCATAAAATGGCAATTCACATATTTAAGTTATAAACTTTAAACGCTTATAACTTTAGGAATCTAAATTTGATTTCCAGCAAACGAAGAATGTTTGATTTATATTGATAAAAGCTTTCAAATGAGTGAAAGCAGATTTTAATTTCGGAGTATAGTTTTCAAGTTATGTTTCAAACTGTTTCGGAAAAGAACGTTGTAAGTGCAGTTATCGACCGTAACCGTAAATAGCTACTTTTAATGCTAAAAAAATATGGAAAAATATTGTAAAATTATTATAAAATATGTATCAGAGCTTAGGTTGGGAAATTTTAATAGCTACTTTTTATATGATGCAGTTATCAGAGTTGTTTAAAATAGAAATTTTAAATTTTGACTGTTCCGAAATCTCTGGGGATTACAAGTGGTATCAGAGCTTAGGTTAGGTGCCTAAATAAAGTATCACCTAAGATTAGAATATAATCTTAGAAATTCTAAAATAAAATTACCTTAATTTGTTAAATAAAAATGAAAAGGGCAAGGCACCATTCCTCTGACTAGGGTTATGAGTAGTATTTATTTTGTGTGTCTAACTTTGTGTAGTATTTATACATATATGATTCTTTATCGTGCATCATATAAAGAGGTTTAACGAAGTTGTAAGTGCATATGATAAGTTACAAAGTAGCGAGGGAATGAAGCGACTTATAAAGGGAGATATGTAGTAGCATGAAATGGATGCAATGGAGTAGCTTAAACCGAATGTGGAATAGCAACTTGTCGTGGAAGCAATTGAATTAGCTTGGGAAAACAAAATTGAAGAAGATCAAGATGAGTGAATTGAATACTGCATTCATGCAAAACCGAAGTGAGAATTTCTTTTACATAATTAGATGTTAAAGTTTTTTAGCCCTGATGATATTAGCTTAGCTCCTAAAAGGTCTTTTAGCAATTCAGTGATAACTTTTGATTGCTTGATGGGATTTAACATAACTTATTGGAAGGCTAGATTAATTATCTATAATACTTACATCATATATATTTTGTAATTTTGAAAGTTTGCTATCTTAAAACATTTTTGCAAACTGAACTACGTGTTTGAAAAAAAATAAACTAAAAGAGAGGGGTTAACATCTTTCAACGAGAATGTCATAACTAGTGACACATATAAGATTTTGAGATACATCGAGTAATATGAAAAGTCTGATTTGTAAAAAAAGGGGGGGGGGTTATACTTAAAATGATTTTCGAAGTTCAGAGTGTGGATTTTCCAAAAGAAAATGGTTATCCATGCGGGCGTAATGATTACGAAGTACAAAAGTATTTTAATACTTTTTTTAAACTTATGAAAGATTTTTACTGATTATTACATTAATGATGGATACTTTCGGATGACGATGACGATGTGCGGTATAAGACAATAGATCTTGGGTAGTGCACTATTACTCTATGTTGGTATCGAGCAGAGTAGAGTACACCCTATTTTATGATGGGGTGTCAACATAAAACAATAGATCTTGGATAGTGCAACTATTACTTTATGTTGGTATCGAGCCGAGTAGAGTACATCCTATTTGATGACGGGATGCCGATCACAATAGGATAAAATATCCTGACTTGTGAGTAGATTGGATCCACTTTGATGAATATAATCATATTATAAAAAAATGAAGATATTAATTGAGGTGTCTATTTTGAAAATATTACTCTCTGGTACATTTTGATGGGTACTACAACAATGAAAGCACAAGATATTTGATGAATTGACTTTGATGAATATAATTTTAAAGATATGAAAATATTACTCAATGGTACATTTCGATGGGTAACGCAACATGGAGAATACATCCTTACTTGATAATGATGAGCCAGAATACAATGAATCTTTGGTACATTTCAATGGGTACCATGCAAGAAGGAAAGGGGACTGGGAATCGATGTGGATTACAAAGTATATGATCCTAAATTTGGGCATAAAAAGAACCTACGGCGTGCCTGATCCAGTAACAGCTTGTAGGAGTGACAGAATGTTAAAAGGTTCGAATCAGTTAATATCCAGGTATGATTTCTATTTATGAAATTATTTTAAAAGTATACTTTCAACAAAATTTCCTTGATACATAGAGTTTTTTGTGGAATATTGATTATCTTTTTATTTGGTATTGCATAGAATTTCGGGGATGAAATTCCTTTTTAGGGGGAAAGACTGTTACAACCAGAAATTTCGGGAAGTAAATATTTAAATATCGAGGTTATTTATATATTTAAAACTGGGATTTAATGGTGTGATAACCTTGATTAAATCCCTTTATAAATAATAATTAATAAGAAGAAAACATATTGTTGAGTTTTTGTTTACAAAGATAAGTAGTTCGAAGAAAAATCGATAATGTGACCGAAAACAGTTTTATCGATAAACGAGGTTTTGCTTATTAAAAGTTGTTGGAATATCATGTGCATGTAGTAACATTAGAAGATCACGTATATGTGTATGTACATATCATATAAGTAACATACAAATGGTATATGTGTACATGTTCTACAATATGAAAAATGGCTTAAAATGATAGGGACACGTGTCACCAAATGAAAGGAACACATGTCTTGTAAGTAAATAAGGCTATGACACATACACCGATTAGATGTCCATGTGTATAAACATCTAAAGACACCTAAGTAGACATGTGTCTTCATCCTAAAGCATGCATGAAGACAAGGAGGACAAGTGTCCAAAACCAAATTACCAAACTAACCTTGAAAACTACTATATAAAGGGTAGAAAGGTTCATTCTTTTTCATGCATTCTAAAATGAAAAACAAATGTAAGATAATGTATAAGTTTGGGAGAAGCCTAGAGAATAAATACAGGATCAAGGAACAAGTACAAGGCGAGAAAAATTATTTAAGTTTTTGTATTCATTTCATACTTTGAAGAAAAGTTGAGAAGTTCATGAATGAATGACTGGACTTGGAACCCTGAAAATAACGTTCGGTATTTTGGGCATAACTTTTGCAATTCTTAATGAAATTTTGACTTCTCTATCAATTTGGAAATCTAATTCAAAGGGCTAGAACTTGACCTCGGCCACGTTTTTCCAATTCAGTTGTTTTCGTACCTGAAAACCGGATGCAAATTCAGGTAAAAATCAGCCCGAAATGGACATGTTAAAAATGTCTCACGGTGTTGAATTTTATTTATTTAATTGATAAACGATTTTGAGGTTTGATTTTGATGATAATTAAGTAGAGAAAGAGGGCTTCTTACTGTAGAAAATTTGGAGTTAAAAACTTTTTTTATCATGGAGAAATAGCGTCATACATTTTGCTCAAAAACTAGCCGAAAATATGAGTTTTGGAACTTTTAGTTGCATTTTAAAATGTTATCTTTTCTCTGAGTTATTTGTGATGCATATTAAAGCTACTCAAAAAATTTCAAAGCATCATAGAAATGCCATAGTAAGCTGTTTTTAGTCTAAAATCATTATAAACCATCCAGAACTTGTCATAGCATTTCTGAAAGCGTTGTCTTTTGATGATTTGAATGTGAAGTACTTTAAAACAAACATAACTTTTCATAGCATGACAGAAACGCTGTAATAGCTGTTTTGAGTTTAAAACTACTATAAGTTACCCAGAACATTTCATAGCATAACCGAAACGCTATAATAGATGTTTTGAGTATAAAATCATGATAAACTGCTCCAAATCCTCTCAAATTTGATGTGACATTTGATGTGATATCTGATGTGACATTTGATTTGACATTTGATGTGGCATATAATAATAAATGTTTGATGTGACATTTGATATGACATTTGATGTGACATTTGATTTGACATATAATAAATGTTTGATGTGACATATGGAGTGACATTTGATTTGTCATTTGATCCGACATATAATAATAATAATAATAAATATTTGATGTAACATTTGATGTGACATTTGAGGATATTTATGATTGAGTAAGAACTTATTAGAGAGATATATATAAAGACGGTTTTAGAATTGAGAATGAAGGGGTTTTTCATAATGAAGATGATCAACATTTAAAATAAAAGATATTTATCTTTTGAAATGAAGTTCTATAAGAGATATATAGATGTTTTTCAAAATAAAAGACTCGAACATTCTAGGGTGACAGAGAGGATAGTGTCTAGGCTTGGGTTTGGAAAATATAGTTTCATGCTCTCTCTAGCTATCCCTAACTGATCCGACAAACGGGATGGTTACTTCAAAATTTAATTTGAAACTTAATTTGAAATTATTTGAAAAGTAGTCTAAGATTACTTTTGAGAATATGTACATGATATAAAGAGTATTTTGAAAGTAAGTAAGAAGAACTACGTTGGCTTGATCATGTATCTAATTGTTTACCCAATTAGATAAAGGTACGTAGGCAGTCACAACTGGTAGTGATGCAGCTGCTTTATTAATAAAAATATTTTTGTTATTATTACATTTTGTGTTGGTGTAACTTTCATGTTTTATCATTTAAGCTACACAGACGTTTTATCAAGAAAAGAAATAAAGTTGAATTTTAAACCTGAAATAATTTAGAGGGTTTATATTAGTGTATAATGGTTATCTAAGATATTTTAACGTACCAGAGAATAATTTTTATTTCGGTCAGAATAGCGCTATCATAAAATGGAAATTCGCATATTTAAGTTATAAATTTTAAACGCTTATAACTTTAGGAATCTAAATCAGATTTCCGGCAAATGAAGAATTTTTTATTTATATTGGCAAAAGCTTTCAAATAAGTGAAAGCATATTTTAATTTCAGGGTATTGTTTTCAAGTTATGTTTCAAACTGTTTCGGAAAAGACGTTGTATGTGCAGTTATCGACCGTAACCATAAATTGCTATTTTTAATGTTTAAAAAATATGGAAAATATTGTAAAATTATTATAAAATATGTAAGAGTGGTTTAAATTAGAAATTTTAAATTTTGGCTGGTCCGAAATCTCGGGGCGTTACATTTTCACCCCCTAACATTTATATTATCTTTACCTGTGTGGTTGTTAGAGTGCAAGGCGACTCGGATATATCGGTCTCTACTGAGCCGATGGATAGGTCCGATAGGATCGGGAAACGTGCGTTCAGGGTATAACTAATCTGCTATGTTTGGACCATCCCTGAAGATCCAAGGGTTCGCCAGCGTCCGAATCCTGAGACATTTGTTAGAGTGTCTCGAATCGGTGAGGAGTCATCCCTGGCCTCGACTCATGACGGAAATCCAATTTCCGATACGTGACATTCGGTTTTATTTGTAGAGCCTAGTATGGCGACATAGTGGGATGGGGCACTATGTCGTCTATGATTGATACATTTATATTTGAAGTTGTTTCATACTCTTTACACTATAATAGTGTCAAAATGATTTGTTTTAAACGTACCAAGCATGTTTGGCTATTATAAGGTAAACTCTATCCTCCGGCTTGCATTGCATTGTGTGATGGGACCTGAGTCTTATAATAGCTTCATTTTTCCAAAAAACATTGCGCTGTTTGTTTTATGCACTGGTATTCTTGGGAGGAAACTCATTTCGTGTTATACGGCGTGTGGTCCCTTGATTTACTTTATTTTAAAGTAAAGATTTAATAACCGTTTTAGTTCTCACACCAGTCACATGACTGACCTGGAGTTTATTGTTTCAACCTAAACTCTGGGTGCGCCTATTTTCCACACGGGCAGCTAGTAGTTTTGGTTTTGCAGATTTATATTCACAGGATCCTGGTTTACAGCTGGAACGATATTCGGAAAGCTCTGTATCCGTTTATCTCTTTCAGTTGTGTATTGTATTATTTTCCGCTACTATGTAATGTGTTTTAATCTCTGATATTTTGTAATGTGTAAATTATTCATACTCTATATATTCTTGTACTCTGATGTAAATTGTTGTAATAAGCAATGAAATGTTATTCTTTTTGTGTTCTGATTTGTCGTGTTCTCAGACAATCCGTCCTTTCCCTTTTCTTCGGAGACCGGGGAAGTTCGGGTCGTTACACGTGGTATCAGAGCTTTGGTTTTATAGAGCTCGAGAACAAGGCATATTAGAACCAAGCGAAAGAATTCATCAGAGATTGGATTAGTAATATCCAATAGGAATGGCTCGTTAGAGATAGGATCAGTGGTATCCTAGAACGAGTGTGAAGAGTATTATTTTTAAAATATAAATGAAAACAAATATTGTTTTGAAAATTTAAACCTTATTCAACATATTTGAATATTATATTTAAATTGATTTTGGACAATCAAATATATAAAAAAATTGCATATATGCCTGGCAAACGTATATTCGAAGTTTTAATATACTGGATAGATATAGAATCACACTCTAGTCGTCCGGAGATGATTCTGAAGATTACTCGAGTATCATCAGAATTTATGTTCGAGTTTCGAAAGTGGTATTTCTATATATTTCCAATTGACTGGTGCGAGAACCAAAACTAGATAGGGTCTATTGTTGTGACTTGGCATCAAAAATGGATTTATATATATATATAAGTGAATCTGAAAAGATAATCAACTAATTGATTGTTGGTTATGTTGTTTGATTATTGGTTTGATTAATTAAAATTTTGAACCATTAAGCCAAATTGAATCAAATATTGTACTGAGTTGGAAAATGTTTAGAAATGCATACATGTATATATACACAGTGTTGAACAGGTTAAGGATAAACTACTAAGAAGAGAAATAAAATTTTATGCCCGACAAATAGGTACGTGTTTACTAATTTTCTTTTTCTTTTGAAATGATTATGAGCGTAAGGCTGGCCGTTTGGCAATTTTCTTTTTCTTTTAAAATGTTTATGAGCCTAAGGCTGGCCGCTTGGCAATTTTCTTTTTCTTTTAAAATGTTTAGGAGCCAAAGGCTCGCCGCTTGGCAATTTTCTTTTTCTATTAAAAGGTTTATGAGCCTAAGGCTGGCTGCTTGGCATTCTCTTTTTCTTTTGGATTGGTGAGGGCCCTGCGTGGCGAGTTGCGGTTTTAAATGTCTCCCCGTACAAAGGAGGTTACGGAGAAATTTTTCAAAAATTTAGGGTGTTAGCCAAATTTTTGAAGAATTTGAAAATTCTTAGAAATTGGAAAGTTGAAGAATGAAAGCCAAACTGAAAGTTGTGTTGATTAGTTAAGAAACTTTCAGCTCCATTCCTTTTCGAGGACGAAAAAATGAAATGTTCTTCTGTTTGTGTTCTGATTTTTCGTGTTCTCAGACAATCCGTCCTTTCTCTTCTCTTCGGAGACCGGGGAAGTTCGGGTCGTTACATTTCATTTTTCTAAGTTTATAGATTACTTAATTTATAATTAAGTACAACTTCTTATATTTCATAAACTATACCCCTTTTCTCTACTTATTACAAACAACATGTTTCAGTTTTCACCATTTACTGATTATTTAGTTTAAAGTTAAGTGCGATTTATCTCATTTCACCAGTTATCTCATGTCCTTACTAGTTTATTATAACCTAAGTTATAATCTTCACTTGTCCCAAGGACAAGTCTACCTATTATACAACATTCTTATTAATGTAATTTATTTATAATAGGTTATTATCATTCCCGTTCATTCCATTCCTTTTTACTGTTGTAACATTCTTTCAATTCCATTTATTTCCATTAATTACAATTAATGTTATTTATCAGACCTGCTATTTACATATATTTATTTATATATGTACGTATTTACGCACTAGACCTCTCACATTAAGCCTATACTTGTAGATACTGGATTTGTCGGGCGGTTCCGGGCAGACTTCTTCCACAAGTTTACTAAACCTCGTGTCTTAGCACCATTACATGCTTTATTTCTGCAGTTAGACCCCTCACATTAGATTTACCACACTTGTGGATGTTGGATGTGCCGGGAAAATCCAGGAAGACTTCTACCACAAATGTAATCTAATCTCGTGTCTAAGCACGGTTACAGTTTCTCATTTACTGTAAATTTTCTATATAATCCAGGCATGCCTTTTCAAATTTCCACTGTAATTTATTTACATGTCATCATATTATGCCTATTTTATGTCATACATTCTTTCTAACATATAATAAATTCCATTCCATCATGTGATCAATTAATCAGATTATTGTTCAAATTTAACAATAACATATGATTGCCAAATCATGTAATTTTTCTCAATTTCTATGTCAATGGTCCAAGTATATAAATGTCACAAGTTAGCATAGAATTGAAACAATAATAATCACTATGCATACTTTGGCAAATTTTCCAACATATTAATATCCTAGCATATTAATATTCCAACATGTCATATTCGTCATTTTAATCCTTTTAACATATGTTCGAACATTCTAACATGTCTTATTTAAACATGTCATAATAACATTTCAATATTTTTAGTTATTCTATTCAATTCACATTGTACAATAACGGGGAATGTTAAATGATAATATATCATTATCTAAATGTTATAACTTAAATCCACGCACCTCATATGCTTTCCAAATCCTGGATCTGGTCCAGATCTATCATTCCATGGTTTTTCCCTAATTGGATTCAGAACCTAACAACCATGGATTCATAATTTTTACTAAAAGAAAGAAAGAAAAAGAAGAAAGAGAATGGAAAATAGACCAGATCTAAGAATTACCTCACTTTGATAAGAGATCTAAACACCCATTTACAAACATACGTTCCTTTCCTTTAAATCTGGATTCAGAATTTTTCCTAAACTAATAATCTTCATTTTCTGAATAGATTTGAGGAGGGAGAGGAATGGCAAATCTTTTGTGTTGTTTCAGAAATATGAGACTTAGGGTAGGATCTACATGCTTATTTATAGGTGTTCAGTAACGTATTTGGTAAAAGAAATAGTCCACGTTCGCGTAGAAATAATCTGCCCAGATCTGTCGTGGGGGGTCGACCCATGGGTCGACACCTCCCTTATGTGGTCGACCCAGGGTCGACACCCCCTTGATGGGGTCGACACCCCTGGGCGGGAATTTTCCCGCTCCTCTTTTTCCATGTAAATTTGAACCGTCTTGAATTTCTAGACTTATTTTATTCATATATACTCTTCTTATGTGTATACAAACTTCAAACCATAATAACTTCTTCATACGGTATCCGTTTTACGTAAACCAGGTGTCTATTTTGACCAAAATTCCGAGATGAACGAAATGGCGTAGCCCATTTTACTAAATTATCATTATTTAATTAAGTTACTTATATTTTATTATCTTAAAATGCGGGGTGTTACATTCTCCCACCCTTAGGAAATTTCGTCCCCGAAATTTGATAAGAGAAAATCAAATAACCACTCGCATAATATCCATCCATCATGTGTGCATCCAATTTTTGCAACCATTGTACACTTGTGCAAAGTGAAACACAACATAATAATGCATGTATGCCTAAGCGGTACCTACTATGTTTATGCAAATTATTCAAAAATCCTTTTAAAATATGATGCTCACATCCTAAATATACTAGCAGTTCTACACGAATGCAATATTTTGAAAATCAAAATGCTTTTTCATCCAAATTTTCCCACATTCTTACTGATTAAGAGCGTAGTTCATCAGATTGTTGCATCCATAATCCTACCAACCAACTTTAATTTTCGAGTTTCAGAAAAATCTAATTTTCTAAATTCGATTTCTTATGTTACAAAAAGGTGGAAAACGGAAAACTTAGCATCTTTCGTTTTTCTTTTATGTACCCTTTTCCAACCGTACTTGGATTTTATGTAAATATTTGTAACGATTCCCTATTTTCCTATTCAAGCACAGCCCACATAAGAAAATTTTCTTTTGTTACTGATTTTCTTTTTCATCTTATCTTGGAAATTTTTATCTTTATCCATCTTTTCTCATAATTTTCTGTTTTTCTTTAACTATCATATTTGTTGCTTTACTGAATTTTTGTTGTTTCCTTTTTAGTTATGCCATTACTCTTTTCTTAGCTTGTTTAATCATCTGACCTAAGTTTAGTTTTCAAATAAGCCTTCTAGTCTTTTAACTAAAATAGGAAACTGATGCTCTACACGGCTACAACTAAGGGCCAAGAATCTCGGGACTATGCCCCCTTCAGACAGAAGAGTCCAAACCATGGGATTCACGACAGGTTTGGGTGTTATCCTAATTACCCAACAAGAAAAATAATAGAACGATTCCAGCAGAAATGCAATCATGGATTATACCCCTAGTATGAAAATCTAAATACTTACTTGCCCTTTTACTATATAGTAGTCACCACTAGTCCTAGCTGTGTACCAACAAGCAACACCCTAGGCTTTTCAATGCTTACGCATTCTACAGGAATTTACCATTTTTCCAAGATAATTCTCGCTATCTTCTTCATAGCCTCAAAACTTTTCTGATCTTTCCTAGGCTATAATCCTTACCTACTCCATACTTTTTAAAACACGGTTTGGCCTTTTATTTCACTTTTCTTCCAAAAATGCAAAATTCTATTTTCCTCATGAAAAATTACTTTTTCCAAACCATAATGACATGTCAACTTAAAAAAATGTAAATCGTTTTTTTTTTCAAATCACAAAAACTGGAGTAGATAAGGATAACTATTCCTGGAATTGGGTTTATAACTTGTTCTTACTTATAAGGATGGTTCAGTCTCGGTGCAACCATCTACTTTATTCTTAATTTCCACAACTTATGTTGTCCACCCAATAAAATTTTCTCTTTTAAACAATGATTGTCAAAAGAATAGAGACTTCAAAACTTTTTTTTATTAAAATTTCTTGTATGAAATATAACAAGAAAACTAGCGAGCTATACATGCTCTATAATATGCATCTTTTACTGAGAGAATTTCATTTTATACACAGTTTTCGCGAGAAATCACTATTCACAAAATATACCCTATTTTACTTCAAAACCCAATATGTACTTTACATATTTGAAACTATAGCTTTTAAGATTAAAACTTGAAAACATAATAAACCATCTTCCCAAAACTTTTATAATTTCAAGTTCTTAAAAGTTAACAATGGGGTTAGACTCAAAGCGAGTTCCCAATCATTCTAGGCTTTCCTAGTCACTTCCACAGAGTCAATTCTCTCAACTATATATTTTCCTAACCCATTTTTCTCTTCTTAACCTTTTCCAATTTATAAGGTTTTACTGCCAAGACCACTAATATGAAATATCAACATATGGGATCCTCCTTTTTCTTATTTCAAAATATATTATACACTTTCCCACCCGAATTTCCTAAGGGTCTCAAATTTCCACATTCATTCCTTTAGTGTATAAAATAGTCATCCCAATTCTTACCATATTATACTCTTTCTATTTAGTGGGTTCCTCTATGGATCTAGGTTTATATATAATATATTTATTTTATTTTAAAATAAAAATACGTTCACTCACTATTTATACACGAATCCTAAACCTAAGCTCTGATACCAAATGTAACAACCCGAATTCCAACAGACCGATTTTTTTTCAAAATTCCAATCTATCAAAACTCCTGTTGGTTTGCTTTGGTATCCTGCAGAAAAGATAGAGACATAAAATATGTCAGAGCTCAGAAAATATCTCACAGCGGAATGGATAAAATATAATGTAATCAAAATATAGCCAAACCGTATTAATAATACTAGCTAACTAGCATACAAAGCTATTATGTCTCTGCCACAAATCTAACATGCAAGTATGTTATGAGGAGAGGGTCAGAACACAAGTTCTAGTGACTGAATTTAAACAATACACTTTGGATAATCCTACATATATCATTCAATCACATTTTCTTATTTATTAGGTTACTTGGGTTAACAACACTCAAGGCTTACACACACGTCATACCCATTTATTTCCCAGTTGATTAACCTAATACTGGATATATGTAGCTACCCCTAATATTAGGGTACACCCCATGGTATCCCACTCGCACAGTCTCCACCGTAATGCCATAAAAATGTGCGTCGTCTCACATCCTACATCGGAGTGACGTACGGATCTCTATATAACAATGTTACGTTCCACATATATCTGTCATTACTATGCTACGTAAGCAGACCCAACCTCTGCGGGCACAGCCTAAACATCTGCCACCGCACAGATGGCTACCAGGAGCACCTTACATATCTCAGCAAGTCGCGTGCTTTCCCTTCCAATCCTTCAGAGCCGTTAGAATAATCAGATGAACGTGTGCTCCCCTCGTGCCTTATGAGACCACGACGATCAACGTGCGGACTGGTCGAAGCGCCTCCTTTTAATATGTTATTGGACCCTATGTCTAAATATTCTTTTATGCGCTTGCTTTACCTCACTAGGTTTCCATTTATCTTGGTTATCATTGTTCATATTGACTTCTTATTCAAGTTACCAAGTTTCTCTTGCATATTAATTTCAGTCATATAACTTAACCCTTTTAAGTTTATTAATAAGCCCACAACATGTTATTCTCTAGATTGTGATCCAAGGTCTGTAATCCACAATCCCTTTATATCCTTGTTTGATTTCATCGTTACGATAACATGTTATATTTAATATGTAATTAAGTATATCTCAATTCACATGTTTTCTTTTTAACATGTCAGTCATTATTTATGATTAGATATAACTTATTTTATTTCATAAGTTTTCCTCATTCTTTCTCATTTTATCATAATTCCATTTTACACCGTCACTACAACTTATCGTTGTTTACTTATTAACGTAGTTCTCTTAACTAAGGTCCACTAATAAGTTTCCCTTTCCATAAATATAACTTATGTTGTCCTCATGTGTAGATTTCAGATTCTTGTTCTTGTAATTAACTTAATTAACAAATAAGTACAACTTATCCCCTTACATAAGTTATTCTATTCCCTTTATCGTTTATTATAACCTAAGTTATAATTTCCACTTGTCCCTAGGACAAGCCCAAACATGTTATTCTTATCAGCAGATTTCATACTTCCAAGTTTACAGATTACTTAATTTATAATTAAGTACAACTTCTTACATTTCATAAACTTTCCCCCTTTTATCTACTTATTACAAACAATTGGTTTCAGTTTTCCTTGTTTATTGATTACTTAATTTAAAATTAAGTCCCACTTATCTCATTTCACCGGTTATCTCATGTCCTTACTAGTTTATTATAACCTAAGTTATAATATTCACTTGTCCCTAGGATAAGTCTACCTATTATACAACATTCTTATTAATGTAATTTATTTATAATAGGTTATTATCATTCCCCATTCATTCCATTCCTTTTTACTGTTGTAACTTTCTTTCAGTTCCATTTATTTCCATAAATTACAATTAATGATGTTTATCAGTCTTGCTATTTACATATGTTTATTTATGTATGTATATATTTACGCACTAGACCTCTCACATTAAGCCTACACTTGTGGATGCTGGATTTGTCGGGCGGTTCCGGGCAGACTTCTTCCACTAGTTGACCTAACCTCGTGTCTTAGCACCATCACATGTTTTATTTATGCACTTAGACCCCTCACATTAGATATACCACTTGTGGATGCTGGATGTGTCGAGAGGTTCCAGACAGACTTCTTCCATAAGTGTAATCTAACCTCGTGTCTAAACGCGGTTACAGTTTCTCATTTACTGTAAATTTTCTATATAATCTAGGAATGTCTTTTCAAATTTCCACTGTAATTTATATTTTACATGTCATCATATTATGTCTACTTTATGTCATACGTTCTTTCTAACATATGATCAATTCTATTCCATCATGTAATCAATTAATCAGATAATTGTTCAAATATAACAATAATATGTGATTGCCAAATCATGTAATTTTTCTCAATTTTTACCGTTAATGGTCCAGGTACATAAATGTAACAAGTTAACATGCAATTGAAACAACAGTAATCGTTACGCATACTTTGGCAAAATTTCCAACATATTAATATCCTAGCATATTAATATTCCAACATGTCATATTCGTCACTTTAATCCTTTTAACATATGTTTGAACATTTCAACATATCATATTTTAACATGTCATAATAACATTTCAATATTTATAATTATTTTATCCAATTCACATTGTACAATAACGGGGAATGTTAAACGATGATATATCATTATCTAAAATGATATAACTTAAATCCACTCACCTCATATTCTTTCCAAATCCTGGATCTGGTCCAGATCTATCATTCCATGGTTTTTCCCCTAATTGGATCTAGAACCTAACAACCATGGATTCATAATTTTTACTAGAAGAAAGAAAGAAAAAGAAGAAAGAGAATAGAATGGAAAATAGACCAGATCTAAGAATTACCTTACTTCGATAAGAGATATGAACACCGATTTACAAAAATACGTCCTTTTCCTTCAGATCTGGATTCAGAATTTTTCCTAAACTAATAATCTTCAATTTCTGAATAGATATGAGGAGGGAGAGGAATGGCAGAGCTTTTGTGTTGTCTCAGAAATATGAGACTTAGGGTAGGCACTACAGGCTTATTTATAGGTGTTCAACAATGTATTTGGTGAAAGAAATAGTCCATGTTCGCGCAGAAATAATCTGCCCAGATCTGCCGTAGGGTGTCGACCCCCCCTTTATGCGGTCGACCCATACGTCGACACCCCCTTATGGGGTCAACCCAGGGGTCGATACCCCCTTGATGGGGTCGACACCCCTGGGCAGAAATTTTCCTGCACCCTTTTTCCGCGTGAATTTGAACCGTTTTGAATTTCCGGAATTATTTTATTCATATATACTCTTCTTATGCATATACAAACTTCAAACCTTGATAACTTTTTCATCCCGTGTTCCTTTTTTCGCAAACCAAGTGTCTACTTTGGCCAGAATTTCAAGACGGACGCAATGGCGTAGTCTGTTTTACTTAATTCTCATTATTTAATTAAGATAATTATATTTTATTATCTTAAAAATGCGGGGTTTAACAGTTTAACTCTGCTTGTTCGTTCATGAGTCACCTGCAAAGTTGTCCAGATTTCATATGCAGACTTACACATAGGAACCCTATTAAATTCATTTCTATAAAGAGAAAAAAATATTCATGGATTTTGAATTATTTTGTGCAGTAGCCTTTTGCTTAACGGTCCATTATGACAAATTAGTTTTGGGTTCAACATACTCTGTTTGAGTAATATTCCAAGTGTCTAATCCTACTGATTGTAAATATATTTTCATTTTATAAGCTCAATATGCATAATTACCACCATTAGATAGTGGTGGTTTAATAGTGGACTGACCCTCTAAAAATGAACTAGGATTACTGGTGTTGACATTACCAATGTTGGTTGCCATTTGAAAGTTTACAAAAATCAGCTTATGAAACTTTGAAAACCAATGCTCTGATACAATTGTTGGGAAATGCTGATTAAGGATCTTAAGGCGAACTTACCACTAGAGGGGGATGAATAGTGTTTACTGGAATTTTATAATTTTTATGAAATCGTTTTGGATTAATCAGAATCAGTTGCAAATTACAGATATGTAATAATCAAAAAAGTAAAAGAAAGAACACGTGAGGATTTTTATACTGGTTTGGAGTTACCCTACATCCAGTTCCAAACAATTATGAGTTGATGCAAATTTATTTCCGATATTTTTTTTTATTTACAATCCTCAATTTCATTGGCCATGAGGTACACCCTACTAGTTTCTGGTGTATAGTCAGACTCAATTGATTTCCGGGATACAATCACATGAAGTTGATTTATAGAGGCAACAACCACACCTTTTCAATATCGGTTTAGATAGAAGATCGATAAAACTTTGGTCTCGCAATCTTTAATTACATAAACTCCTATAACTCTGAATAGCGCTTGAATTCTTAAGAGATTTTGATAGAGAATCGAACTAAATTCAATTGGTTTATTTCTCTTTGAAATTCGAGAGAGTTTGATTATAGAAACTGGAAATTTAAGAGAAATGATGGAGAGGAGAAGAACATAAATTAATTTAGTTATAAAATTTTGAATTTAGAAGCCTATTTATAGCGGTTCAACTATCATATCCTTTCAGGAAAGGAATTAAACCAAAAGACACAATTTTGAAATTTGGATTTTAAAAATTAACGGTCACCGGGTCGACAAGGAGAGTAATACATGTTGATGTGCCATAGGGAAATTTTGATTTTTGATTTTTTTTAAAATGATGTAAATGATATTGAAATAAATCAAGGTAATTCTGGAGTTCAAACATACTTTTTTTCTTTACAATAAAATAGCATAATAGATTATAAATATAATTTCAAAACATATATTTATAATATATAAAGGACTATTTAAAACTTATATAAATCTATAAATACAACTATTATTGGAAATGTTGTTTTGGTAAGATCGGCCTATTTTTAAAGTGATATGTAACACTTTTATTATAGCAAATAATAAAGACTTTAAGTACAGGAGCAAGTCCATTTGTCTAACTACTACAACAAGGTTTTTAAAGTTGATCGTTGTAATGTCCCGTGTTTTTGGCCGTCAAAATATTTAATTAATTTATTTATTTTAAATATTATATTTGGGAATATAAAGGATTTTAATATTTAATTCGTTATTTAAAAACGAAGTTTAACGTTATAATTTATATATAATATAAAGCGAGTTCGAAATGGCGCGGCAGTTCGTAATATTTGGTTTTAAACTTCAACTGAGAATACAGGATTCGATATAAGTCGGATTTCTATGAAACAAGACACGTTGGAACCGTATTGACGATAATTTTGATATGAAAGAGAAAAAATCAGATTTCGTGTTATAGTTTGTTATTTATGGCCAAATCAAAATTTGAAATAATCGCTATGGAAATCGTTATTAAATTATAAGCCTTTAAAATAGCTGTTTTGCAAACGAGCTTTGTTTTCGACGAAATCAGTTTCATTGGGACCGTAGCATTAAATTATTGTATGGTGTTGAGTTGCGTGGAAAACCGATGTCGTATGTGACCACGGTAGCTGTAAACGCCCGTTCATTTTCTATAGCGTGTATTTAAATAAATAAAGGGATATTTGAGTATAACTTGAACAGACGATCGAATTGTACGGTGTTGAGTTTGTATCGTCGATTAGAGTCAGGATAGGTATATAGTTTGTTATTTTTGGAGACCGGATAATTTGGCGTTAAAAAGGGTATTGCGGTGCGCGCTAAAAATAGCCTACCGAGGAAAACAGTCTCAGAATGCGACGAAACTGGTGCCATTGGGTTCGTATCAACAAATTATTGTAGGATTTCAAAATTTCAAGTTGATTTGATTTATCTAGTGACCGTGGAAAAATTAAACGCGTGTTTATTTCTGGTTTTATAAAGGAATTTTTTTCAAACGATATCGGATTTCGACGAAACTGGTCCCGGTGGGTTCGGAATACCTTTTTATACCAAGATTAGTTTTTTATCAGTAGACAGAAGTTGATTCAGGTTAGTTTTCCTTGTTACTTTGCGGTTAAGTTTCAATGAGAATATTATATTCTTTAGTCCACAATATAAATACCCTTAACATCAGTCCAAACCCTAACTTTAAGAGCCGCCACCATACTTCTTTGAACGGCTGAAATTTCGTTTGCTTCTTCCTCAATTTTCTCGAATTGCTTTCATTTATTCACAAGGCTTCCAATGAAATCACCTTCAACTCGTTGAGATCTTGCCATTGACCGATGATGATGGGTGTGCAGTTACTGGTGTGGCCGGATTTCTGCTTCAAAGTGTCTGCGTTCGGATCCATTTTTCTGGAGGAGGGTGAACTCGAGTGGGTCGTGGTGTACGGTGCAGGCAGGAGGGGTTAAGGGGTTTCGAACGGCGGCGCCAGATCAACATCCGGTGGACCCTAGTATTTTGCGGCGGTGGATTTTGGAGGTGTGACGTTGGGATGATGAAGCTGGTCAGGAGGGAGCTGTTTTCACGAGAATCAGTTCGGCCGAATTCCTAGAGCAAGTATTTGGTGTAGATTAAAACATGATTACTATTTTTTAAAACTAATTAGGGTTAAATTATTTTCAGTTAATCATTTAAGACAACCATTACTGTTATTACAGGAGCCTGGAATGTGGGTGGTTCTATTCAAAGCAGTCTAGAGCAAATGGAAAGATGGACTGTCGGACTGGTTTAAAAACTAAATTAATTAACTTAAACATGTTTTAATTAAAAGTTAATTTACTAAATCCCATTTTTGGACTGATGCGGGCCGGGTATTTTCGGAATAAAGGACCACAAAACCGTGAAGGAATAAGGATCAACCAGTCTTATTAAAACGTAATTATTTTTAAATATTAGTTAAACTAATTGATGACTAAGGAATTTCTAATTTAATCGTATAAACATTGTATTTTAATGACTGTTGCCTATATCAGCAGAACTGAACTGAATATGTTATGCCGGGATCATGGCGACGAGCTCAATTTCATGTAACTGTTCTAGACAGGGCAGAAGACGACTGAGATTTTACAGTTAAATTAAATAATTGTTTAATTTAATTGTGACTGAACCACAACCAAATCAAAATCAAGGTGAGTTAAACTCACTCAGTTTTCCCATTTATATTTTATATAAATTGGGTTTTTATTTTGTGTGCTCTTCTTGCTGATAGTTGCCTGTTTGCTAGTTATACATTTGTTTGTTGATTTAACTGATGAAATTAAACTGTGTTTAATTTCAGTGAAATACCAAATTGTTATTTTTAATGATTGGTTCCAATAAAGGTAACTCACCTTGGTTGGTCACGTTTATAAATAAACGTGTAAAAACTGTTTGAATTGTTGAATTTCTTGTGGATTGGTTGTTGTTAATGGTCGTTAGTTATTAGAACTGAATAATCTGATTTAAGATAACCATTTGAATACAGGGAAGAACATGTTGGGGGGATCCAACCGGATTCCTCAAATATATTTTTATTTTCATATCATCCAATATGAACTGTTCTGATTTGGGTGATTGATATGATTATTGATTTGAATTGGGAATTTAACCTGTGTTGTGTTTAAACCAATGAGCAGTATTGGTTGAGTATTTGGCAGCATATGGCCTATAAAATCAATCGTTTTATAAATATTTATTCACCGTCAGGTGAGTCGATAGAGATGAAGTTATAAACTTTAATTTATAACTGGAGTTGGATTTTGAAATATATTATTTTGAATAAAAGTTGTAAAAAGGGAATTAAATAAATATTTTATTTAATTAAGATTTTGATTTGTTTAATAAAGTAAATGCTGATGTTAATCAGATTTACAAGTATGAGAAGGAGAAGTGAATTGAATGGTTAAACTTTGATAATTGTTTTGTAAAGAAACAATTAATGGAATTACTTAAAATAATTATAATTTTAATTAGTTTAAAGTGAGGATTATTTGGGATCGGTTAATGAGATAATTGATGGTGGAGTTAATTAAATCGACCGGTTTGAATTGAAATTGATTATCAAATTGATGTGTGTCGATTAAAATAGTTAATGAATATTGTTTAAATTTAAATAAAGTTTAAAAAGATATTTACTATTTAATTTAGTTAATAAAGGAAATTAACTATTGAAATAGTTAATGATTGAAATAAGTTATTTTTGTAATTAATGATGATTTGGAAATTTACTTTTAAATGGGAATGCAATTAAAAGTGATCGATGGTGAAATATAATCAAAGTGAATGGAGAGAGGAATTTATGAATGGGTTTTATATTTAAACCCAAATTTTTATAACAAAGTTATTAAGAGAATGGTAAGCGAATACGAGGGCCTAATTTAAAGGATACTTGAATTAAGTAAAAAGATAGGAAGATGGGAAAGGTTTATAATAAACCAGAATCTTTATAAATGAGGTCTAAAAGAGTAAAGGCGTTAATTTTACATGAGTGTTACTTGAAAATGAGATTAAGTAAAAAGCGGGAATTGAAATAAGATTTCAAAAGCATGGAATGGCAAAATAGATTTGAAAGGAGATTGGAAAAATAAGTGAATTTGGTTAAAGAAGTGGGTATAGGATTGTATAACCAAATCCGAGTTAAAAGGGAAGTTGTTCGAGATTGAAATGGAATATTGGGTTGATTACAACTTATATTTATCTGAGGAGAAGAACGTTGTTGATCAAGATCTGAGAAGCAATTAAAATACCCCAACTTGAACAACATCAGGATTATCTGAAGATGATATTAGTCGGTTAACGTAAAAGAGGTTAGTGATGGTTCATTATTTCCATTAGTGAAATAATGTAACGTTGGTGAGAATTGGAAAATATATATAACGAGAGATCGAAGTGAAGAAAATGTAAAGTTAGTTTTATTCTATACTAATCAATGTTAGTTATGGTTTAGAGAATGGAATACAAGATATTATGTAACGCTATTTAAAGAAGAAAATGAGTTGAATGGATTTTCCATGTTTTAAATAATAAGGAATGATGTTGAAATGTCTTTGAAAGGAGAATTAAGTGTAAATTGAATATGGTTATTTCACCAAGTATTATAAAGAAATGGTGTTGAGAACATTGGTATATTAATTAAGAATTCAATTATCGTATTTCTAGATATTAAAGAGTTAGCAGTTTTAATTGAGCAGAAATGAATCAATTTGTTTAATTAAAAGGCCAAGTGGTGTTGAATACTGAACCAGTGAACTCATTGGAGTGTCATGATTGAACACTGTTTATTTTGATAGTTAAACCACCGACTATCAAATCTGTCCAATACGATTGTTGGTACGGAAAGACCGGGATCGAATTTATATTCGAAAACCATTCCGACCAACAAATACGTGAAGATCTCAGAAGATGATCGAGATGGAGCATCGAAGACCATGGATTTTCATACATGGAAGAACCACTAATATTCTCTGCCTAGCAAGCAGAGATAAGTTGTGATTCTGTCGTGATTGGATTCTACGGGTTGCAAAGACTTCTCGCTACTGATCCATGGGGTGATTCCTATATGGATGCGGTAGGAGAGTACCTTCGGATCATCCTGTTCCTGGATGACTTGAATGGACGGATGTCTGACAGAGTATTTCCAAAGGATCACGTACGTTGATTTCTTCAAACGTGCTATAGTTGTGGGCGGGGAATTGCCGTTCTCTTAGCTTCTAACTAGAGTATTTTTGTGGACGTCAATTAGTGATATCTGACGAGTCTGACGATGTGGCATTCAAAGTGAATGGTGATCAGATGTTCAAAAATAAACTCCGACCTCAAGCCTTATCAACCAGGAAATGACAAAAAATCGGGCAGGAAGCGTGGCTATGTGGGTCGCTCCCATTAGTGTGTATAATCACCTATCTAGAGAAATTCCTATTCGTTCTTAAATCTATATTTCGATGTTGTCCCTTTTCGAGAGACGGTTACTGATCCCAACCGTCGGTGATATACATTCGATACACTCAAGCGAAATGAGTGGTTGGTCATGTGTGGGCCAGGTTGCAAGAAGTTCTTGTTGATCCCAGTGTATTCGCCTCTAGAGATACACTATCGGAAGGTGGTCCCATACCTTGTCATAGTCGGAATCCAATCTCCAATAAGTGCCCGCGGTTTTGTTTGTATACTATGTATGTAGAGCGTGAGAAGCAAGCGTTCTACTAGATTTCTATTTACTTGTATTTAGACATTATTATAATTTCAGAAAGGATATTGGTTTCAAAAATGTTTTGGGTTATCGTAAGGTAAAAATCGTCCGTGTTTACGTGCGGATTTGGTCTTACGATTATCCTTTTCTTTTGAAAAGATTTCGAACTTTAAAGTCATGATTGGATGATTTACCCTTAATACTGTGCGAGTTTATCTCACTCTGGTTCACCAGACTGGCCCGGTGTTTTGTAAATGCTCGTGTTAGCCCGGGTGTACAGGTTCAGATTATCGAATGCTATGAAGTCCAGAGACGAGCTGGAGATGTGCAGACGTATGATATTATATAGCTATTATTCTGTTGTGTGTTGTATATGGGAACAGGATATTATAACTGTCCCGTGGTGTGATGTACTCTGGTATTGTAAGTATTTTTAAAGTTTTCAATAAAGGTTTATTTCTGTATTATATTTTGTTCCGCTGCGATGTGAGACTCCATGTTGTGTTGTTTCTTCTTCTTTTTCTATTCTAATATTTCTTTCGTTCTTATCTCACCCTCTAATTTCTTTCTAAAACTATCCAGTGTTTTCGGTGCTTGGAGGGTCGGCATGAGTACGGTAAAGGTATTTATGTCGATTTCGGGGCTGAAAACCGTTGGGTCGTTACAGTGGTATCAGAGCTGAAGGTTAAGTGATTACCTTGGCTATGTGGCATGACTCAATAGAGATGGGGTTAGCAATACCCTAGATTGAGTTTGAGTGTATATATACGACTGAACGTACTTGTAGATTTTATAAAAATTGTTTTATATTGTGGAGCTTTATTTGTTTGAGTTGTTTATGAGTTCTGGTTGATCAGTTTGATCCACTGTATCGATAGGTGTTTCTAAACACTCAAGTACGATAAACCGACACATTATGTTTTAAAAGAGGGGTAAATGAAATAATTTACCTAAATTATATTTTGATATAAGGAAAATATATATGTTGGAAATATTATAATATATTGGATGTGTTGTTTGTTATTATAATCGAATGAGATTATAAAAAAAAAGTGAAATGGTTATGTAAATAACCAATCAGAATTCATATGGATATAATATATGGAATCATATAAGTTAAATCTGAAATAAAAACTAGAATTTGAAATTAAAATTCCTAAAAGTGGGAAAGGTGTTTGCAAATGAACTTGGATTGATTATATGAGAATTTTAAAATCCTGGGAGATTTTAATTTGTTTTACAAGCATCGTGTTTGGTATTTTGAAATAGTTTTCAAAATGAAAATGTTTAAATACGGTTTTGATAAGTGATATAGCATTGAACTCACTTTGATAGCTGGGGAATAGCTCTGATGATGCTGGCCACACCATCAGTGTTCATTTTCGAGTTCTAAGTGACGGATTACTACCAAAGATTTTGTTTTGAATTGCTTCGAGAAAAAAAATAAGTTGTTTTAAATCCTGAAAAGGAATATTTGATTTTTGAAAGAGCTGAACTATTTTAAAACTCCCAGGGAAATTGTTGAACAAAAACAAAATTTAATAGAAATTGTGAAAACAAATATGAATCGAATTGAAACCAATTAACCAGAATTGAATCGGGATATAATATATCGAGTAGAATCAGATTTTGAATTGTGAGACAAGAATCTGAAATGACATTGGACTGGTAAGTTAAAAGTTGGAATTGATGATGGATGGAAATTGAGTTAAGAATGGAATTTGGCTTGGACGCGCAAAGGATTTGGTTCTGAGGATAAAATTGGAATTTTGTTTGGAAATGCATTTGTATATGCTGACAGGGTAGCAGATGGAAAGGATATAATGATATGTCCGACAAAAAGGTACACGTTTATTTTTATATGGGTTTGGTGATTTATGAGCCTATTTGGCAAGCCTCTTGGCTGTTTTATTTTCTATTGGATTGGAGAAGGCCTAGAAAGGCGAGTTGTAGTTGTACCGATTGAGCCGAACAAAGGAGGTGATGGCGAAATTTTTCGGAAATTTAAGGTGTTAGAAAATTTTCAATATTTTTGAAAATATTTATTTGCAGTATTGAATTGATTTTTGATTTAAACTAAATTGAACTTGGAAATTAATGGGTTTATAACGTTCTTTCTTACCTTAGCAATTTCGAGGTCAAAATTATTTTAAGGGGGGAAGAATGTAATGTCCCATGTTTTTGGCCGTCAAAATAGTTAATTAATTAATTTATTTTAAATATTATATTTGGGAATATAAAGGATTTTAATATTTAATTCGTTATTTAAAAACGAAGTTTAATGTTATAATTTATATATAATATAAAACGAGCTCAAAATGGCGCGGTAGTTCGTAATATTTGGTTTTGAACTTCAACTGAGAATACAGGATTCAATATAAGTCGGATTTCTATAAAATAAGACACGTTGGAACCGTATTGACGATAATTTTCATATGAAAGAGAAAAATTCAGATTTCGTGTTATAGTTTGTTATTTATGGCCAAATCAAAATTTGAAATAATCGCTGTGGAAATCGTTATTAAATTATAAGCCTTTAAAATAGTCGTTTTGCAAACGGGCTTTCTTTTCGCCGAAATCGGTTTCATTGGGACCGTAGCGTTAAATTATTGTATGGTGTTGAGTTGCGTGGAAAACTGATGTCGTATGTGACCACGGTAGCTGTAAACGCCCGTTCATTCTCTATAGCGCGTATTTAAATAAATAAAGGGATATTTGAGTATAACTTGAACAGACGATCGAATTAGGCCACGAAACCAGTCCCGTTGAGTTTGTATCGTCGATTAGAGTCAGGATAGGTATATAGTTTGTTATTTTTGAAGACCGGATAATTTGGCGTTAAAAGGGGTATTGTGGTGCACGCTAAAAATAGCCTACTGAGGAAAACAGTCTCAGAATGCGACGAAACTAGTGCTGTTGGGTTCGTATCAACAAATTATTGTAGGATTTCAAAGTTTCAAGTTGATTTGATTTATCTAGTGACCGTGGAAAAATTAAACGTGTGTTTATTTCTGGTTTTATAAAGGATTTTTTTTCAAACCATATCAGATTTCGACGAAACTGGTCCCAGTGGGTTCGGAATACCTTTTCATACCAAGATTAGTTTTTTATCAGTAGACAGAAGTCGATTCAGGTTAGTTTTCCTTGTTACTTTGCAGTTAAGTTTCAATGAGAATATTATATTCTTTAGTCCACACTATAAGTACCCTTAACATCAGTCCAAACCCTAACTTTAAGAGCCGCCACCATACTTCTTTGAACGACTGAAATTTTGTTTGCTTCTTCCTCAACTTTCTCGAATTGCTTTCATTTATTCACAAGGCTTCTAATGAAATCAACTTCAACTCATTGAGATCTTGCCAATGACCGATGATGATGGGTGTGCAGTTACTGGTGAGGCCAGATTTCTGCTTTAAAGTGTCTGCGTTCGGATCCATTTTTCTGGAGGAGGGTGAACTCGAGTGGGTCGTGGTGTACGGCGCAGGCAGGAGGGGTTGAGGGGTTTCGAACGGCGGCACCAGATCAACATCAGGTGGACCCTAGTACTGTGCGGCGGTGGATTTTGGAGGTGTGACGTTGGGATGATGAAGCGTGGTCAAGAGGGAGCTGTTTTCATGAGAATCAGTTTGGCCGAATTCCTAGAGCAAGTATTCGGTGTAGATTAAAACGTGATTACTATTTTTTAAAACTAATTAAGGTTAAATTATTTTCAGTTAATCATTTAAGACAACCATTACTGTTATTACAGGAGCCTGGAACGTGGGTGGTTCGATTCAAAGCAGTCTAAAGCAAATGGAAAGATGGACTGTCGGGCTGGTTTAAAAACTAAATTAATTAACTTAAACATGTTTTAATTAAAAGTTAATTTACTAAATCCCATTTTTGGACTGATGCAGGCCGGGTATTTTCGGAAAAAAGGACCACAAAACCGTGAAGGAATAGGGATCAACCAGTCTTATTAAAACGTAATTATTTTTAAATATTAGTTAAACTAATTGATGACTAAGGAATTTCTAATTTAATCGTATAAACATTGTATGTTAATGACTGTTGCCCATATCAGTAGAATTGAACTGAGTATGTTATGTCGGGATCATAGCGACGAGCTCAATTTCATGGAACCGTTCTAGACAGGGCAGAAGACGACTGAGATTTTACAGTTAAATTAAACAATTGATTAATTTAATTGTGACTGAACCACAACCAAATCAAAATCAAGGTGAGTTAAACTCACTCAGTTTTCCCATTTATATTTTATATAAATTGGGTTTATATTTTGTGTGCTCTGCTTACTGATAGTTGCCTGTTTGCTAGTTATACATTTGTTTGTTGATTACCTGATGAAATTATGTTTAATTTCAGTGAAATACCAAATTGTTATTTTTAACGATTGGTTCCAATAAAGGTAACTCGCCTTGGTTGGTTACGTTTATAAAATAAACGTGTTTAAACAATTTGAATTGTTGAATTGCTTGTGGATTGGTTGCTGTTAATGGTCGTTAGTTATTAGAACTGAATGATTTGATTTAAGATAACCATTTGAATACAGGGAAGAACAGGTTAGGGGGATCCAACCGGATTCCTCAAATATATTTTTATTTTCATATCATCCAATATGAACTGTTCTGATTTGGGTGATTGATTTGATTATTGATTTGAACTGGGAATTTAACCTGTGTTGTGTTTAAACCAATGAGCAGTATTGGTTGAGTATTTGGCAGCGTATAGCCTATAAAATCAATCGTTTTATAAATATTTATTCACCGTCAGGTGAGTCGATAGAGATGAAGTTATAAACTTTAATTTATAACTGGAGTTGGATTTTGAAATATATTATTTTGAATAAAAGTTGTAAAAAGGGAATTAAATAAATATTTTATTTAATTAAGATTTTGATTTGTTTTATAAAGTAAATGTTGATGTTAATCAGATTTACAAGTATGAGAAGGAGAAGTGAATCGAATGGTTAAACTTTGATAATTGTTTTGTAAAGAAAACAATTAATGGAATTACTTAAAATAATTATAATTTAATTAGTTTAAAGTGAGGATTATTTGGGATCGGTTAATGAGATAATCGAGGGTGGAGTTAATTAAATTGACCAGTTTGAATTGAAATTGATTATCAAATTGATGTGTGCCGATTAAAATAGTTAATGAATATTGTTTAAATTTAAATAAAGTTTAAAAAGTGATTTACTATTATGAAATTAACTATTGAAATGGTTAATGATTGAAATAAGTTATTTTTGTAAATAATGATGATTTGGAAATTTACTTTTAAATGGGAATGCAATTAAAAGTGATCGATGGTGAAATATAATCAAAGTGAATGGTGAAAGGAATTTATGAACGGGTTTTATATTTAAACCTATAACAAAGTTATTAAGAGAATGGTAAGCGAATACGAGGGCCTAATTTAAAGGATACTTGAATTAAGTAAAAAGATAGGAAGATGCGAAAGGTTTATAATAAGCCAGAATCTTTATAAATGAGGTCTAAAAGAGTAAAGGCGTTAATTTTACATTAGCGTTACTTGAAAATGAGATTAAGTAAAAAGCGGGAATCAAAATAACATTTCAAAAGCATGGAATGGCAAAATAGATTTGAAAATAGATTGGAAAAATAAGTGAATTTGGTTAAAGAAGTGGGTATAGGATTGTATAACCAAATCCGAGTTAAAAGGGAAGTTGTTCGAGACTGAAATGGAATATTGGGTTGATTACAACTTATATTTATCTGAGGATAAGAACGTTGTTGATCAAGGTCTGAGAGGTAATTAAAATACCCAACTTGAACAACATCAGGATTATCTGAAGATGATATTAGTTGGTAGTCGTAAAAGAGGTTAGTGATGGTTCATTATTTCCATTAGTGAAATAATGTAATGTTGGTGAGAATTGGAAAATATGTATAACGAGAGATCGAAGTAAAGAAAATGTAAAGTTAGTTTTATTCTATACTAATCAATGTTAGTTATGGTTTCGAGAATGGAATACAAGGTATTACGTAACGCTATTTAAAGAAGAAAATGAGTTGAATGGATTTTCCATGTTTTAAATAATAAGGAATGATGTTGAAATTTCTTTGAAAGGAGAATTAAGTGTAAATTAAATATGGTTATTTTACCAAGTATTATAAAGAAATGGTGTTGAGAACATTGGTATATTAATTAAGTATTCAATTATCGTATTTCTAGATATTAAAGAGTTAGCAGTTTTAATTGAGCAGAAGTGAATTAATTTGTTTAATTAAAAGGCCAAGTGGTGTTGAATACTGAACCAGTGAACTCATTGGAGTGTCATGATTGAACACTGTTTATTTTGATAGTTAAATCACCGACTATCAAATCTGTCAAATACGATTGTTGGTATTATATTCAAAAACCATTCCGACCAACAAATACGTGAAGATCTCAGAAGATGATCGAGATGGAGGATTGAAGACCGTGGATTTTCATACATGGAGGAACCACTAATATTCTCTGCCTGGCAAGCAGAGATAAGTTGTGATTCTGTCGTGGTTGGATTATACGGGTTGCAAAGACTTCTCGCTACTGATCCATGGGGTGATTCCTATATGGATGCGGTAGGAGAGTACCTTCGGATCATCCTGTTCCTGGATGACTTGTATGGACGGATGTCTGACAGAGTATTTCCAAAGGATCACGTACGTTGATTTCTTCAAATATGCTATAGTTGTGGGCGGGGAATTGCCGTTCTCTTAGCTTCTAACTAGAGTATTTTTGTGGACGTCAATTAGTGATATCTGACGGATCTGACGATGTGGCATTCAAAGTGAATGGTGATCAGATGTTCAAAAATAAACTCTGACCTCAAGCCTCATCAACCGGGAAATGACAAAAATTTGGGCAGGCAGCATGGCTATGTGGGTCGCTCCCATTAGGGTGTATAATCACCTATCTAGAGAAATTCCTATTCATTCTTAAATCTATATTTCGATGTTGTCCCTTTTCGGGAGACGGTTGCTGATCCCAACCGTCAGTTATATACATTCGATACACTAAAGCGAAATGAGTGGTCGGTCATGTGTGGGCCGGGTTGCAAGAAGTTCTTGTTGAACCTAGTGTATTCGCCTCTAGAGATACACTATCGGTAGGTGGTCTCATACCTTGTCATTAACGGAATCCAATCTCCAATAAGTGCCCACGGTTTTGTTTGTATACTATGTATGTAGAGCGTGAGATGCAAGCGTTCTACTAGATTTCTATTTACTTGTATTTAGACATTATTATAATATCAGAAAGGATATTGGTTTCAAAACTGTTTTGGGTTATCGTAAGGTAAAAACCGTTTGTGTTTATGTGTGGATTTGGTCTTACGATTATCCTTTTCTTTTGAAAAGATTTCGAACTTTAAAATCATGATTGGATGATTTACCCTTAATACTGTGCGAGTTTATCTCACTCTGGTTCACCAGACTGACCCGGTGTTTTGTAAATGCTCGGGTTAGCCCGGGTGTACAGGTTCAGATTATCTAATGCTATGAAGTCCAGAGACGAGCTGGAGATGTTCAGACGTATGATATTATATAGCTACTATTCCGCTGTGTGTTGTATATGGGAACATGATATTATAATTGTCCCGTGGTGTGATGTACTCTGATATTGTAAGTATTTTTAAAGTTTTCAATAAAGGTTTATTTCTGTATTATATTTTGTTCCGCTGCGATGTGAGACTCTATGTTGTGTTGTTTCTTCTTCTTCTTCTTCTATTCTAATATTTCTTTCTTTCTTATCTCACCCTCTAATTTCTTTCTAAAACTATCCAGTGTTTTCGGTGCTTGGAGGGTCGGCATGAGTACGGTAAAGGTATTTATGTCGATTTCGGGGCCGAAAACCGCTGGGTCGTTACAATCGTCCACTAGCTAACATGCATTCATTCCCCTCCATCAGAAGAGTAATGACTATGAGATCCAATAGAAACTAGACCAGTAACCTGCATAATGGCTGCGAAGTAGGAAACCAAGTTGGGATCATAACCGCATATTTTTTATCATATTGGAACCTCCTATCCCAACTCATATCTTCTAATATAGCCTTGTTCCTATTACCAAATACACCGTCTTCATATAATATAATTTCACTTCCATTATCATAGTAATGTAATCATGGGTGTTCTCCTTCCTTCTCATTCACAAACATTATGTGTAGGCTCGTAGCGCATATCAGACATAATGTGAATCCATGCAACTTCATGCGCTTTCCGACAGTGCACGAACTTTCAACCAAAGGAACAATGGGGTCTGATGCAGGTGGTTTGGGCTATGGAATGGGTTGAGGATTTTTCCGGACCCATTTTCTGAGCGGTAGTCAGGGTAGTGGAATTTTTTCAGGCAATGGAAGAGGGTTACTAGTAGAGGAGAGCTTACAGGTTTTTCAGTATGGCCAAAGGAATGATATCCAGTACATATATCTGGCTTCCAACTATAGCAAACATCTATCACAACTTTACGACCTTCTATAATCACCATAATTATAGAAGGAATTTGCTTCCTAGGTGTTATCTCAATCAAGGCCCTGGCATAAGTAAGTTTCTTTCTAGCCATAGTATTTGCATCGAAACAATTTAATTTACCAATGTGACAAGCCAACTAATTCAACCCAAGAAGAGATTGGAGAACGGAAGGTACATGTGAGAACTTTGCCCAAACAGGGATAGAGGATACCTTCTCACGTGCTGAGTAAACCGAAGGACACCACAAAGTGATAATGAAAGAAATCCCAGCAAGTGTAGATAGTTTAGATTCTAGGGCACGTCTTCGCTCTTCCGGTTTATTGAACTTAAGGTAGACCATTTCATCAACATTGCCCACTCTCATACCACCCCTAATTTTCCATACATGACAAACATGTTCGTACACATTAATCTCAATAGGGGTTGGACTTAGGAAAAAACGAACTGTGCTACTGTGACCGAATAAACTTTTGTCATAATCTGCGAAATTAGCTCCCCAGGTGTAATTCACGGGGTAAAGTAGTAATTTGCAGCTGGGTTAGTGGATTGGGAAGAAACGTGGTAGCATAATTAGTGGTAGAAAAGAATGCCACATCAATCCGCGTAAAGTGACTAAAACACTTTCAGGTATACTAGCATTATTGGGGAAAAACCCACCAAACTATCTGACCAAAACTCCACACCAGCTTGCACTACTATTTCAGGTAACTCCACAGAAGAATCAGCTATATCGAATTTCACAGGCTTAAATACACCTGAACATTGAGACCCATGAGGTTGGGCGAGGAGCAGTGTTGGCACGTTCATCATTTTCAACACCCAAACATGAAACATTCGGTTCATATGTTTTAGCACCACAACAAGGATTAACAGCATTTTCACACTCAACAAAATTCGTGTCAATGACTTGCACATAATTCTTTGAGCTATCTAAAGACATTTCAATAGGTTTATCTGAATTATCAGTGCTAATCACGACATCAAGCCAATCAGGCGAACCAACTTCAGGGCCATTCAAACCATCACAACCAAATTAAGGCAAGCAAAAATGGTTGTTTCAAGACAACCAGGAAACTCGACAACAGGTGAACTCGGTTGCAACATTACAACTGCAGACGCATTGTCAAGCAATAACATGACAGGGGAACTTTTCTCGACTGTTGTGATGCCGGAGTAGCAACAGAGTCCAGAAGTAAAACAAAGTTATTTTGTGATGGAATCGAAGAACTACTTGCGAGTGGTGGAAATTCGATGACGTTGTCGGCACTTGGAGTTGCCGACGGTTTAAGGTTTGGATTGGAGTATGCCCTACCAGATCTCGTCGACGAAGGAAGGCGATTGCGAGAACATGGTGATGACATTGATAGAGGAGAGACGAAACAATTGATGTAGGGTACAAGGCGGATGGACGAAGGGGTAGAAATCTAAATCGGAAAAAGGGGAAATCTCCATAGAGGAGACAACGTAGATTCTATTTGATATAAAGAACTGTTTTAAAACTAAAGATATGTATAAAACGGTAACTATAAATGTAAGGAAATTGAAAATCGAGTAATATTTATTGAAACTAAAATATAAGTAAGTAAATATTTGAATTAATTAAAAACTAAAATATAATTAATCAAATCTAAAATATTCAAATTAGGAGTTAGATTTAAAATTCAATAAAATCAAAAAATAAATATGTTCTAAATAGGAAGTAATTTTAAAATCAATTTGAAAATAAGAGGTAAGAAGAATTAAAATGATAGGAGATATGAAAATAGAGACTCGATGCTATTACGGGGTTTTAACAAAAATTCTAGACTCTATAACTTATCATGTTTCCTTGAACTCTTGTTACTCACGAGTCTTTAATCTTGAACTCTTCTTCTTTGAAATCCTGAATCTTGAATCTTTAAACTGTACAATCCTCAAGTCAACACATGTATATAATTCCTACATATATATACTTCTATATAATAATGTTAGTGTATATTTTATAACAATAATAGTTAAAACAAGGTTGCTGTCATTAAAAACATCATAACCATCATCTTAGTCCCTAACAGTTGAAAAGGGGTTCCGTATTACAAACCTTAAATAAAAGAATAATGGACTACAATCTCGACCCCCTTCGGCTTATGTGAAGAGTGAGTTTATTAGCTTTAATATTGAATTATTTGTTGGTTGCTTGTTTGGGTTGTTGCCTATTGAGCTTGTTGGCACAAAGGATGCTGACAAGCTGTTGTAGTGACTCATTGCCATAGAGTCAGGCTGGCATAATGGATGACGATCGGGTTGAAAAGTAAGATGGGTTACTGCCTTCTATCCTTCCGATGGCAGATATCGGAAGGGATATTTTCATAATACTGTTTCATAAAGTTGTTTTATAAAATGCTTTCGAAACATAGGGCTTCTATATGTGACTGTGTCGACACCTCTATAGGACCATCTATATACTTGTTTTCTAAATTACTTAGATGTTTATCCAATATCCTTATCTAGACGATAGGGTCATTTTCTAAATAGCCTTGTAAGCCGAAGCCTATGCTTCAAAAACCCTTAAAGTCAATGCCTATGTCGACATGCCTTTGTACAACTTGTTTTCTATGAACTACTTCCGTTGACGCATATGGGGTTGACAATAAACTTTTCTAAAATCAAATGTTTTGAGGCTTCACCTTTATGGCTATCGGCGTCGGTAATTATGAGAAGAAGAAATTTTATTAAAATATTCTCTAAAAGGGGATAGATGATTTGCCTCTATTGCCTCCGGTTATTATTTGCACGTGCATTGATTATTGTTTTTTGTGTGAAGTCGAAAGGGTCATGCCTTTAGGAATAGCATGAATATGGACTTCGACATTTATGGGGAAGTCGAGGGTGATTGGGAATGACACAGAATTTGTGCCCACTGAAGTGTAAATTGGACTTTGATTAGAAACAATTGAAATGCTTATGTTGTTTGGTAGTTGGCCATTTCCTAATACATTGCATTTGTGTGAAATATTGGGAGTGCCCAATGGGTGGAAAAATTGGGAAGCACCAATTAAATTAAAATGTAAATAATGGTATCCAAGCACATTGCTTTGCGCAGTACTGGAGATTAAGGAAGGAGCTTTCAGTTTCATGTTACCAGGTAGATACTCAATTGAGTAGGCTGAAGGTTAAGGTCTTTTAGGTATCTTCTTCTAATAATCTTCCGCAGGCAAGAATTAGTATATAGCTATTTAGGAGTTCCGTTGTGTTTTACTTTGTCTTTTGAATATACATACCAGCAAGTTTAGAAGTGCTACTATTTAGACTCTGATCAACCGAGGGGATATCTTCATATGTTGCTCTCGAATATTGTATGTTGTAGTAACTTGTATTTTCTCTAAACGAGTTGTATGAAGGGTTGTATGAAAGGAATATTTTATCAACGAATGTTTTGTGAAAATTTTCATACTCTCGTGTTTTTTGATGTTATTGTTGACTAACATTTGATTATCCATCATTGAAAGTTGACATTAGAGATGACTTCAACATTTATAGCATTTAGCTTTTGGCTTTAGAGAATGGAGTGTTACAATTTAATATCAGAGCACAGGTTTATGTAAACTTAAAATAACCTTTTTTCCAAAAGAATTTTCTAACTAATACCCAACATTCATAGGATTATACTATGGGTTGGGATAACGAAACTATGATGTATTTGTATTATATACGTATGTACATACCCCATAGTCTTATGGTCACCTATTGGTATCGAACTAAAGTTTGTCTACATAAAGGAAGTAAGATATGGAGAGAAGAAGAGCAAGGTTGAATATTGGTGGTGGAAGTACCACAACCAATGGAAATGCTCGACCTAATGCTAACGATGGTCGGTGTTGAAAGGTTAATGAGAACCAAGGTGCCTCTACTCCTTTAGTAGATATAGGAAACTTAGTCCAAATGTTTATTCAGATGTTGCAAGTCGGATCTGTTGTTGGTCCCGAAGGAGTTAATTCTAGAGCGCAAGTTTGAAACAACTATGCAAAATTAAGCAGAGATTATACTAGCTTAGGAGGAAAACCATCCCTTGAAATGGAAGAGGTTGCTACTATTGATACTAAGTTGCTACATTGTGAAAGAATCTTTGGAGACTTAGGCTTGGTTGACTAGTAGAAAGGAGGTTCACGTCAAGATAGCTACATGACTATGCTTTGCATTGGTGGAATTGAGTTTTGGTAAGAACATCAGTGGAAGGAATCACTTAGGAAGAATTTTGAAGGATTCGTAGGGCGAGATTCATTTCGAAAGTTGATCAGTCCCTGATGATGAGAAAGTTTAATAAGCTGAAACAGCAGAGATATCGGTAGTGGAATATGCTGCTAAGTCTGATTAACTATCTTGTTTTGCTTACAAGATAATAGATATTGCCCTCTTAAGGAATGAGAAGTTTATGAAAGGGCTTATGATTGAGATTATGAAAGCAACCATACCTCATTTGTGTGACCCCAGTGATGCGATCGTAGAGATTGATATTCGTAATGAAGAGATGCTTAAAGGGGTTGAGAGACGCAGTGGAAATCAGATCTTTCGGGGAAGGAAAAGGAAATTCTTCAAAGGAAAGAAAGCTTAGAAGGAAGGAAAACCATAAAAGAACAAAGTGGAAGTGATTTGCTCCAAGTACCATCAGAAGGGCTACAATTTTAATCATCTTAGGCATTATAAGGACAAGTCTACGGAAGCAATGAAGGGAAAATTTCTAGCTATATAGCCTTCATCTTCTGGACCCCCTGCTGCGGAGAAAGGAAAAAATTGTTGAAGGTATGGTTTTGTTTATAGCACACCTGTTAAAGTTTTGTTTGACATTGGTGCGTCATGTTAGTTTTCTCTAGATGTGTAGTAGATAAGTTGTCTTTGAGGCCATCATGTCTTGTTACATCCTTTAGAGTAGCTAATCTAATGGGAGGCTATGTGACTCCTGGGATAGGATAACCTAGAAATTTTGTTGCTAGGTTACACTTTTGTTTGTAGTCTGTATGTATCTATTTTGATGGTTTGGAATTATTTTGGGAATTGATTGATTGAGTCGTTCCGATGCTAGAGTATTTTGTCAAAGTAGAGAAAAATCGTTGAAACATCCCGATTGCAACGATATGATTGTATTCTTGGTGGATAGATTAATTTTGCATATATCTTCATTGCTGGGTGTTTTGGGATTAGAGGAAATGGTTAGCAACGTTCCTGTCGTAAAGGAAAATGATGACGTCTACGAACCAGTAAATGGCTTGCCGATGAAGAAAGCTATTAAGTTCTGTATTGATCTTGTGTTAGGAGCAGATCCTGTGAGTAGGAACCTAGAAGAACGACCCCCTTTGGAGATGAAAGAGGCACAACTTGTTGGTTTGGAAGGAAGAAGCTTTATGCATCCAAGTAGTTCTCCTTAGGGTGTTATGGCTGAATTTGTGAAAAAACCTAATAGAACGTTAAGAATGTGAATTGATTATCATTAGCTCAACGAAATGAAAGTGAAGAATAAGTATCAGGCACCACGTGTTGATGATCTATTTGATCAGCTAAGTGGAGCGGAAGTATTTTCTCAACTGGATTTGACTACTGGTTTACACTAAATGAGGATAGCAGAAGACAGCATCCCATTGATAATGTTTTGTATGAGATATCGATCGTATGAATGGACGATCATGCCATTTGGGTTGACGAGTGCGCCTTCTTTCTTTATAGGTCAAATGAATCAATATTTTCAGGAGCACTTGGATAGATTTGTGTTAGTCTTTATAGAAGATATATTGGTCCATTCAAAAAATGTAGGAGCACGACTGCCACCTTCGGATTATTATATTTATTTATAGTATTCTTTCTTCTTTAATATCCGCTTTTGTCTTGGTTTACAAAAGTTAAAAAGGAGGAGAAACGACAAATGTGACAATATCTACTACATGTCAAAGGCGGTGACCATCTATTTTATGTATCAATCATCTTTTTTTTGCTTTGGAGACTTTACTTGATTGAAAGAACATTTCTTTTTTTGATCCTTCAACCTTCAATTATTGGGAGCTTTGCTTAATTGAACAAACAATACGTATTGTTCAAGCTCCTTTCAATAGTCAATGATTGTTTATATTTCATTTACAATGTGTAACGGCAAACTCATATTTGATGTCGTTCAAATACCACATTTAAATGTCTCGCTCGCTTTATAAAGAACATATCCTTAGTGTATGTTTAGCGTAGCAAAGCTGAAACTGAAGTCGGTGGTTTGACTATTTAGCTAAACATAAATTTGTTTAGGGGTTATATATTTAAAACACTCACACTAACTAGACGTTGGAATTAGTTCCTTCATAATTTAAAATTATTTATTATGTAGTAAAAGAAGTATATGATAAGTTAGTGTGGCCTTATGCAAGATGCATGTGGTCACCACACATTTATTTAATCAAAGAGTCAAGAGTGCTAGCTTTACATAACTGAATGAGGTGTGCTAGTAATATAAAACAGAAGTTCAGAAATCCGCCCGGGCTGCAGCCCAGATTGCATTAGTCGTGGATCCGTCCCTGACTGCATGTACCAATAGCTCATGTATGTTTAGATATAATATGGTTTCTTAAATTATTCGTGTAAAATGAAATGCTTTTTGTCCTATACATATATGTCACGCACACACATTGATGTACATATTAGCATGGAAGAAACAATATTACATGTCCAACCTTTAGGTAATTTGGTCAAAGATGGGTATTGTTAAGCGAACTAAAGAAAATAACATACTACAAATAAATACTTATGTGCATTTAAGTTGACATAACATCTACTAGAATAGCTATGGTTAAACTGAAATTCTTACTTGTTAATTTAATAGGTTGACTTCAAACTTGACTTTACCTTTCTTATATGGTACAACTGATTGGAATCTCCTCCTTTATTTCTTCCTTAGTGTTTTCATCCTGACCTAGGAATGTAAATCGGTCGGACCAGACCAGACGGAGATGTGTTCAGTTTTTATCCTAAATAAAATCAAACTGGATACGGATTAAACGAATTTTTTTCTCGTATAAATTTTATTGTCATACCTCGTATCCTAAATAAAATCAATTGGATATTGAATCTATGCATGACAGTTAATCTATTAGTCTGAACTACAAACCAATTGAGCCAACTCTGTTGGCCTCCAAAACAACGTTGCCAACGTGTATTATCATAACAGTATAAGTAAGATATCTTAAAACTAAGGAATACAAGAATCACCAAGGCAATGGTACAAGAGATTTGATTATTTTATGCTTGAAAATGTTTTTGAAAGAAACACCAAGGATGCTTGTGTTTATTTCAAAAGGTTGAATGATGATTGTTGGGTGTATTTACTCTTATATGTGGACGATATGCTTATTGCTTCTAAGGACAAGGCTGAAATCAACAAGTTGAAATTGAAATTAAAGGCGAAATTCGAGATGAAAGACCATAGAGAAGCAAAGAAGATTTTGGGTATGAAAATTGAAAGGGAAAGAAAGCATTTTGAATTGAAACAAACTCAAAAGGAATATATTAGAAAAGTGTTTTGCTGGTTTAGCATGGAGGATGCAAGGCGTCAAATACACCTTTACCTTTGCATATAAAGTTTTCGAGTAAGGGATCATCTATCAAGGAGAAAGACAAGGCTTATATGACAAAAGTGTCATATGCTAGTGCAGTTGGTAGTTTGATGTATGCCATGATGTGTACAAGGCCCGATATTGCAAGTGCCGTCGGGGTGGTTAGTTGGTATATGGCTAATCCTAGGAAATCGTAATGGAAAGCAGTAAATCTTATCTTGAGATATTTGAAAGGTACAACATCCCATGGTCTTTTTTTTTGTAGTAAGGAGAAGAATTGTATGTTTGTTGGAATTGTGATTCGGACTACGCTGGTGATAAGGATCAGAGAAAATCAACTTTCGAATATGTATTCACTCTTGGTGGTAATGCCATAAGTTGGAGATCAAGATTGCAGACCGTAGTTGTTTTATCCGCTACGGAGGCGGAGTTGATAGTTGCGGTGGAGGCAGCAAAGGAAGCACTCTATTTAAAACGACTATTGTATGAGTTGGGCTTTGAACATGACAGTGTTGATGTTCAATGTGATAGCCAAAGTGTTATTCATTTGGCAATAGAATTTGGCATTTAGCTCACGGACCAAGCATATTGAAGTGAAAGAGTCATTTCTAATAGTCATGGACGAAGACAAGCAAGTATGCCTTCGGAAAGTGCATGCAAAGGATAATGTGGCAGATATGTTCACTATGGTTTTGCCGATTGGGAAGTTCGAGCATTGCTCAAACTTAATTCGCTTGCAGAGGTGCTAGGTGGCACGGTTGAGAGAGAAGCTTGGACATGGATGAAGAAGAGTATCAGTGAGAGGTTGAAGTTCTATCTTTTTTGTATATTTGTCTTTTGGTGAGACTAGTTTTGGAGCTAGGTGTTTTCAACACTTTATTTGCAGGTGAGGGCTTTGCCTGAGCTCGTTGATGGAATGCAATGGGGGTGGCTTTGGCAGAACTCATTGGGAACGCATTCAAGCTTGGTGAAGGTATATATGATGATAATTGGGGCTATCAGTTACAAGTGATGATATGGATACCATTAGTTCATGGAGTTGGAGATACATGATTTTGTATCAAGGTGGAGTGTTAAATTTGGTGATGCTAAATCAGATTAAATGGAAGGAAATTTTTCTTAGGAGGAGAAAGAGAAGATAATGCTTTCCCTAATTAATGGGATTTGGGTAGATATTGCATTCACAAATTAATCGGATTTAGGTAGAAATTTTTCCCCATAATTAATAGGATTTGAATAGATATTGTTTTCCCTCATTAGGTGGCATAATAGATAAGATCTTTTTCCATATATATAAAACTTAGGTATGAAGCATTGGTCTTATAAAAGGAGCCCAAATGAGAGAGTGAAAGGTATTCATTTATCTCCCAATCAAGTTTTCGGATCTCTAACCTAAATCTATTTTCTTCAATTCTTATCTCCACAAATAAATATTCTTCAGTGAATTGAGAGACCATTGTAATCAATCTCATGTACTCTTCTATTGATATTAATAAAGGTTCTCTCTCAAAGTGGACGTATACTGACAAGACATCGGTGGAACCACTATAAACCCGTGTGATTTAGTCTATCGTTATTGCTCTATTACTTACATTGTTTGGTGATTGTGATTAGCTTGGATTGGATTGAGATTGTTTTGAGATATTGATTGGTTATTTTTGCACGTTTTTCACGACTTCGTCTTCCACTGAGTCGGAAGTTTTGATTTGAGCAGTATTGAGCCAATTTCTCCACAATAGCATGTTATATGTTGATTTTGTTATAAGAGTCACTGTGATAATGTACTGACTGTTGAAGTGCAGTAGCATAAGGTTAGTCCTATTTCGTAGCATGATTCTAGCGAGAGGGAAAGTCATTCTATAATGCAGCGTGATCTCGTTAGATATCACTTGTGTGGGGTAGAAAAGTTATAATTCACACGAGTCCTTTGATTGACCTGTAGTTTTTGCTTTCTCCTCTTAAACTCACGGGTACTCAATCGAGTAGGTTGAAAGTTAAGATCTTTCTGTTGCTTCTTCGAATAAGGTTTCAGAGGCGAGCAGGTGGCTATAGAAATTTAGGAGTTCTATTGTGTTTTATTTTGTCTTTTGAATGCAAGTATTGGCAAATTTAGAACTGCTACTATTTATACTTTAGTCAACCGAGTGAGCATCTTCATATGTCGCTTTTGAAGATTGTACTTTGTAACAATTTATATTTTCTTTGAACGGGTCATGCGAAGAATTATATGAATGGAATATTGTAGCGATGAATGTTTTGTAACAATTTATCTGATGTTATAGTTGATTAACATTCAATTTTTTATTACTGAAAGTTGACAAACGAGATGACTGCAACATCTGTAGTGTTTAGTTTCCGACCTCAGATAATATTACAAGAGAATATTACAGGGGAGACTTTGACGAATCTCATTGGAGAAGCATCCATGTTTGTATCATCTTGGATGTGATGGGTGCCAATTGAATTGAAGGTGGAGTTTGAAGTAGCCATAGATTAGGAGACATATTGTAGAGTATTAAATGTAAATGAATCCACAATAACTTTATTATGACCACTGAAAAAGATACGCCAAAATAGTCGATATCGTGTAGGGATGAAATTTGAGTGTACGAAGCAGGCACCGAACCCGTTGCACCCATGGAAAGGAGGTTGGCCAACCAGTCTCATATGGACGGTTAATCGGTTGGCTACAGGTTTTTCTGCAGCCAAGAAGAGCAACAACCAGTAGACCCACTTACTTAAAATATAACCTGACTCGAGCCAGTCCACGGGTACCTTGATTCCTGAGTTTTTCAGGTCTCTTTCTACATACATCCATCCAATACTCCAAAACCAAAATGCATACATGAAATATTAATTATTTCATTCCAATGGAAATTTAGTATAAAAACAAATAGTACATTAAATTTTCAATATTACAGAGGAAAAATATAACAAAAACAAAAAAGAAATGTCCCACATATAATATATAGTTCACTGCATTCTGCCCAAATCTCATAAGTATACACTACTGCACAGATATACCCCTTCTTTTTTATTCATTATATTCTTCATCTCTGTAAACTATGCCTATCCTATATATTCATTTCCAGCTTGATTTCAAGGGTACATGGAGACCTTACGGCTCCAATGCAAGCTATCTATGAGCTTATTCAATGAATGAAGACTAAAATATATATTACTTCTGATTGAGGAAACTTTGGTGCCAATGATGTAATGATGATTTATAGCTGCTTCCTGAACAAAGGCTTTTGGCACACCAGAAGCTTCTCATCGCTATTACCATCTATATTCATCATTCGTACATCCCACTTCAATCTAGCAGTTAACGGCCGCAAAGCTTCAACGAGATGAGCTGAATCACGAAGTATCACCCAACCCTGAATTGAAACGATAATATTTACTAGATTTCAATTTAGTTTGCATGAAAATTTCGCAATGCAAATGTTGTATGAGTAGGCCAACTCTGAAGAAAATCTTCATTCTTTTGATCTTGCAAAATATTCGATCCTTTTTTCTTATAGCTCTGCTCTTTATAAAATGAACTACATAGAGAGCAAATACATTGGATCTCCTCATTTTGGAAAATGACTCTAATTTGCTCATAACGGAACAAATACATTGGATCTCCTCATTTTGGAAAATGACTCTAATTTGCTCATAATGGAGAATTATTTTTCAGTTCACTAATTATTATGTAGTGTTGCCCAAGAAACTAATTACCTTTTTTTTTTTTTTTGAAAGCATATATATAACAAAAGGGAGAATCTAGCTTCACAGATTAGATTTTATCTATTTAAAATACTTACTAGCCTGTTAGATGTGAATTTTGCAAAAGTCCAAATTACTTAACTGTTACATTAACATTTCAAATTTAAAACCCTGCATCTCGTCCCATGGATTTTCAAAACCCAGACTTGAGATCAAAAATCATGCAGACAAGTACAAAAAAAACTTGTAATGGGAGTACCTCAGGTCGAAGAATGCGGTCAATCTCCAAGAATATATCTTGAGTAGAACATTTATGCTGATAAGGAGCCATGAGCGACAGTAGGCCGTCTGCATGCACCATATCATACGTTCTTGGATATGTAGGAAATGCTTCACACCTGAAGTAGAAGACGAGGATATTAACTCTTGCTCGTATATAAACTCATATTTGATGGAGATTCTACAGAGTAGCACAACTTTCAAATGATGTACTTGTTGAATTTTATTTCTAAGAAAAAATACATGTAGGAAGTCAAGTGTTTTGGAATATTATACATGGAAATAGCATGCAAGCATCCATTACCAACATAATTAGATATTACAATTTCATTTCACAATAATAACACATAAACTGTATGCACAATCTTAAGTAGCCACAAAATATATGTCCAATTAAACTTCATAAAACAAATGGTTATAACTTCCGAAGAGAGCATGTCAAATTCAGATATTTCTTGGAACTTTCTTGGAATATGATGAGTTAAGACACTAAAGTGGAAGAACTTCCATAGCCTCGAGCCTTAATTGTTTCTAAATCAGCGCTAACAAAAATGATTGTCAATGCCATCACGCATACCCGCTATCACTCCTATCCTATATTAAACAGCTAGGAATGCGAAAGGGGAAATATATGTATGACTGATTATTAACTTTCTTGAGTAAGCTCATTACACAATGCATTGTGTATTCAGTAAAGTAAAGGGAAGAAGAAAAAAGGAACAAGTGCATACCAATCATGTTGAACTCCAATGAATCCCCTATCCAGTATAAGAGGGAGATAATTTGGACCGACCGTGGGCACAACATTCATGACCCAAACCGATTTACCCGCATCCAACAGTGCATTATTAAACCCACCAAATCGAGCATTCATATCAAATACATTTCTAAGCATGTTGTAAGGTGGTGAGGGGTCTTCATCTCCAGGCCTCTTTGGATGATCCGAGAAAATTAGAGGCGAAAGCAGAGACCAATAATTTTGAACTGCTCCATTCCACTTTAATGCATCTTCGGATATATCTTCAGTGTGCAAACCTAATTAAAAATAATTTATATCTCCCATTCGTTCTTCAGTTTGGTAACGATAAATTTTCAAATATTAAAAGATTATTCTTTTTACCATGAATTGCAAGTTCGGTTGAATTAAGATTAGCTTGAGAAGGCCAAGGCATCCTCTCTTCTATTGGAATCCACCTTTTGCTTCGAGTTCCCCCTATACATGGGTTAAGAACTTGGTAATATGGAGATTCGATGTCATGGCTTTTAACACAAATTTCAGGACCAGATTTCCTGAAGAAGAGGACATAAAAATAATGAGAAATAATACTTTTACTTGAAATAGAGATTACTGAGTGTTATATTGATAATGATTTTGTACCGTGAACCGTAGCATTTCTTTTTACTAGTTTTCTTCCATATGATTGTTTCATCTTGTTGAAACAGCATGTCCCAACAGAGATTTTCAGCAAAATCACGAATTTTGGCCAACTTTTTTTGGTTTTCTTTAATACGTAGTGATCTATGAGCATTTGTAACTGAAGTCCAAACAAAGTATCCACCAGGTCTTAAAAGCCTATCCACTTCAGCCAAAAATACACCATCTGCAGAATTCATTTCTGATATTACTGGCAGGTTAAATTGGTAAAAGCAGAACATGATAACATTACAAATTTGGTCAACAGAAGAAATGTAATAGTATCGGTATAAACACCTACCATTCTTGTCCCAGTCAATTCCACATCGTGCACAATGAATCATATCAAAAGAAAGATAAGGAAAGGGCAACTGTTTTGATGCAAATGAAGCAACCATAGCAGGAAGACCTCTTTCAAGAGTGATTTGAACTTGACTACCGGAAGGCTCATAATTTGCTATGCACGTTGTCAAAATGTTTTTGGAGAACAGGTGAGCTCCTAAACTACCAAATCCGCATCCTATATCTAATACATTTCTGATCTGAAAGGTTAAAGAAGAAAATATTTGTCATAAAAACAGAAACAAAATGATATTTAAAGCAAGGGAACGAATTAAATGACAATGGGAAAACTGGTGAAATAATAATATTTATAGTTTCGAATTTTATGACTGCGGAATGTACCATAAATAGTTTATTTATGATTAGGTAAAAGAATGAAGAAAAGAACTTATTTCTCGTTAAAGAATATTCCTCTGAAGCTTCAAAAGGAAATATTATAATTTAGTCAAGAGGAAGATTCTTTTAATGATTGTCCAATATTTATCCATTTAGTTTGAAAATGTATCGGTTCACATAACCAGCTCATGTCAACTTTAAACACGTCGGTGCACATGTAACACTACAATCAAGGTTCCCACCAAAGAAAACGCAACAGAACTAAAGTTTGCAATAATAAGCAATAGAATATGTACAACTCAGATAATGCATTGTACAATGTAGTTAAGAAAGTAGTAGATCCTCCACAAACTATGTTGTTTTGCAATATGTACTTTTTGTTAGTTACAAGTAAAAAACCATGTATGATTTACTCACCCCAGCCTCGTTAAAATTAGACTCGTTTCTCAAACCAATCATCTCTGCTATCTGGTGTGAGTAATCTTCTACACCATCAACCATAAATGAATCTGATCTGAATGAGATCTGCTCCTCTTCCACCATCATTCTACAACATGCAAAAATAATCAAAGTATTGTATTGGAAAACAATCTTTACAGTTTTAAGATTTCAACTCCTGTGAGGAAAAAAAAAGGAAAACAATAAAAAGAGCTAACGAATGAGCTCTACAATTGGAAAACTTATGACTTTGCAGTGTAGAAGCAAATGCAGTTTTCATTATTCCGACATTTAGATGTCAACCTAGAGCATAATCAGTGTTATGAAAATTTCTAACTACTACCCTGGATAGTTCAGGACATACATAATTCCTAATTATTCCTCATAAACAACAATTCAGATAACCAAAATTAACTTGTTCTATCTGGAACATACCTCTTTGTTAAGCTCCCTGAGGAAAATTCATGCCCTGTAATTTTTACATTCTCCTTCCAAATAAAGTCTTTTCCAGTGGGCCACCTTAATGGAATCCTATAATTTCTTGGAGGCAAAACCAAACAAGGTGGTTCCTTATCTATCCCTTTAGCACATTGTCTGTCATACTCAATCAACACATCATTTTGCTCAACTACATCCAAACTCTCCGACACATTGTAATAACAAGGCACGTAATTTTCAAATTCTAAAGGGCAAAACTCTAAATCATTGAACCTAGATGTACCGGAAGATATTTCCCCTATAACTGTAAGATCTGAAACAAGTTCTTCTTGCAGTCTTCTATAGCTTCTATGTATACCAACTTGTGACGATTTCGATATAGAAATTGACCAGTAGAAAGAGCCCGACAGTGCTACAAGTATGATGATGGCAAGGCCAATCTTTAGTAAAGAAAGAGTGATGCCTTGTTTTGTTTTATAAGGACTAACTGGACTTGAAACCTCAAGGTCATATCCATTTTTGGAGTACTCTTTTGACTTAAGATCTTCGTCAAATACATCATGTATGGAAAGATTTGTGACTCGGGTGCCACCAGATAAACCTCTATACAAAGGCCTCGACATTGGATTTTCACAGTTGAGAATTCTAGAATTGCCTAAGCAGATAATTCCTACAATGAGCTAGCATAAATCAGATTCTTGATCAATTAGCATAATAATATTAGTTGATAAGCAGGTAATTGAGCTAGATGGGTTATAATCCAGATAGATGACTAATTTAATGTACAGTTTAACAAATACCCCAATCAAGACACCCTACAAATAGCTCAGGAGGAGATAAACAAGTACCACTGCCGCATAATAAAACTTGTAAGAAATGGAAAAGGAGAAAAGGGTCTATTTTTAATAGCGAATTAAAGAAAACCCAAATGAAATATTGCTTAATTAAGCAAACCGAATGAAGAATCTGAACAGTAAAATTATAAACGAGGAAGCATAGAAAAAAGGGAAGAAGAACAAGAAAGTGGTTGCATTTAATAGAATCACAATGGCCCCATTTCAAACAATACTGAAAAATAGAACAAAATAAGGAAAAAATAAAAACAGTGCAGCAAATTGGAGGAAAAAAAAAAAGGAAAGCAACTTTTCACAAAGCTGAAATTGATTTCAACTCAGTTCATCGAAAAAAAAAAAGTACATAGTATGAAAGAATATGGTTTGAGCTGAAAATCAAACCACAAAACATGCAGAGCAGAACAAAAGCAACATCGATAAAATGGGATTTGCATCGAAATTTACCGACAAGATTTCAACTTGGAAACAAAGTTTCATGGATTCTGCATTTCACATAATGGAGATGAAAGTAAAAGATTAAAACATTTGCTGAACTATTTTTCTACTGGAGAAGCAAATGGCAGCGAAGAGCAGAAGAGAACAAAATAAGTAACTTGCTAGTTCACGAGTCTCTGTTTATATAGTAGAATTTAGTATGGTCAAAATGAAAGAGAAAAATTAAAAAATATTTTATTGGTACTGCATCTGTGGATCGATTAATAATAATTAAACGTAGGTACAAATTCAGAATTAAGTGATGACTAAAGTATTTCTGGGAAGAAGAGGTACACAATTCTCAAGTGTGAGATCTACGAATCAGTAGCAGCACGGTATGTGATCACGTAACGCATTCATGTGTGGGAGCAGTGTGTGTTTATGTTGCGTGCGAATTTATTCAATTGTGGTACATGCTCACGTTTTATTTGCAAGCAAGATCTGATCTACTTGCACTAGGGGAGTATAAACTTTTCTTGTTGGAGTCCAGTCAGGACGTTTAAATAGTCAAAATAACCGATGGATTTAACGTTGATGTGACAACTAATCTAAATGGGAAATTTAGTACAATTAGGTCCAATAATTTCTTCCACCTCATTAGGTTAACACAGTTATTCAACTAAAACTCTTACGTTTGAGATTGAAAATTTTGAAAATAGGTATGTGTACAGTTTCTATCTTTAAATAAAATCAGGACATTGCTAGAACGACCGAAAGAAAAACGGTGAAAATCACCGGATCTGAAATAAGCGGAAGGGAAGAAACGCGAATCACGGATGGAAAAGCATCCGATGGTCCCTGTAGCTCCCTCAATTTCTAACTTATCAAATGCCGGTAGTTCTAGCATTTTTGATAAAATCGATCGGACATGAACCGAACAAAATTTTTTCTCGTACAAATTTTATTGTCCTATCTCGTGTCCTAAATAAAATCGGTCGTACACGGACGTATGTTTTCGGATATGGATACGAACGGATCCCGTCGAACATGACTTTTTATATCAAATTTTATACTTTTTATTTGGTTTTCTCTCAACTATACAGCGAATTACAAGGAATTCGGACGAATTCGAACAAATATGGACCGAACGTGATTTTTTCTCGTATAAATTTTGTTGTCCTAACTCGTGTCCTAAATGAAAATCTGACGGACGTATTTCGGTTATGGACATAAGCGGACGTCGGACATTCGGAAAAAATTACAGCTCTAGAAATCATCATGCTGAAATATGAAGTACATTCAGAAGATAATTTATAGAGGGCATTTAGATTTTAGCATATGATTTTATAAGATTATTTCATGTATGATTTCAAAGGAAAAAATAAAAAATGACAAATTGCTTAAAAAAAATTAAGCATAAGAACACACACAACTTATTTTAACGTCAAGAACAACGGGTACAAGAGCCAAATTAACGATTAACTGTTTTTCTCATACATCATCTCGTTCGAATACTCTTCAATCACACCCTATCCAACTTTACCAGAACCGTTCAAAATTATCGCAAAATCGACAATGACGTCCAAAACCGACATCATCTTTTCCAGTCGCTCTTGAAATTAAAACGCAAGAGCAAAATCAACCTGAAATTCAACTCCAAGTTCAGGCACAAGTCCAGCCAAAATGTATTGATAATCCATAATAAACCGATACTACAGTCGAAGTTGAACTGCAAGTTCAATTGGAAGTTTAACCACAAATAGAACACGTAGATAAACAACATGTAGAAACCCTAGTTGAACCGCAAGCCGACGTTGAACCACCAGTAAAAACTCAGACAAAAGCATCAAATGAAACCCTAGTCGAACCAAAGAGAACGAAAATCCAGAAAAGAGAAAATGAAAAACAAGTTCTGGAAATTAGAGAATGAAGAACAAAACGGAGAAATGAACAAAGATGTACTGAAGAAAATCAAATGACAAAGAACAAAAAAAGAAAGCATTGTACAAGTAAAGCATGCCAACAAAGAAACTGGTCAGGTAGACGATACCTTAAATTGAAAAACCTGATGCTAACAATAATATTGTCTAACATTACCAAAATTGTTGAATAGCTAAAAGCAGAAAAAAAGGAAAACAAATTGAAAATGAAGAATTTGAATATCATCAAACAAATTAGGTATATTATACATAATATCATTTTGATATAAATTTCATAATGCAAAAATGATAAATATAGTTTGTTTGGGTGAAATTAAAGTTTTGAAGCTTTGAAACTATTATTTCAACATAATTAGGAATAAAACTGGCATTCATGTAGTATAAAAATTATACACACTTCATATTTGATATAAAGAAAAATGATACTTACTGGATAATTATGTAATATAAGTACTTTACAAAACTAATATTTTATTAAAACTGATACCATGCACCTAAACATATTAGAATATTTTACTATTTCATTACAACTGATACCACATCAAATACAAATCTGATACCATACATATGGACATGTTAGAATGTTTTATTATTTTATTTTAACCGATATCACATCGCATACAAAACTAATACCATATACCTAAGCACATAGAATGTTTTATTATTTTTTTAAAACTAGTACCACATCACATGAAAAATCGATACCAAGCAGTGTATACCTAAATGTTCTCAATAAATTGATACCCGTGTGTACTCAAAACTGATATCATGTTGCTGGATGTAACAAAACAAAATAATATGTATAGATCAATTTAACTATACTGATACCTAGCAACATATAAAAATGAATCTATTAATGTTTATATTGAAATAACTTTTAAAACTGATACTTATGTGTACTCAAAACTTATGATGTATTGTTGTATGTACAAAAATAAACTATGTAGAAAGATGATGTTAATAACCTTTTTATATATTTCTAGGCATAGATCAATTTAATTTGAATGATACCTGGCATTGTACGAAAATTTTACATGTTACTATGTACGCTGTGATATTTTAAAAAACTGATATCTATATGCACTCAAAACTGATATCATATTGCTGAAAATAACAAAAATAAATTATTGCATAGAAATGATATCGGTTTCTTTTTTATAAATTAAGATGATGATTTCATGGATCCCTTTCCATATGGAAAAAAAATCAATGTCGACAATAGATCAAATAAGGATATCTCTACAGCAAAAGACCCAAAATCAGAGACTGCATACATATGTGGGTAGCAAGTTGTGTATAAAATTATAAAATTTGTAAAAAAAACCCAAAAATATGAATAAAAAGCAACTATAATTATTTTAGAGCACATCATTCTGTGACTTTTTCAATGTCTACTATAAAGAAAAAATTGCTATGAAAGAATATAAGAAGCACCAATAAAATTTGGATGTTATCTATGGTTGTTATTCATCCAATCAAGAGGCTTTCATCTTTGGTCAAGAACATATGAAAATAAAGACTAAGAATATTATCTTATTATTTGTTATGCCGTTAGAAGGAAAGAATATAGAAACTACTCCTAGAATGACAAATAGAACAATTCCACCATAATGCAAGGATTTTACATCAAGAAATTTTGGAACAGCGATCTCTATTATTCAAAATTTAATAGAGAAAAGAATCAAGCAAGAGATTACTAATAAAAAGAAGCAAGATGACGAAGACTTGTCAATACTGATCATAATGAAGATCCTCCTAACAATTTTCTTCCCCAACAATTAACAAAAATTAAAATGGGGATTTTTGTCATTCTTAAATGATTTTGAAACAACGAAGATATTATCTCAGCTTCAAACAACACTAAAGAATTTTAGCGAGTTTGTTTAAAAAAATATTCACAAACCAAGAAACAAGTTGGATTGTTCGATGCTTCTTTTGGTAAGATAAATTATTTGAAATATTCTAATATATTATGAAAAGATTAAACTTTTTACTCATCCCAAATATTATTTCCTTTGTGTGCCATACTACATGATTGAGAAAATGAAGCTCACTGACCAAAGATGGAGCATCAGTGACACACTCTCAAGGTGCTCAAGGTGGAATCTTAAAAGCTTAAAATCGATTTTTGTCGAACAATTTTTGGATGACATCGAGGAAGAATAGGTTTCAATTCTAAATTTGCTTTACTATTTCATTATATCTGCATAGTATAACTTTTCATTTTCGTATTAATTTGCTTAAATAGAACGCACTATTTTTTCAAAACTGATATCTAAGTGATTATAAATCTAATACCATATCACTATATAACAGTACGCTTTAGGAATATTGATACCTATGTAGTTGGAACACAGATATCATATTACTTTATAACGGTATGTATTAAAACTGGCACCTAATTGGTTTCAAAACTAATACCATATTATTGTATATCACTATACTTTTAAATATAATACCTAAATTTATGCAAAATTGATACTTTATTATTGGGTAATATTATTTTTTCCCAAAACTGATATCTAAATTGATGCAAAACTGATACCTTATTATTGCATAATATGTTTTTTAATGATACCCAAATTAATACAAAACAGGTACCTGATTACTATGTAGTATTATCTTTTCAAAATTGATACTGTGACGACCCGCCTTCCTGCCCCATTCAAACCGATAATTGGACCGACTTAAATCAATCAACAAGACGTATCGCCTTTGGGTATACAACGCATAAGAACTGAAAAAACAACTTTTCATTATCATTACAATAACTTTTACATTAGAGTACAGAAATACACCAGAGTATGATAATAAATACATGCACAGCGGAAATAACTATATCAGAGTATAACATGTACACAGTGGAAAACATAAACTCTTAGCGGAATAAATAAAATGCTCTGGACACATCTCTAGCTTCAATCCAGCTCTTGCTCTATAAATTATGCAAACCAAAACTACCAGCTTGCCCATATGGAAAATATAGGCACCCAGAGTTTAGGTGGAAGAACAATAAATTTTGAATCAGTCATGGGACTGGTGTGAAAACTAAAATGGTTATTTACTTTATTTTAAAGTTGACTAAATCATAAGATCACGTCATATAATACGGAACGAGTTTCCCCTTATGAACACCAGTCATAAAAACTACTCATAATGCTTTTTGAAAATGAAGCTAACATAAGACTCGCATCGCATCACACAATGCAACACACACCAAAGGAGCAAATTTTGCCTTATGATAACCAAACATGTTTTGTACGCGAAAGTCTTTTTTATTATTACTAGCGCATAGTGTGGAAATCACTTTCGAAAGTAAATTTATAAATCTTAGAGATGTAGGTAGTAGGTACCCATATATTACATATACATACATAGATTACAACTAAAACCGTAAAAGGTTCGTATCGAAAGTTGGGTTCCATCAATGACCAAGGCAAAGGATCTTCCTGTTTCGGCTTATTACCGGTTGTGAGGTATGAAGTTACGCTTCAATACAAAGCTTTGCTTTTCAACAAAAAACTTTGATCATCAATATCTCATAATTTAGCATTCCACATTGTCAGTTCACAACGTACAATCGATGTCTATTATATAACCCTCTAAGTATATAAATCTTAGAGAAATGTGTTAAGCAAAGACAATAAATTATCTGCCACCAACTGTTATAACATTAATAGAAACCAATTAGTTATGTCATAAAATACAATATCAGACACACATCCATTTACAAGTTCGTTCTGGATTGTAAACGAAACCGAAGACACCTTATTCCTCGTCCGATAAAGGAGAGAGGCCCTTGTAAATTTGGACAATCTCCAAGTACATCCACAGTATTTGCCACTTATAACCTCGTCTTGAGTGTACATCCAAATCAAGACATCAGCAATTAGTCCAAATGATGTGAAAATCCCTGGTCTTCAACCACGTTCTTTATTATTTTCAATACTCGTCGTACAGTTATACAGAATGGGCTGGAACCCGGTCTTTCCGAAATAACTAGCGCATCTTAAAGCCCAATTGATATATAGGGTATCATGAATCTCATTCCATTTCGAAATATTCTTTTACTCAAATCATTCTTTATATTAGGTATACCCTTTAAATCTTATCCAAGATTTACATACTTTAAACTCTTGCTTAAAACTTTTCCTCGGAAATCATTTTCATTGATTATAAAATCTCATTTCACAATTTTAATTCAAATCGAGTTTCTATGCATTATCGGGATTGTTGAATCTCATAAAAAAAGATATTTTCTCCAACCATTATCTCATTCCCATAGAGCCAAACTGGTGGTACTCCATATTTATTTCCCCTCATATTTGGGTAAGTTTGATTAACTTCATTAATTCCATTCTTTCATTTCAAATCTAGTTAAAGATTTCATTGTCTTTACGGGAAAACATATTTATCCAAACACCAACCCATTCATTGATCATTGATTAAGGTAGATTACTTTATCCTTCCTTTTCGTATCTCTAACTCAAAATCGTAGTTACAATTTCTTAATCAAACCATTACGTGAAAAACACGTTTGTCTTCTTTTAAGTGATTCTTAACCTTGTTCCCATTATCATTTGCTAGGGGAAACTCTTTCATTAAATCTTTATAATCAAATTAAATAAAGATTTCATTTCAACTTATCTTGGAAAATCATCTTTTCCTTTATATAGGTTAAAGAACAATGTTATTTAAAACATCGTTCACGATAAACCCAAAATCATACTTTCTTTATAAATGAAATCTTCACGGAAATCATATCAGCTCATCATCGCTATGAATTCCCTTATTGGACTAATACTATAAGGGAAATAACGACAACGCCTTTTAAATTCCTTAAATAGTAAAGGTCCTCATCCACAGGGACTCATCTCGATTATCACCAAATAGATTTCCACTTAATTCCTATTCAATTCATCAATTAGAAATTTAATTTTGGAAAACTTCATTAAATCGTAATTAAAAGATTAATCATTTCTTTCTATTCCACTTCTCTTGGTTATAGTTGGGTTAAAGAATAACATTATTCAAGACGCCATTCACAAAAAACCCAAAATCCAAGTGATATCAAAAATAAGATTTATCGGAATTTACATCAACTTATATTCAACACCAATTCTCATAATCAATGAATACTATAAGTGGAATAACGATATAAACATCTTCCAAATTCCTTAAAATAGTAAACATCTACAATACGGAAACCAGTATACAATATCCGAAGAACATTTCTATCCAAATCCAATTTATTAATTTTGGAAAACTTTCCATCTTACTCAAAAGATCCATCGAAAAACATCTTTCAAAACATGGTTATATTTGATCAACCAATTAGCTTATGTTCGTTTAATTGAAATTCCCAAAACATCGTTTTACCGTATTCAGCAAGTTAGGCCGAAATCAGAAAAAATGAAATATAGTTTAAAACTTCATATTTCTTTCTCAAATCACTTTAAAAATCATTTATTATGATTTAACATAATTTTCCTATATTTAAAAAAATGGCCATTTCGATCGATTCCAGTTACGGTCATTGAACTATGTGCATAACAACCTTTTCAAAAATAGATTTTAACATAACTTGAAATTTGTAAGTTGAAATTCAAATTTTCTTCTTTCACTTGAAAGTTACTGTCAACAGAAAACAAACGCTTTTTATTTCGAGAAAATCCGATTTAAATTGCATTAGTTATGATCATTTGAAGTTCATGGTCGAAATTCGCGAACTATCGCTGCGCAACACGTCCTATTCAAAAACCATTTTATTATTTCAAATAAAACTCGATCGATTCAGCCCAAATGTATTTTATAAAACGTTTATAAACTCATTTAAAACCGATTCTAAATTCAAATTCAATTATAAATCAAAATTGAATATTCTATTATTATAATATTAAAATAATAATATTTTTCAAAATATAATATTTTCAAATCCAAAATTTCCAGAAATCCAAAATGGAATAATCAATTCAAATTAAAAACGTCGTTTATATATCTAACTCAAATTCACTTTTGAATTTACTATTCAAAATCTATATTTAAATTAGAAGAAGCCATTTCCATGTTAAAACTCTTTTAAAATCATTTCAGTCTTCTCAATGGTTGTTTGAAATCATCTTATCTACATTTCCAAATCGTTTTGAATATAAAAATCCAATTTCCATTTTTATGTCCTATTTCACTTAAATGAAAATATATTAATTTAATATTGGAAATGGAACAAGGCTCGGTCAGTTCCCAAATAATTCTATTTCGTGGTGTGATTTGGGGGAACAATTATAATAAAAACCACAAAAGTTATCATCAATCAATCAACAATTATAATATAAGAGTTATAATCGTTAACGTTTATATGTACACAAACAGTAAATATAAACTGTAATAAACATCCATTATCCACGAAGCAATCATAGCAACCACATGCAATCAATATATTATCATATAATGATTATAAATAACATTACAAGTTGAATCAAAAGAGTTCTCACTTTGATGATTGATCGTTGCAATAACGATCACTTTTAAATTAAATTAAAAGTGGGTTTAATTTAACCTAAAATTCCAACTAGCTCCGGTCTTGTCCAAATTATTTTGTACACGTAGTATTCTTTGTCACGATTCCAAAACAATTCGTTTCATCGAATTCTGTTTAAATCTGAGCAAGATACACTTGTTTAAACTTTGATAAACTAATCATGTAATTAAGATTAACTAATTATTTTAATTAACCTTTCTTCCTCCTTTCAACGCTACAGTCAAACTACATTCACCACCCTCTCACCCACGCTACGCCACCATCGGCCACCTTCAAACCGTGGCAACCCCACTGATGCCTTGGCCTACACACGTTGCCTCCACGTTGGCCGGGCCCCACCCCTATTCATCGCCCATGGCAGAAAACCCTCCTCAAACGGAAAACACGTCTCATGTCATCACCGATGCCGCCGAAAACCAATCGCCACCAAACTTCACGAGAATTTCGACCTCACCACCACGTACCTTTCTCTTGTTGACTACCTCGCCTAAAATTGCCTCACATCGCCGAAATCACCAAATTTTTTATCGTTGCACTTTTGAAAACAATCTGTTTGATTATCTCGCCGCCACGCCCACCGCAATCTATTTCAAGCCAACCTCCTAACATCAAAGTCGTATCCCATCCTTCCCTCTCCAACTTCCCTTCAAACCAGGACACCCAACTTCTCACTATTGCATGCAAAACAAGATACATGAAAATGACCTGCTATTGTTCGTAGTGAGATTTCTGCCACCTCGGGTGACCGTTGGCCATAAAATTTGGTCAACGTGTCTCCCTCAACCAGATCTACAACATTCTTGTTGATGACTTCGATCGATTCTCAATAGTTTGAGAAATATGAATTAAAATAGAGATGGGCTTATTTGCAAACTTGGAGGCTTAGGCATTGTGGAACTTGGGTCTATAGTAGGGTACTTATAAGGGAGATATTTTAGGGTAGGTTAGCTTATAGGTGAAGCTTCATATATTATTTTATTAATTTTTATTCAATCGCTACCTCCGTTCGTTCTTTATAAATTCACATGGGTACATGCGAACTCCGTTCGTGGTGAAAATTGATACACAGCTATGTTTGACATTACAATCCCAATAAAACTTATTTCATCTAAATCCGAATTGTTTGCTCAAATAGCGCTAGTTTGGGCTCAAATTATTGATTTTATATCCATACGTATTTACATTGAACGTTTATAACTCGCATGGTCACATACTAACTCTGGTTGACTCGAAATTTGGAATTTTACAATAATTTAACATTCGAGATCCGGTATAATTGGTTTCATGAAATCCGACATCATTTGCAAAATGATTATTTTCCAATATCCAATTAAATCGATAAAATATAATTTAAATTCAAAATATTCAAATTTATTGAAATAAAATTATTATATATACATATATTCCAATAAAACTTCATATAGCTTCAAAATAAACTATATTGGATTTTAAACTCGATATTTCATTTTCAAGCTAAATCAATTTCCATTTATTATTAAAACCATTTATTTTATTAAATAAATCGTTATGGTTTATAAACGATTCCATAGCGACTTTCTGAAAATTTGATTTGGACATAACTCACAATCTATAATATGACATCTTGGTTTTTCACTTTCATTAGAAAATTATAGTTCAATGGATTCGAACATTTCTTGTTTCAACGAATTCTGACTTATATTGGTCTTTATACATTCATCAAAAGTTCAAAACATAATATTACGAACTACCGTACTGCTACGAGCTCGTTTTTAATTATATTATAAATTATACGTTCAACCCTTAAGTTAAATAAATTCCAAGCCTTTAATTCTTAAAATAAATCATTTAAATATTTAAATAAATTTATATATTCCTGAATAAAATCCGGGTCATTACAATCTCCCACACTTAAAAAGATTTTTTCCTCGAAATCAAAGAGGGAACTAAAATACATTTACTTAACCAACAAAGTCTTTATTCTGACTAACTTAAGTTCTTTAACTTTTTAGTTTTAAAATAAAATTCCCAATTCTCAAATTTTTCTAACGCCTTAAATTTGTGAATTTTTTTTGCCATAACCTCCTTTGTACGGCTCAATCGATACAACTACAACTCGCCTCTCTAGACCCTCACCAACAAAAAAGAAAATAAAAAAGCCAAGCGGCTTTCCGAAAAGGCTCATAAAATCATCAAACCCAACCAATACAGTAAACACGTACATTTTGGACAAGCATTCAATTTTATTCCTCACCCTAGCTTCCATTCAATAACCTGTTCAATATATATACGTCCAGTTCCACTCGATATAATTTCAAATTCAGTCCAATTTTTTTTTAAATTCACTTAAGTTAAATTTTAATTCACTTCTATCTTTTCAATCAATTTAACTTGTGTCAGTTATATTTAAAGCTCAAATCATCATAACCATTTTCCCAAACCACAAACATTAAATTTTAACCAAGTTCTTAGCTTACGACTATTCTTTCCTTTATCTTGTCTATTTAAATCATTTTCGAGCACTTACCAAAATGGGTTTAAGCATATCCTGACGTTTCAATTGAAATTATACAATCATCTCACTTTCGGAACTCGAAAATAAACATTGATGATGTTGCAACTATGAACAAAATAAAATTATCCTTCAGCGATTAGAATGTGATTCTATATCTAGGCATATATTAGAAATCTTCTTATACTTGATAGTCCAACCTCAATATTAAATAAAATACTCAAACTCTTATTATAAGATAATCACGTAGGTTACCCATATTCATTTTTATAAACTCGCAAATTCATAGTTCTCTTCAAACTCATTCTAAGGCATTACTAAGCCTATCTCTAATGAGTCGCTCAACTAAGATATTACTAATCCTATATCTGATGAGTCGTTTCACTCAGTTCAAATGAGTCATTCCCCAAAGCTTTGTATAAACCAAAGCTCGGATACCACGTGTGACAACTCGCCTTCCTGCCCGAATCAAACAAATAATTGGACCGACTTAAACCAATCAACAACACATATCACATTTGGGTATACAACACATAAGAATTGAACAAAACAACTTTTCATTATTGTTACAATAATTTTAAATCATAGCACAAAAATGTATCAGAGTACAATAATAAATACATGCACAACGGAAATAACTGTATCAGAGTATAACATGTACACACGGAATACATAAACTCTTAGCGGAAGAAATAAAATTCTCTGCACATAGGTCTTAATTCAATCCAACACTTGCTCTATAAATTTCTGCGAACCAAAACTACCAGGCTGCTTGTGTGGAAAATATGGGTATTTAGAGTTTAGATGGAAGAACAATAAACTTTAGATCAGTAATGAACCTGGTGTGAGAACTAAAACAATTAATTGATTTATTTTAAAGTTATATAAATCATAAGACCAAGTCGTATAACACGGAACAGGTTTCCCTTTATGAATAACAGTCATAACAACTACTCGCAATGCTTTTTGAAAATGAAGCTACCATCAGACTCGTATCTCATCACACAATGCAACACTCACTAGAGGAGCAAGTTTTGCCTTATGATAACCAAATATTCATGGTATGCAAAAGTCTCTTTTATTATTACTAGTGCATAATATGGAAGTCACTTTCGAAAGTAAATGTATAAATCTTAAAAGAAGCAGGTACCTATATATTACGTCTACATACATAAATTACAAATAAAACCGTAAAAGATTTGTATTGGAAGTTGGGTTCCACCAATGGTCAAGGCAAAGGATCTTCCTTACCCTGATTCGGAAAATCTCTAGCGTGATGTCCCAAGATCAACAAATGCTCCTTCTATATTGGCAAAGTCGGCCCACTTATACCAGGTGTAGTTCGGGTTTCTTCTGAACATAGCGTTCCCCTATCGTTGTCGACCTTTATCCGAGGTGCCTCGTTCCGTCATCCACTAAGTACATTGTTTGGGCTCCATACCATGGCATCACTTTCTCAACTAGAAGGAAACATTGGTCCTTATCCTTATTGTACTTCATCATGTTTCATCTCATTAACGATTGTGAAGCCTGAAGTTACGCTTCTACACAAAACTCAGCTTTTCAACAAAAAGCTTTGATCATCACCTAACATGCCACAATGTCAATTCACAACATATAATCGATGTCTTTTAATATATAACCCTCTTACTACATAAGTCTCAGAGGAGGATTTAAGCTAAGAGAATAAATTCTCCACCACCAACTGATATAACATCAGTAGAAACCAATTGGTTATGTCAAAAAATACAACGTTAGACACACATCCATTTACAAGTTCATTCTGGGTTGCGAAAGAAACCGAAGGCACTTTATTCCTCGTGCAATAAAGGAGAGAGGCCGTTGCTAATCCAAACAATCTCTAAGTACGTCCAGACTATTTTCCACTTATAACCTCGTCTTGGGTATCTTCCCAATCGAGACATTACCAATCAATCTAAACGATGTGAAGATCCCCAGTCTTCGACCATCGTTTTCAGTATCTTCAATACCCATCGTATAGTTATTCAGAATGGGTTAAAACTCAGTCTTTCCGAAATAACTAGCGCATCTTAAAACCCTACTACTATATAGGGTATCATGAGTCTCAATTCATTACGGAATATTCTTTTACTCAAATCATTCTTTATATTGGATATACCAATTTAAATCTTGTCAAAGATTTATATACTTTAAACTCTTGTTTGGATCTTTTCCTTGGAAATCATTTCGATTGATTATAAAATCTTATTTCACAATTTTAATTCAAATCGATTTTCTACGCTTTATCGGAATTGTTGAGTCTCGTGAAAAGGGTATTTTCTCAAATCAGTATCACATTCCCATCATATTCATCCCATAGATCAAAACTGGTGGTACTCCATATCTAGCTGCCCTCGTATTTTGGTAAGTTTGATTACGTTCATTAATTCCATTCTTTAATTTCAAATCTGATTAATGATTTCAATTATCTTTACGGGAAAACATATTTACCTAAACCTAACCCATTCATTGATCATTGATTAGGGTAGATTATTTTATCTTTCCTTTTCAAATCTCTAACCAAAGCCGGCCCTGGCCCAGTGCAGACTGGGCCGTCGCACAGGGCATCAACATCAGGTAGGGCATCAAAATAGTCTGTTGATGAAATTGCTTCAGAAATCGCGTTGTTAACCAGTCATACAAAAATGACGGAAGAAGAAAATCACATGCATTCAAAGAATCTGTGGTCAAATTGATTTAGGGAAAAACGGTAAGCTACCACCAGATTAAAAAACATATGGTCTGAAGATTGAAGAAAATGGTGAAATTTGGGGGTTTTCAATTTTCAAAGTAAGTAACCCGATGTTATAAATTTTTCTATTTTACTTATACTACAATTATTATGTTATTCTATCAGTAATTTAAAAGAGAAAATTTGTGCACGTATATAGAAACCTGAGTTGTTTTCTGCTACATGATTTCAAATAAAGAAGAGAGAAGATAACTGATTTTCTCCGTATTAGATATTTGGAGAAGAATATGAATTTAGTCACAAATATTAGGATTTCTAAAAACTAATTATGCTAAAAATGACAATTTTAATTTTATAAATTTAATGAACAATGTATTTTTACATATAGTGTAATTTAATCTTACAATAACAATTACTATTTTTACACAATAACCTTTTTTTCAAATTGAAGAAAATAAAACTTGATTTTCATGTTTCCCCGAAAAGGAAACCATTAGGAAGTTCTAGTAGCAGAAAGAAAAAAAAAAGGTGGTAGATAAAGAATTTGCACTACTGTGTTAATAATGATTTTGTACGGTGAAGTTTTAAGGGAGAGAACCAGTGTTGTCTTATGTGCATTTGTGTAAAAAGGATAACAAGAAGTATGAGTATTAGAACAGAAACTTGTCATTTAGATCTTAATCACTTTTCTTATTAATATATGTTTGTACTGCTTTTTGAAAGCTTCAACCTATATACTTCACATGATCCCTCTCTCTAGATACTTCTATATTTTCGTCCAAATCTTCCACTCAGTTTATGCAATTCATCTTGTGTTATATGTACTATTTGATTTTGTTGATCTTAATTGATTTACTTCGTCATTTAGTGGTTAATTTCATTGGTATGTTTCTCAGTTTTTATCTTGTTTTCTAGTTTTGCTGTCTTCTTTCAAACAATTATATACGAATTGTGCACTTAGTGTTTGGATGTTAAGGTACCTCTAACTTAAGACAAATCTACCTATGTTTTCAAAGCGTATTTGGATGATGAAAGAAGTCAAATTATATGGGTATTGTATTTGTTCCTTCTGTAAAATCAAGCAGCTTATGAAACATGTTACCATGATATTTGCGTGAAGATTATAATCTTAACATAGAATTAAATATTGTTTGTTTTTATATAATGAACTTGTATTGTATTTCTTTTAATGATACGATAACGCTATTGTGGTGGACACATCCTGCTAGACCATATATATAGGCTTAAAAACAATTATTTTAATTTTAAATATCAGTATTGAGTTTTGAAAAATTAGCTATGATTCCTTATAGGTAAGTATTTTATTCAGTTTCATTGTCCAAATTTTAAAACATGGGCATCATATATAGTAAACCGCACTGGGCATGTTAAACCTCAGAACCGGCTCTGTCTCTAACCCAAAATCATTCTTATGATTTCTTAATCATATCGTTGCACGAAAAACGCGTGTATCTTCTTTTAAGCGATCCTTAAACTTGTTCCTACTATCGTTTGCTAATGGAAGCTCATTATTAAATCTGTATAATCAAATTAAATAAAGATTTCATTTCAACTTATCTTGGAAAAACATATTTTCCTTTATATGAGTTAAAGAACAATGTTATTTAAAACATCATTGATGATAAACCCAAAATCATACCTTAATTCTAAATGAAATCTTCACGAAAATCATATCAACTCATCGTCGATATGAATTCTCGTATTGGACTAATACTATAAGCGGAATAACGACAACGCATTTTAAACTCTTTATATAGTAAAGGTCTTCATACACAGGGACTCATCCTTATTATTACCAGATTGATTCTCATCCAGTTCAATTCATTAATTGGAAATTAATTTTGGAAAAATGCATTAAATCTTAATAAAAAGATTATTGATTTCTTTCTATTCCAAATCATCTCTTAGTTATAGTTGGGTTAAAGAATAACATTGTTTAAGACGTCAGCAAACCCAAAATCCAATTGATATCAAATACAAGATTCTTTAGAATTTACATCAACTTATAGTCAACTCCAGTTCTCATAATAAACGAAAACTATAAGTGGAATAATGATATAAACATCTTTCAAATTCCTCAAAATAGTAAACGTCTACACAACGGAAACCGATACCAAATATCTGAAGATCATTTCTACCTAAGTCCAATTTTTTAAATTTGGAAAACTTTCCATCTTGCTCAAAAGACCCATCTAACACATCTTTCAAAGCATGTTTATTTTTTATAAACCAATTAATTTAAATTTGTTTAACTTAAATTCCTAATTCGTCATTTTACCATATTCAAAGGTTAGGCAGAAAATACAAAAATTGAAATATATTTCAAAACTACATTTTTCTTTTTCAAATCACTTTAAAACCATTTATAATGATTTATAATAATTTTCCCATATTTCTAGCAATTTTTATATGGCCATTTCGATCAATTTCCAATTACATTCAACGAACTGCATTTATTGCAACCTTTTCAAAAATAGATTTAAACATACCTTGCATATATTGTATATCTTGAACATCTTTTCAAAAATAGATTTTAAAATGCATTCATATATTGTATATCTTGAATATTGCAAATTATGCATATCAACGCTTTTATTATGTCATTTTAGAAAGAAAAATATTTGCGTGTGCGCGTGTGTGCATGTATTTGTGTGTGTGCGCGCGTGTGTATAGAGAGAGAGGACAAAATTTAAGTAGCTAACTTTTGGCAGCATTGTCAAGTTAAATGTGCAAATGCTAATGAGTGTATCCAAAATACTGGGGAAAAAATTTAGTTGATGTCACATACAAAATAAAATAGAATAGAATCAATAACACGCACATTTGTATTCATTGGCAATTGTCGCTTTGTTATAAAGTATTAGGTAAGCAAGTACAATACATGGTTAAAATCCAAAATACAGTATCAACATAATAGCATGGTTCTATTTTATTTCATGTAATTCAGAAAGGACCTGTAAATAATACCTGTGAATATTAAAATCAGGATATCCAAGTCGACCTCCTCTTCCAAATCTCCATGTAGAAAGCTTACCCTAAGATCCAACTGCAACACTATGAAACTTTGAAGCAGCAATGAGTTTGATATAAGAGTCATGAAGTGTGTCAACTTTGCAAGGCAGTTTTGCTACATGAGAATTTCATGTTCCCAATTGATAGTTTATGCTATTTCCCCAACTGTATACTTCAACAACAACTAATTTGACCCAAAAAAGAGAGCCAATTATACGGTAGCAAGCTTAGACTTCAAAGAAAACATGAAATAACCAAAAAAGCGGGAGCATCTCTAGCAGGAGGTGGATCTTGAGTTGGAGGAAGAGGGAAAAAAGAAGCGGAAGAACCACCATCCATTCAGCAGTGAACGTGGATTTTAATTCACTTAACAATTATCAGATTCATAAAACTATATAGTTTATTTCACATTAAACGATCTTCTAAACCGCTTTTAAGCACTAAGCGGTTCTCAAACAAAAATGTTAATCATATTTTTACGTTAAAAAGAATCATTTATCCCAGATGATTTTCAGACACTCGCTTAGAAAATCCATGTTTGTAAAAAAAATTGGAAGAATAACTACTTATCTTCTTTATCGTGGTCAAATTCCCACTGCTGGAGCATGAAGAAAAAAATAAAAGCATGAACCCCTCCCATTTTTGTTTCTCTAGCTGGTGCAAGAGATGCTCTGGCCCTTGAAAAACACTTGACTACCATATAACATCAAACTCGACCATTCAAGCTCAATAGGGGGAACTCTGAACCATTCAATTTAGGTTGTGTTCATTTGCAAATTGAGGTGTAAATTGGTTTAACTTTTTAGTTATCTATGTATGCTTATAGTTAGATAATGTAATAAGCATTAAGAACTTCAATGACATAAAATTGCTTAGGACTTACTAGTCCTCAGTCAAACAGATTAATACATCCAAAATTTTTATTAATGTCCATTTTTACATCAAACAACTTATATAAGACAAGAAAAGTACCAGACTCACTGTCATCCCCAACAGCTTGTAATACAGGTCCAGACAGAAGATCGACAGGAGTGCGACATTTCAGGACTTCTAATGAAAGTGATGCACCAAATTGAAGAAGCACACTTGCAACTGCAAGATGCCCAAAGTGAAGCGCTCTATGTAAACTGCTCCATCCAGACTCCCCATCCTGAAATTATATATGCACATGCTCCGGATAAAAAACCAAATTCAACATACAAAAGGTATATATTTGCACTGGAAAATATTTTAACTATACATATTTATTCTAACACTCATAGTTTCAGGTAAAGGTGAAGATGGAGGTTGAGGTAGAGGTGATAGGGGAAGAACCGACGGAGTGAAGATGAATTCTACTATCGGAATAAAAATGGGGGAAATAAGGCTAGGGTTCTGGAAGAGGGAAACAGAAATAATTAGGAATTAATTAATTGTGAAATGGGTGGCCTACGAAAAATGGAAGGGTTGATGGAGAAGCGAAAAATACGATTTAGTTTTTATACGGGTCAAACACGTATCAAATGAAGTAATCTGAATTTTTGAAGATGATTTTAAGGGTTGGGGGAGGTGCGGATCAGTTGAGCTTTAACAAAGGAAATTTGATACGGCTATGAACCGTATCAAATTTTGATACAGCTTTAAGCCGTATCAAATTTTGATACAGCTTTAAGCCGTATCAAATCTCTGCATCTTTGTGTGCCAAGTTTGTTGTTTTGGTGCCTTGCTAATCCATACAATCTCCAAGTACGTCCAGACTATTTTCCACTTATAACCTCATCTTGGGTGTCTTCCCAATCGAGACATTAGCAATCAATCCAAACGATGTGAAGATCCCCGGTCTCGACCATCGTCTTCGGTATCTTCAATACTCGTCGTATAGTTATTCAGAATGGGTTGGAACTTGGTCTTTCCGAAATAACTAGTGCATCTTAAAACCCTACTAATATATAGGGTATCATGAGTCTCAATCCATTACGGAATATTCTTTTGCTCAAATCGTTCTTCATATTGGATATACCAATTTAAATCTTGACAAAGATTTACATACTTTAAACTCTCGTTTGGATCTTTTCCTTGGAAATCATTTCGATTGATTATAAAATCCCATTTCACAATTTTAATTCAAATCGAGTTTCTATGCTTTATCAGAATTGTTAAGTTTTGCGAAAAGGGTATTTTCTCAAATCAGTATCACATTCCCATCCTATTCATCCCATGGAGCCAAACTGGTGGTACTCCATATCTAGTTGCCCTCATATTTTGGTAATTTTGATTACATTCATTAATTCTGACCTTTAATTTCAAATCTGATTAAAGATTTCAATTATCATTACGGGGAAACATATTTACCTAAAACCAACCCATTCATTTATCATTGATTAGAGTAAATTGTTTTATCTTTCCTTTTCAAATCTCTAACCCAAAATCATACTTATGATTTCTTAATCATATCGTTACGTGAAAAACATGTGTATATTTTTTTAAGCGATCCTTAAACTTGTTCCCATTATTGTTTGCTAGTGGAAGCTCTTTATTAAATCTGTATAATCAAATTAAATATAGATTTCATTTCAACTTATCTTGGAAAAACAATTTTTCTTTTACATGAGTTAAAGAACAATGTTATTTAAAACATCATTCACGATAAACCCAAAATCATACTTTAATTCTAAATGAAATCTTCACGAAAACCATATCAGCTCATCGTCGATACGAATTCCCGTATTGGACTAAATACTATAAGCGGAATAATGACAACACCTTTAAATTCTTTATATAGTAAAGGTCTTCATACACAGGGACTCATCTTGATTATTACCAAATCGATTCGTCCAATTCAATTCATTAATTGGAAAGTAATTTTGGAAAACTGCATTAAATCTTAATTAAAAGATTATTGATTTCTTTCTATTCCAAATCATCTCTTAGTTATAGTTGGGTTAAAGAATAACGTTATTTAAGACGTCATTCACAACAAACCCAAAATCCAGTTGATATCAAATATAAGATTTCTTAGAATTTACATCAACTTATATTCAACACCAGTTCTCGTAATAAACGAAAACTATAAGTGGAATAACGATATAAACATCTTTCAAATTTCTCAAAATAGTAAACGTCTACACAACGGAAACCAATACCAAATATCCGAAGATCATTTCATCTAAATCCAATTTAGTAAATTTGGAAAACTTTCCATCTTATTCAAAAGATCCATCTAACGCATCTTTTAAAGCACGGTTATTTTTTATTAACCAATTAACTTAAGTTTGTTTAACTTAAATTCCCAAATCGTCGTTTTACCGTATTACGGAGGTTAGGCAGAAAACAAAAAAATTGAAATACAATTCAAAACTTCATTTTCCTTTTTCAAATCACTTTAAAACCATTTATCATAATTTTTCCATATTTCTAATAATTTTTATATGGCCATTTCGATCGATTTCTAATTACAGTCATCGAACTGCGTTTAAAGCGACCTTTTCAAAAATAGATTTAAACATAACTTGAAACCTATAAGTTGAAATTCAAAATTTCTTCTTTCATTTGAAATTTACTATCAACAAAAAGCAATCTTTTTTCGTTTCGGGAAAATATGATGCATTAGTTATGGTCTTTTGAAGTTTATGGTCAAACTGTCGCTGCGTGACACATCCTATTCAAACCATATTATTATTTAAAATAAAACTCGATCGATTCAGTCTAAACGTATTTTGTAAATCGTTTATAAACTCATTTAAAAGCGATTCTAACTTCAAATCCAGTTATAAATCAAATTTGAATATTCGATTATTATAATATTTGAATAATAATATTTTTCAAAATATAATATTTTGCAATCCAAACTTTCTAGAAATCCATTTAAATGTTATATAAAAATAATGGAGTAATCGATTCGAGTTAAGAACGTCGTTTATATATCTAACTCAAATTCACTTTTGAATTTACTATTCAAAATCTATATTTAAATTAGAACAAGCCATTTCCAATTTAAAACTCTTTCAAAATCATTTCAACCTTTTCAATAATTGTTTGAAATCATCTTAACTTCATTTCCAAATTGCTTTGGACATAAGAATCCAATTTCCATTTTTATGTCCTATTTCACTTAAGCGAAAATGTATTCATTTAATATTCCAAATGGAATAAGGCTCAGTCAGTTCCCAAATAATTCCATATTCATGGATTGAATTGTGTGAACAATTATAATAATAACCACAACAATTATCATCCATCAATCAATAGTTATAATATAAGCATTATAAGCGTTAACGCTTGTATTTAAATAAAAAGTAAATATAAACTGTAAAAACATCCATTATCCATGAAACAATCACAGCAACCACAAGCAATCAATATATAATCAGATAACGATTATAAATAACATTACAAGTTGAATTAAAAGAGTTCTCACATCGATGTTTGATCATTGCAATAACGGTCACTTTGAAATTAAATTAAACGTGGGTTTAATTAAACTCAAACTTCCAACTAGCTCCAATCTTGTCCAAATCAGTTTGATAAACTAACCATGTCATTAATATTAATTAATTAATTTAATTAACCTTTCTTCCTTCTTTCAACACTACAGCCGAACCACGTTCACCACCCTCTCACCCACGCTCGATTACCACCGGCTAACTTCAAACCACCGCGACCCCACCGGTGCCTACGCACACCGCCTCTAGTCGACCTGGCCCCTCCCTAGTTCGCCACCGATGGCTAGAAAGCCCTCCTTGAATGGATAACACATCACACACTACGTTGCCGCCATCGACAACCAATCGCCGCCAAACTTTACCAGAATGTCGACCTCACCACCACATACCTTTCTCATGTTGACCACCTCGCCTAAAGTTGCCTCACGTTGCTAGGATTACCAAATTTTCGATCGCTGCACCCTGGAAAACAATCCCTCTTATTATCTCGTTGCCAACCGCACCATATTCCATTTCAGGCCAACCTTTCAACAGCAAAGTTGTAGCCAATCCTCCCTTCTCCAACTTCCCTTCAGACCCATCACCCAACTTCTCACCTTTTGCATGCAAAACGAGATACACGAAAATGACCTGCTATTGTCATGGTGAGATTCCGACTACGTTAGGTGACCGTTGGCCACAAAATTTGGTCATCTTGTCTCCCTCAACCCGATCTGCAACTTTCGTGTTGATGACTTCGATTGATTCTCAATAGTTTGGGAGATATAAATTAAATTAGAGAGACGGGATTATTTGCAAATTTGGAGGCCTAGGGATTGTGAAACTTGGATCTAGGGTAGGGTACTTATATGGGAGATATTTTAGGCTAAGTTAGCTTATAGGTGAAGCTTCATATATTATTTTATTAATTTTTATTCAATCATTACCTTCGTTCGTCCTTTATAAATTCGCATGGGCACATACGATTTTCGTTCATAGTGAAAATTAATATACAACTACGGTTTGACATTACAGTCCCAATGAAACTGGTTTCGTTAAAATCCGAGTCTATTTGCTCAAATAGCGCTAGTTTGGGCTCAAATTATTGATTTTATACCCATAAGTATTTACATAAAACGTTTATAACTCACAAGGTCACATACTAACTATGATTGACCCAAAATTTGGAATCTTATAATAATTTAACATTTTAGATCCGATAAAATTAGTTTCGTCGAAATCCGAGATTGTTTGCGAAATGGCTATTTTTCGATTTTCAGTTAAATCGTTAAAATGTAATTTAAATTCAGAATATTGAAATCTATTAAAATCTGATTATTATCTATACATATATTCTAATATAACTTCATATAGCTTCAAAATAAACTATATTGGATTTTAAACACTTTATTTCATTTTCAAGCTAAATCGATATTCCATTTATTATAAAATCCATTTATTTTATTAAATAAATCGTTATGGTTTATAAACGATTCCATAGAGATTTTCTGAAAATTTTATTTGGACCAAACTTACAATCTACAAGATGAAATTTTGGTTTTCCACTTTCATTAGAAAATTATAGTTTAATAGATTCGAACGTTTCTTATTTCAACGAATTCTGACTAATATTGGATCCTTTACATTCATTCAAAGTTCAAAATGTAATATTTCGAACTACCACACTGCTACAAGCTCATTTTTAATTATATTATAAATTATAGGTTCAGACCTTAAATTAAATAAATTCTAAGTCGTTAATTATTAAAATAAATCGTTTTAAATATTTAAATAAATTTAAATACTCCTTGATAAAATCTGGGTCGTTACAGACACCTAAGTTGATACCAAACTGATACCCTGTTACAATGTAGTATTTTTTTATCCAAAACTGATACCTATATTAATGCAAAACTAATGTCGTATCATTGTACAACATCATTTATTCAGTACACTGTATCACTAATATGTATACACATACTAATTTTCTATTGTTATCAAAATATTAAGGTCTGAGAAATATCAAATATCTCTTCAAATGAATAAAATCATATGGAAATATTGGAAGTATTATTTAAAAGAACAAGAAAAGGGAAAGCAACTCAAACTAGAAAAAGAAAATGTGATGAAGATAAAACAATTGTTGGTTCATTGGAGCATGATGTATTCATGAAAATTTTACAGCTACATATTCAAGAAGTCGAGGAGAAGAACAAACATTAAATTAAGAATTGAAAAAGGAAAGAAGAATGGGAAAACGAGTAGAGTAGGAATTATTCAAGTTAAGAAAAGTACTAAAGTTTAAAAAAAAAGTAAATAGATTTTATAGTCAAGGAATCTGTGACAACAGTTTGGATTCTGAACCAGTTCCACACATAATAGTTGAAATAGAAAGAGAAAACTTTGAGTTAGACCCGAAAATAGAAAATCAAACAAAGGAAAAAGAGAATACTGCTATTAATGAACAAACAACGACCAAAAAAGAACAAAAAATAAAAAGAATGCGAATACACTCCAATAAATCAGACTGAAAAAGAGAGGGATGACACCACAAACGAGCAAATAATCCCTTATCAAAAATCAATACTTGACCTTACTCCTCTAAATTTCGACTTGAATATCACACAAGAGCGTGAGGAAGAAAAATGCATGAAGGAAAGCAAACAAAACTAGTTCAAGGTAAAAAGAAACCGCTAATCAAAAGTAAAACGCCTTCTTATGTGAAGAGAGTACAGTAAAGAGTAAGAAAATTAAAAAAAGGTGATTCGTTTAAGTATTAAAAACGAATAAAAAGGAGAAAAAGCAAAAATTGAAGTTAACATTGAAAAACATGATGAGGAAGCAGTGGGAAAAAAGAACAAAGAGTAAAAGAAGTTGTACAACAACCAAAAACAAAAAGAGAAGAAACATCAAAAGAAAAAGAAAAACAAGAAACAACACAAGAATCGATACAACCGATAAAGCCATGTACAATCATACAATTGTCATGGGCAGAGTTGCACTTGTCCCATTATAAATTTGTGAATTTTGCCGACCCCACAACAACAAAGCGTTATTAGAAAAATTTCACTCTTGCAAAATCATCAAAAAAGTAAGTATTCAATTTTTTTACTATTAGTATTTATTGAGAAATTAATTCAATTTCTTTTTTACATAAAACGATCAAGTTGCCTTGACCGAGGCTGATACAATTAAAGAGGATGCATAATTACAAAGGATATACTTGAACATGTATTGGAAGGCAAATTTACTGATGGCCAGGTAGGAGATTGTATTAAAAAAAATAGTTGTTTAATTTAATTACATGTTTTCATGTATGAAGAATGTGGCATCGAATGTTTGAAAATCATTATGTATTTATTGTTAAGTTGTAAGTTTCATCAAAAATCAAACTGATACCCTATTACAAATGAAACTAAAACTCAGAGTCTATATATGTAAAATTATAACTTTAAAATTTTGAAACTGAAACCTAAGTACATATGAAACTGATACTCAGAATCTATGTATAAGATGTGATAATTTTAAAATTTTGAAACTGATACCTTAGCACATTTGAAACTTATACTAGAATATGTGTATGAAATATGATATCTTTAAAAAAAAATTGAAACTGATACCTACGTACATATGAAACTTATACTTAGAATTTATGTATAAAATATAAAAGCTTCAAAAAATTGAAACTGGTATCTAGATAAATAACAAACTGATATCCAGTATCTGTATATAAAAAAATTGATGCCTACACATACATCAAACTGATAGCTATATATAAACGAAATCGATACCCTCTATCGATTTTAAAAAATGATACCTACATATGAAAAAGATGATTTCTTTTTAGTTTTTAATCATAATACACTAAAATTATTGTCATTGTTATATACTGAAATTTAGTTTATTTAATCTTTTCATTTTTAATACAGATTATTGACTGGTTCATTACGAAATGTGCCATAATAAAAACAAAACTATAGAATCATCACAACTGTGATGGTAAATAGAGTTTCAATGCATACTTTTAAAATATTTCTTATGTAAACTGAATTACAACAAACATGAGTTATGATCAGAAAGGAACAACTGATAAAAGTAAAGGAATTATAAATCGTTTAGTTATCACAATGTTAGAAGAAGTTATGCAAAATGAATACACAGATTTAATATTCTTCCCATTGCACTGTGAAAGTCATTGAGCGCTAGTGACTTTGATGTACTCTATAATGTAATGGTCACATTTTGATTCTTTGCGCCTGAGAAGATCGAACGAACAAAAAACAATCCGAGTCTAAAAGCTATTAAATAACTTGTAACAGAAACATCAGAAAACCATTGGAAATTTGTTTTAATAAACTGAAAAAGCCTTAAAGCATAACTAATACTGTTGCAATTCTATTGTTACTTACAGTCAAACAGTTGTGATACTTTCACCAAATGATGCGGCCGTTATTATTATCACCACCATTTGAAAATTATCCGTTGAACACTAACCCAGTTTCAAATCAAATTCGAACTACAACCGCATCGGCAATTGCACATTGCAAAGTGCTAAGTTCCTACAAGATGCCTCAAACGTCTATTCACCCATGGGACTGGGCACAGGCACGAACACAGGTGTAGGTGTGGATACTCCTACAGGTATGGATACAGGTGCGGGCATGGGTTGGTGCATTGAACCAACCCTTACAATGATTTGGTGTGTTGCACCTGAAAATTCGGTATGTGACTTAGATAGGATCTTTATACAGATATAGCGGAAGTGTAAATGATAAGCTAACTTGTAAGCTACAATAGTTATGCAAATAAAACTAAGCGATAGAGATATATCACAAATAAAAAGTAAACACAGTAAGTAATAACACCAGAAATTTTATACTGGTTCAGACTTCCTGCCCTACGTCCAATCTCGAAGCTCCTCTTCGGAATTCACTATCATGCACTCTCTTAACCCGTAGGAATAGGTTACAATACACCTGAGCACCAACAAAGATGTCCACGCCTGGGCACCCACACAGGACTTCACAAAGTACAAGAGTTTTGACTTTTGAATGTGTTCTCTAATTAACACTGAATAGTCATGATGAAGTACACCATTCCTATAATCTTATCCCCAAGCAATTGATGTGTATGTGAAGAATGAAGGAAGTATGTTTCTTATTGAAACAAGAGATTAGAAATAATATCAAAGATTCAACAAGTAACTTGAATTTAAGAGAGCTTTAGAATGCGATGAGTATAGAAGTGCAGATTAGAAATTAGAGTAGGATATATAAGAATCGGTGATTTGGAAAACATGTTTGTAGTCGTTATATAATTGTAGAAGAGTAGCATTCTTTCATGAAAAATTTCAGCAAAGCGTTGCATCCATTTCTGTTCATAATTAAAGAGGAATCTCTTCATGAAAGAAGGTGACTCTTCATAAAAATGATTGTTAATCTCTGATCACTCGAATGGTAGACAATTCACTAGTTGATTGGTTAAGAATGAAATTCGTATGTATATTTAAATATGCTTTGCAACTAGCCGTTGCTGGACTTCTAGTCTGTGACCAGTCGACTGGTCCGTTTCCTAACCAGTCGACTGGTTACAGAACCAGTCCAGTATCAACTGGTTTTTAGAGCATATATTTATATATATACATATAAAAAACTAAACATTTGTGTTATACTTTGAGGATAGATTTTAACATAAATCTAACACGACTCAATACTTATATATATATATATATGTATGTATATATATATATATATAACTTAGCTCCTTGACATGATTTCCATTGCTCTTCTCTTTGTTGTCATTAATCGAAATTCTCGTGAATCAACATTCCCCCCTGAACATATGTTTGTATATATATGTAGCTCCCCCTGAATTTCTGCAACATTTTATTAGTTCATAAATATATAAACTTACCATTTGGATTCCTGCAACAAAATGTTAGCTCATATATTTTTAATGCATAAATGAGTAGATCCATCATTATGAGCATAGAAGAGTATAATCTCTTCCTTAGTCATTGATTAAAAATAATTAAACAATATGATTGCAAAGTAATCAAATAGCAAATTTATCATAGATGCAAAACACAACATAGTCATTCCAAACATGCATATTGTTTAACACAACCAGAAAATAAAAAGCTTTCTAGTACAAGCTTTTACAAAACAAGATCTAAAGCAAATGACACATGACTTATCAAGTTCGGAAACTAAAAGATGCTAAAGCAAAAACACACATATAGTACTAAGGACATGAACATGCAAGCTAAATTTCATCGGATTCCGTACTTTCGGAAGAAGTCCAATTAAAAGGAGATATAGGCCTCTTTTCCGAATTCGTGACATGTCCAGCAGATGCAAGAGAGCATGATATTGAAGTCCACATCTTTCCAAGAAAATCCTTGATTTTATCGAACTTTTTATCCATTTTCTTGTCCATCCTCTTAAGGCGAGCTTCTAAAAGAAGTTGATTGCGAGCAATGACATCAGGTGCTTGTCTAGAAGTTTGTGATGGTTCCGTCAAACGAATATCCTCTGGATTTACATGAGCCGAGCCTGAAGATGGTCGATCCATATCTCCCTTTTTCCATTCTTCCAAACTCATGATTCTAGTAGTCGGAGGAGGCATATGCATTTGTGTTAAGTTTTTACTATCTAAGATTTTAATTTCAATCATATCGGAATCCGACTTGGGGATGTTTGCATTTTTGAAAACTCTCATTAAATATTCCCTAAAGTGAAAATAAGTACCCATACCATGTGTGAAGAGCAAGAGATGATCCCTTATCATTTGCATCCAATTTATCTTATGTTGCCATAAGTTGCGTATAAAGCTCGAAATGTCTCCGCATATACAAGATCATGTGTTCTAGATCGAAGTAAGATTGTTCGTGTAAGAGCATGGTGAAGGATTCTTTCACTTGGTCGCAGTCCTTTGGTTCGAGCGCCATCGGAATTATCATCAATAAAATGATGGCTTATTTCATCTCTAACTCCAAATTCGCATATTACTTCTGATAATGATATCCCATATGTAGGAGAATTCGGAACATGCCCTAGCCTTTCAATTGTAATAATGATAGGTTGCCAGCAAACCATACTCCAAACACAATTTTGCGTATTGGTAAGAGTTTGATGATCCAAATTTAAATGAGCTAAGAACAATTTTAAAATGGTAATGTTAATTTCCTGATTATTTTGAGAGTAGTCTAGGAGAGATTCAAGTCTACCTCGTCGAGCCAATTATTGTAATCCCTAAGAATCAAAATTTTGAAATTTGACAAAAGGTCCTGGAATGAAAATCAAATTTGCCATAAGTTTCCATCTTTTCTTAGCAAGACCATTCCATAATTTTTCTCCCCCGTTTTTATTGATAAAAAAGAATACATAATATGATAAAGCAGTAATCGAGCACAAATAAGAGAAAATAAGCATAGATAGTTTTCAAAGAGCGTACAAGACTGTTTATTATATGTCCAATAGAGATACCGAATTGTCCTTCTCTTTGTTGTGGTGTACCTGCAAAAAATATGAAGTATATACTTTGGTACCCACTTGTTTCATTTGGGTCCAGGGGTTAGATGAAAGGTAACCATACCCAGGAGGGTTTAGTGGAACCTTTAAAGATAAAATTTTCATTGTTAACTACTGAATCAAAATAATCATCGATATATTTTTCTCTGTTTTTCCAATTTACAAGAACCCAAATAATTAAATATTTTCTATTGATACTTCTTTTCGTACTTCTAGATTTATTATGAAGATCGCTAGTCATAGAAGTATTCGAATTTCTATAGGGATTGAATCTTGTATGTGCATAGGTTTTATTATATCCTAAACCACTTTTGTCATGTAAAGGTCGAGAACTAGATAAGATCATATTTAAATCATTTTGACCTTTATTAAATTTCGTGAATTTATTTGTATATTTTTCAAATTTGATTCCACAGTCGCGATTGCTATTTTCAAAAGAAACTTTGTTATCAATATCCTTATTTAATTCAGAATTCTTTATTTTTAAAGTACTATTCTCATTTTCGAGACGACTAATTTGAGATTCTGAATTATCTAAAGACGATTGTAATTTTTCAACATTTTCTTTTGATTCAGAAATTGCTTTTTGCAAAATATTATTATTAACTTTTAAAATCTCACATTCTTTAGATTATCCTAAATTCTTTTTAGTTAAAGCCTCATTCTCTTTTTTAAGAGACAAAATTAAAGAACTAGAATTGTTTAAATAATCTTCTAATGATGTATTTTTATTTTGTAAACCATCGATTTCCTTTAAAAGTACATTGTTTTTATCTTCTAGTTGCTTATTTTCTTTTTGAAGGAACTCTTTTTGAAAAACATGCTTCTCTAGGGAATTTTCAAAACATTTGGCTTGTTTAACTAAAAAATTGTTTTCCTCTTTTAGTTTTGGAATTTTTTTTGCTCACAGTCTTTATACTTGGCTAAAATAATTCCATTAAGTTTACGTAAAATTTTAAAATCTATTAACAATTTTCATGGTCTAACAAAAGATCTCTATATAATAAATCTACACATACCGATTGTGATCTGACTTTAGCCATAAGACATTTGCTTCCATGATCTCTTGATTATGCTTTGTTTCTCTTCCACTTTCTAATTTCTTGACTAGATTTTTTTATTGCCATTTGTTCTAAGATGTTGTTATGATCTCTAGAATGTCAGGCTCTGATACCAAATGAAAAGTCGGTGTGTGACTTAGATATGATCTTATATGGATATAGCGGAAATGTAAATGATAAGCTAACTTGTAGGCTACAATAGTTATGCAAATAAAACTAAGCTATAGAGACATATCACAAATAAAATGTAAATGCAGTAAGTAAAGACACCAGGAATTTTATACTGGTTCAGGCTTACCTCCCTACGTCCAGTCCCGAAGCTCCTCTTCAGAATTCACTATCATGCCCTCTCTTAACTCGGAGGAATAGGTCACAATACACCCGAGAACCAACAAGGATGTCCATGCCTGAGCACCCACACGGGACTACACAAATTACAAGAATTTTGACTTTTGAATGTGTTCTCTAATCAACACTGAATATTCACAATGAAGTACACCCTTCTTATAATCTTATCCTCAAGTATTTGATATGTATGTAGAAGAGTAACATTCTTTCACGAAAAGTTTCAGCAAAGAGTAGCATCCATTTCTGTTCATAATTGAAGAGGGGTCTCTTCATGAAAGAAGGCGACTCTTCATAAAAATGACTATTAATCTCTAATCAGTTGACTAATAGAAAAGTCACCAGTCGACTGGTTAAGAATGAAATTCATATATATATTTAAATATGCTTTGCAACTAGCCGTTACTGGACTTCTGGTCTGTGACCAGTCGACTGGTCCGTTTCCTAACCAGTCCAGTATCAGCTGGTTTTTAGAACATATATATATATATAATATATATATAACTAAACATTCCTGCATTGGTGTTATACTTTGAGGATAGATTTTAACATAAATCTAACATGACTCAATACTTATATATATATATATATTTAAACTTAGCTCCTTGACATGATCTCCATTGCTCTTTTCTTTGTTGTCATTAATCGAAACTCTCGTGAATCAACAGCACCAACCCTTACTATGGTTTTTATGTTTAATGCATCTACTTGTCTTTCCAATTATATTAAGGATACTTCCTTATTATTTAAAGACTTATAGGGGAGAATCCTACAAAACATAGGACTAACCGTATACTTTAGGTCATATTACCCTATTGTCTATAGACCACTTGCCCTTATGCTCATTCATTCTTCCAACAAAAACAGCTATGATATTGGTATGAAATAATTTCAGAATGGCAAACTAAATACATATTATAAATTTAAAACAAAATCAATGCTAATGTATATTTTTTGGTAGGGAGCTGAGGTCGAAGAAATAATAAAACAGCTGTGGAAAATGCATAACATTCAAGATATGCGGCTCAAAACAACTGAAATACATCAATTAAAATGTGCACAAACAAGCATCTGACGTGTAATTTTTTTTCTGTTTTTCTTTCATATAGATTATTGTAAGTATTTACCAATTTTAAATGCAGCATGCACCAACACGGATACTCACAAGAAACATACAAAAAGAAAAATTGATAGCTATTGGCACAACGTCCAGGATCTAATTAGACACGAATTGATGAATTCGTGGAAATCGAATCAAGAATAGGATAAATGCTCAACTCCGTTGGTCTTTCGATACCGGATTCTCGCTATCTCTAACACGTTGATCTCGTAAAATACCGTGTTATCGATCTACGATTCTTCGAACGTTGATCACTCGCAAGCGATACCGTGAATCGGTTTTAAGTTCGTTGATTCGAGCACACTCGAATATCTGAAGATGGAGAAAGGAGATTACACTCAGCTTCCAATTTTAATGATGGCGCAAAGCTCACACAAGGAATTCATTCAAAATGTCAACAACCCTTTACAACTCACTCCACACCCCTATTTATAGGGTTACAAAACACATCTCAAAGTTGAAAACGGCCCAAGTACAACAGGCGTATGACCCAAACCATAAAAACACGACCCAACAGAAGCGGGCGACCTAAACAAAACAATGACCTAAACAGTTTACAAACAAACAACGCACACGACCTTCAAAGCAATGACCCAAATACAAACAAAGGTCTAAACATGACGTAAGTACATGCAACGACCCAACTAGCACCTCTTCTTACTTTAGCTCGCAAGTTCTCTTCTTTTAAGGTCGCTGATCTTCCTGAACTTCCCTCCTTCAGGCTCTAGCTCGCTGACAGTGAACTTCAGGGCGTTGGACGACCCAATAGTCCATCTTCTTCATCTTAGGCCGCTGGAGCTTCTTTTAGGTCGTTGGAACGAGAGCTTCCTTTTAGGTCGCTGGAACATGAGCTTCCTTTTAGGTCGCTGGAACAACTTATATGTCTTCTCTTCAATGCTTTAGCTTGTTTGAACTCTTCTTTAGCTCGTTGGAACACATGTACTCCACTTGACCATTATTTTGGTCATAGAACGATTTATTTAAGTAGCAGAACGACTTAAGCCCCATTTATGAACTATTTCCATGTTGCGCTGCATCAGAAATGAACTAGAATTTTTAGTAGTGTTAAATTACAGTTTTATATGGTGTTAAAGTATAGTTTTCAACTATTGTAAATATTTATATTGAAGTTTTATGTGGTGTTGAATTAATGATTTATGTGGTGCTGAAGTTTTATGCGGTGTTCTAAAAGAAAACTATGTGTAAATGTCTATGTGCTTGCAATTATGCAATACTGAGTACAAATAACTTGTCCAATTATTATTCTTTAATTTGTATTTTAATTAAGAAAATTGTATTAAAATATATTGTTGTTGTTATATGTATGTAATTAGTAAACTGAAACCTATTATCAGGCAGAAGTGATATTGTTGCTTTTGTATATGTGCAATTAGTAAAATGATACCTTCATCATGTAGATGTGATACTGTGTAACTGCATATACCATGATGTTACATGAAAATTAATATCTACATATATGCAAAAATGATACCCTGTCACTTAATAGAACATAATGTTGCAACAAAATTGATACCTAAGTATATTCGAAATGATACCCTATCACTATACATAGTTAATTATTATTTTCAAAATCGACATCTATATGGGTATATAAAATTGATACCCACTTAACGTAAATAATACAAAAAACATGCCAAAATCGATGCCAATGTGCTTATAAAACTGATGTCCACTACTGTATATACAACAACACAACAAAATTGATACAAATGTGGGTACAAAACTGATACAAATGCGGGTACAAAACAGATACCATGTCACCATAAAAATACAATAATATAACAAAACTGGTAGCAGTGTGGATACAAAACCGATACCTTGTTAAAGAAAATGACATAATGGTATATCAAAACAGGTACCATTGTAAGTTCAAAACTGATTCCTTGCAGCAGTTTACTGGAAAGCAAACAACATATAACACACAACAATCTACTAAAAACGATGTTATATGACAAATTTTAGTAGCAAAAAAAATTGAGCATATTTTCAATATATCATTAGCAAAATACTTCTATTTCCAAATTTAATTAAATAAAATATGAAAAATACTAATAAGATTTAATACAAATCTAAACAAGTTTCATATATTCTTCAAAACTTGAAAATTACACTTGTTATGGCCATATTATTTGCACACACCACATCTATTTTGTTAGTTATGAAATAGTGCAAACCCTCCTTTTCATTTTGTAGAAGGTCCATCGACACCACCTTTATCCTTTGGTCCCTTGGCGACTTAATGATATATTCAATGCTAGAATCAACAATAGGCTTATCATAGTTAGGAATAGGATTCGCAGCATTAGCATAGGAAGATTGATAAGCATCTACAGTAAAATAGTGTTCAATAAAGTCATAAACACAAAATTTCGATTTATTAATGCATTTAATAGCATGAGCACACGACAACACTGCCACTTTCCACTGATTACAACAACTCCTATCCTTAAGATCAACACGATGAGAGAATGGAGATTTCACTTCAAAAAAATAACCGAAGTTCTATAAACATCCCATTCAAAACCTTCTTTAATCAACCCTTACAACTGATACTCCATGGAAGAACAAATGTTGGATTCCATGATTGACACTCCTCTATCCTTTTAGCCATTTCAACTCGGAATCATGTTGAAGAAATTATTTAATATATAAGAAGTTCATAAGTTTACATTTTATTTTAGGAAATAAATAACTGAAAATAATGGCATTTAGCAACCACATAACCAAATAAAATGATGAAATAAAGTAGATATAAATGGAGTTTTCAACAATGTCTTCATCTTTAGAAAAAAAATTCATACCTACAATACTCAGGGTGACCCAAACAAAACGAAAACATAATACTCAAGTTAGAACTAACATCCTTATGTAAAACAATAACTCAATATGTATAGTAACTTAAGGGATGTAGCGGGTTTCCCCATCTTTTAAGGATCCATTACACTATTTACATATAATAGTATATGTTACAATAGATAATATCTACAGTAAAATAAATATCAAAATAGTGTTAAGGCATTACCTATATCCTTCCTTAACACAATTTATAGACAAGCAGCCTATGAAGGTCTTGTAACACCACCGTAAACTGGGAGCTGTCGTAGGGTCCTTATTGGTACAATGCAAATCAAAATCTCAATGGGCTCCTAAAAGGATAAAATGGGATAAGGCATATGAGACAATGCCCAAGGTAGAATTTTACTTAATTACTTTTTCTGGCTGATTGTAACTCATACTGATCGACCACGTACAACACCTACAATCAAACCAAGATGCCTAAACCGAAGCACAAGCCAAGTGAGTAATATGAAAATATGTGTTCAATAAAAGTAGCTAACCTCACTGCCAGACCTAGTCCCCTGTTTTAGTTATTTAAATTATGACACAAGTGTCAAAGATATCCATCATTATCCACTTACTTAATTCCAGTAAACGTTTGCCAATTCATCCGCTTTAAACATCATACGTACATAGTTATTAAAGTGGCTCCGGTATTGATAAAGAGCATGCCAATGCCCAGCCCCGGTCTCTTTGACGACAAATGTCATTTTACACACCGTGGTCATTTTATATCTCAATAAAAGATCGTATTTTTCATGTCAAGAACCAATTCAGTTCAAATTTCGATTTCACATTATCATTTCTTGAATCAGTTCCCAACTGCATTCAAATTTCAATTTCATATTATAATTAGTTAATTATAGGGTTCCAATTTCAATTTATAATTTCATTTGACAAATATCATTATTAAATGTTATCCTTTACCTTCAAAATAGTTTAGGCTCAAACTTCTTGGATTGGAAATAGATTTTGATTTTTTTATATATAGAGTAGTTGAATTTAAAGAAAGTGGTTTTAACTGATATAGTATAATTTTAGAAATGATTATGATTAAATATAATTTTTAATAGAAATAATTTGAAACAGTGCATTGGAAAATGATTTTAAATAGAAAATAGTTTAAAATATAAAAGTAAGGATTTGAACTTAAATTTTAATACAACGGTTTGGAATAAAATATTTTATTTCCTCTTCAAGCATTAGAACCCAATTCCAAGTTTCAAATTTCACTTTAAACCATTTAATATCTCACATTTCAATTTGAAACAAAATTCAATTCATTTCATTCATCAATTTATAGTTAATTCAAGTTTGAAATTTATGAATTCAAAAATTAGCTTTAATTTAAATGGTTCAAATACTAATTACCAATTTAAACATATTACATTAAATTGGTTTCAATTTAAATCAATAATTAAAAAACCATCTCATTATATTGGATTAAAGTTCCAAATTTTAGGTTCAATACTTGAAATAGTTCAATTTTAATAAATCCAACTTAAATCTTACATTCACTTTTAGATTTTAAACCTTACAAATTTAAGTTAAAATTTTAATTATCATTTCATTTAACAACTTAAATTATACATTCGAAACATTTCATATTTCAAGTTTAATTGAGATTATTAATTTCCATGATATCATTTCATAAAAGATTCAATTCAAACTTGGTTTCCTATTGAAGTATTCATTGACAAAATCCCATTTACTTCAGTTATAAAATATATTCCAAAATCCCATTTTTTTCAACGTTTTATTTGTCAACGACACTTTCCATGGCATATTGTCTTTGAGATTTTTGCAATTTTCTTTCCTCTTCTTCTCGGATTTTCGCTTCCTGCTTCTCAATTATTTTAAGCTTGCTCCCGTTCGTTCTTCTATCTCGCCCTCTCTTCTTGGTACTAGGATTCTCTCTTAGGAACCATTTGTGATATGTTCGAGCTACATGGGTCATTCCTCCGTATGTGCCCTAATCTTGCGTCAATTTCAACAACGATTTCGTTTGTTTCTCTGGATCCAGTGATTGTGGCAATGTCGGGTGCCGATTTGATTTCAATTCGAACTAACTTGCTGTTATCATTCGATGCTATCTCGATTCAGCACTTCTTTGTTGTTGAAGATTGCTTTCTGGAAGTGACCCCTGTTTATTCGAATGGTCTAGCTCTCCCTCCTCTTGGCTTGCATTCGGTTGTTTGTCGACCTGCGCCGGTCTTGGCTTCCAATGGTTTGCTCTATCTGGCTTTGGGTAAGGGGGATTTCATCACCTCCTTCAACCGTTCTTTGATGTTTCACGAGAGATACAACAATGGTGATTTTTTTCGGTGGTGGCATTCTTGATGGGTGATGTTGTTTGCAGCATATCGGTGAACGACTGGGTCGAAGTAGCTCAAATGGGATAGGTAGACAGGGAAGGGGAAGTCACGCCCCCTATCCACTTCTTGCCTCGTCGACTACCTCCGATCTTCCTTCGTTCTTCGCTACGGCAGTCCTCTGGGGTTTCAGCTCATCTAATTAAGCATCTTCGTCGCCTTAAGCGGCCGAAGACAGTTAAATGGAATAGATCTGAACACTCTAAGGAGACGGCAGTAATGGTTGTGGGTGTTGCTCGCTCTTAAGTGGCTGCTCCTCTTGCCTGTTCGAATTCTTTCGAGCTGTTGTATGTTGTACCACCATTGGCAGACGATTCTTATGTGGTGATCCCTATGGTTAGCTCGGTCGTTGGCTCTGTTCAAGTAGGCTCTTTTTTGATGTTATCGAGCCAGGTGAGGCTTTTTTGGGAGTGTATGAACCTCGGGATGGGGTAGCACTTTGCCTTGCTCAAATTTTTAGTATGAATCGGATTTAGAAGGGGTGGCGGTGCATGGCACTGTCTTCCCTTACTCATCTTTGGTTGAATGCTTGATTCAACAACATTGTACTCAGGTGTGTGCTTACTCTTTATTTTCTTGTTTTGTTGACCTCTCTTTGAACTTTGTGGTACGTTCTCGATTCTCGGTTGTTGGATGGTGTGGATTTGGCTGCTGTGAACCATGTCATGCAATCGCATGAGCTCCCTATCACTGTTAGTATTCCTTCGAAAGTGGCATTGATAGGTCATGTGTGTGAGCTTACTTATGTGGATAAGGTTGATGTTCGTATGCCTTGTATTCCCCTCTCCAATGAGTGCATCCCTTCGCCCATGTTTGGGTTTTCACGGCTTTTAGTGGGTGAACCACTTGGTTGTGTTAACTTGTGTGTTCTTGGCTTTTCGTCAAGGCATTAGTGTGGGGGCTTTTCCCTCTTTTTCCAGTTGTTTGGTTTTTTGGTGGGCTGTTGGACAGTATGGTGTGGCATGGTGGGCCTTTTCTGGGCTAGGATGTATTTGCTTTATGGTTTGCTTTTCTTGGACTGGGCTTGGTTGCTTTGTCTGGACTGTTTTTGGTCCTGTTTGGCAAGTGGGATATAATCTGTTCGGGTTAGGTTATGGGTTGTCCATGAGTATGAGTCATGAAGAGGCCTTATATATGTCATTTGTGACTCGATCTGTTTGGTATTGCCTTTCATTCTTGACTTCTGATGTTGGGTGACCTCTCTATTGTAGGCATATAGCGTATCCTTCAGTGGTCAATTATACGGTTTACCAAGGAGGAGGCGCATGTAGTCCCCAAATAGCTAGCACTGATGTTGTTAGCTATATGGGAACTGCATGTACCCTTGCTCGACTGACTGAGGTATTGGTTGGTATATCCCAGGTTAGCTCTTGGTTGGATCAATCCCTTGTTGGTTCCTTGGTCCCAGAACTGTACCTCGTTGGCGGATCTGCCAATAAAATAATAGATCTGCATCGGTCAAGTTCACACAGCGACATGTGTTGTCTCTTTTGAGCAACTCCACGTCTATTTCTTCTTCTTCTGCCTTTGCTAGTGTTGTTCCATTGGGTTCTAATTATTTTCCTTCTTGTCCTGAGTCTGTTGTTTCTATGTCCTATCCCCTTCTTAGTAAGGCTAAGATATCGATCATTAATAATCACCTATCTCGTCTTAATAAGAATTCTTATCCTCCTAGGTATAGCGCTTCGGTTTCTGCTCCGATCTGTGAGGCTAGTCGCTCGATGAGGCTCTCAGCCTCCTGCGAGTCACCGATTAGGCTAACTTCCTGAGCCTCGCGTCGTGGTCAACAACCGGTTCCTCGCACCCCTCCGCATCATTTGCACATGCTCTATAGCGGCATCTGAGAAGATCGTTAGACCTACTCGACACACTTTATATTTTATCTGAGCTATGTAGTGTGCTTGCTTTCTATCGCCTCTTACTGTGTGTCTTCTTGTTTATGTTGATCTAGATGGCGAACTTTCTTTTGTGGAACGTTCGGGGTATTGGTAATGATGCGTCGATTGCGACGCTCAAGAGCATCATTAAGAAGAACTCTATTTGCTTGGTAGAGCTTCTGAAACCATTAGTGGGACCGGAGGCGCTCACCAGCTCCGTTTTATCTCTGGGCTTTGGTGGTGCCTTAGCCAACGTGCCCGACAAGATTTGGATCATTTGGTCTAAAGGCGTCGTCGTCCACCCTATCTTCGATTCGGACCAGCTGCTTTCGGTGGCTAGTTCGTTTCCCTCGTTCTCCTTATCTATCTTGTTCTCTGTGGTTTATGCTAAGTGCGACAAGATTGAGAGACTGGTTCTTTGATTTGATATTCTCTCTATTCGAATTGGGTTTTTCTGTCTCCGTTTTGGGTGGCAACTTTAATGTTGTCGCCAACCAAGCAGAAAAATGTAAAGGCAATGCCGTTAACCATTTGCGGTTGCGGATTTCAATGCCTTTATCATTAGCTTGGGTCTTTCTGAAGTTTCTTTTGTCGCTTCAGCCTTTACTTGGTGCAACAACCAAGACGAGCCAAACCGTATTCTATCTAGGCTTGACAGAGTCTTCTCCTTTGAAGGGAGGTTCAGCTTACCATTCACTTTTTCTATCTCCCTTCTGCATCATACCTTCTTCGACCATGTTCCCAAGATTTTTAGTTGTCCTCCACTTTCCATCTCTGTCCCGTTCTCCTTTAGGTTCCAAAGTATGTGGAGATCTCACCATACATTCCATAGTGTTGTGGGAAATTCATGGAACTCCCTTGTCAGTGGTCACCCTAGTGTGGTGTTCCCTCGTAAGCTGAAGTGCCTTAATGTTTGCCTTAAGGTTTGGAACGTTCTTGTTTTCAAGAATATCTTCGACCGCGTTCAGGTGGCCGAAGAGACTCTTGTTCTAACAGAGGTGTCTTTTGATGCGGATCCCTCTGCTGCCAAAAAGGAGGCGTGGGTGATGGCCCAGCTTGCCTTCTCTTTGGAGCTTCGTATTGAACATGACCATCTTCGTCAAAAGGTAAGGATCAAATGGATTGTTGAAGGTGACACGAACTCCAAGTTCTTTCACTCGTCTATTCGTAAGAAGAATAGTCTTCTCACGATTCTCCAGATCCAGCGTCCTGACCTTTCTATGGCTTCTACCCCGTACGAAGTCAAAGACACTATTTTGTCCCAGTCCTTCCTTAGTTTTGCCTTTGTCTCGCTCTCTAACCCGTCCCTGCTCGCGTTCATTCCTAGACCGGTCCTCCTTTCGGATAGCTTCGATCTCACCGCACCTCCTTCCTCGAAAGAAATATGTGTCTGCGTATTTGCTCTAAGTAAGAACAGTGCGAGTGGGCCAGATGGGTTCAACATTTTTTTTACAGGAGTGTGTGGCCGGTTATTTAGGGGGACTTTTGTCTCGCTATTCAGTCCTTCTTCTCTGAGGAGATCTCCCCGCGGGTTGGACCTCCACCAACTTGGTCCTCATTCCGAAATGTGACCATCCCACCTCATGTGAGGATTTTCGACCGATCACCATGTGTAATTTCTCAAATAAGGTAATTTATGAGGTTCTAACCTCTAGGCAAGCACCTTTTCTCGAACGTCTTATATCCTCTTCACAGGCTGGGTTTATAAAAGGACGTTTGATCACCGATAACGTCCTTTTAGCCCAGGACCTGGTTTCTCAGATCGATAAAAGGTTTGAGGCTCTATTTTGGTTGTAAAGCTGGATATGGCTAAGGCTTACGACCGCATGACTTGGTTATTCATCATTAGGGTTACGAGGGATTTCAGATTTTTGGAACCCCTTATCGATGTGGTTTGGTGGCTTATCTCCAACTGCCGGTTTTCCATTCTCATCAACGGTTCGGCCACCAGTTATTTCTGGTTCGGGAGGGGTCTTCGTCAGGGAGGCCCGCTCTGCCCTTCTCTGTTCGTCATTGTTGCTGAAGCATTCATTAGGGGAATGCACTCTCTAACGATAGCTGGGCAGATTCATAGGTTCGACATCCCTAGGGGTTGTCCTATCATCTCTTCCTTGTCTTTCGCTGACGACATCATCATTTTACTAATGGTAGTCGTCGATCTATTCGTAGCCTCATGTGTCTTGTTCGGCAGTATGCGAGATGCTTGGGGCAACTCATTAACTCATCTAAAAGCTACTTCATGCCCCTGAAAGGCCTTTCTTTGGTTAGAACGTTCTGGATCGAGACATCTACCGGTTTCAAGGCGGCCTCGCTTCCATTTCCTTACCACGGTATTGTATTATATCGAGGCAGGAAGCTCAACGAAATTTTTGATCCCTTAACTGACAAAATCAGGGGTAAGATCATTCGTTGGAATGCAACCCTCCTCTCTTAGGCTAGCAGACTGGTTCTCATTAAGTATGTCCTTGACTCTATGGGATCTTATATCTTTGTTGCAATGACTCCCACGGCTTGCTTCTTTCGGTCTTACCAATCCCTGACTTTTTCCTTCTTCTGGGGATCCAAAGACATTGCTTCTCGCCACCACTGGTTTTCTTGGAACTCTATTTGCCATCCAAAAGTGAGGAGGCCTGGGCCTCCGTAACCCTAAGGACATCTGTTGGGCATTTGCCTGTAAGTTATGGGCGAAATTTGGAGCGAACGACTCCCTTTGGGCGACGTTCCTCCACGTTAAGTACCACAGGCTTTCTAGTACGAATTACACCAGTGTCCCGTCCTACACTTGAGAGACAAGGAAACAAATGCAATCCTTAAAGGCCTTAACGGATGCACATGGTGGTGGTACTGTTTGGGATAGTAGTCCCTTCTCGCTTACGGCGACTTGGAACTCGGTGAGGACACCAGGTCTAATTGTCCATTTTTTCTCTTTCGTTCGGAACATCCATATTCCCCCGAAGGTCTCTCTAATTATGTGGAAAAGCTTGCATGAAGGATTACCAATAGATGAGAACCTATAGAGAATCAGCATCCCTCTGGTGTCCCGTTGCAGGTGCTACAATACTGGATGCTCGGAATCCTCTTTTCGCTTGTTGTTCTCTGGGTCTTGTGCCAGGTCTGTTTGGAATTATTTCGGGAATATGATGGGTTGTCGAGGTAATGCCACCTCGCCTAAAGGTTCTCTAAGATTAATTCTAGTGGTCGGGCATCTCAGGCTAATCTTTTCGCTCGATCCTGCTTCGTCTGATTCCTTGTCTTGTCTGTTGGCACATTTGGTGCTCGCGAAACAATGCAGTATTTGACGAGGTGGCTATGGATCCTCCTACCATTATCTAGAGAGTAAGGAACGATGTTTTCCTTGCATTTCGAGGTATGCCTTTCAGGAGTGTATTTGGCTCCCGGTCTAGGAGATTGGTTGTTACCTTTGATGTTCCCTCGGTAGGGACCACTACCAGGTCAGGTATTGGTTGATTTTTGCTTTTGTGTTTACTGTTGCTATTGTCACTTTCTCACACTACCACCCTAATTGTTCTTATGTCGTTTTCTAGTACCTTAGGTTTTGGATTATAGGTTATGGAACTGGTCTGCTTGGAGCTGGTTGGTGCTTTCGATGCTTCATCCCAGCAAGGTTTTTGGAGCAGGTGGAGCTGGAGTTTTAGGTTGAGCTGGAGTTTTGATACGGTTCTATGATGTCTCTTGACACTATGGATACGGTGAAGTGCGCGGAACTAGAGCTATTGGATGTTCAGGAGTGATAGTTTGGCCTTTCCATCCTTCTCCTACGATCTTCCTTGGAGGGCACATCTTTTGCTCCTCATGCGTCTTTTGTGCTGCTTTGGAGATTTCAGCGTCGCCATAGTCTACGGCGTTAGTTTGTTAAGGCTTCGTCTACCACGGCTGCTATCTTTTTATCTTCTTGACTTTTGGACATCTAATGTATTTAGTTGTGTATTGTTATGTTCCTATTGTTCGTGTGTGCACACAGTTTCTACATTCTGTAGAAAGTATTTTTATGAGTCAATGGAGAATGTCTAGATTCTTCATTTCGTTATATTATATATATAAAAAAATCAACATAAGTCAAAAAACATATAATCCAAAATAATGGACTTAACTTGTGTTCAAAACTAAAATTCCAATAAATTTAGAAATTCACTTTTTAAGGCTTAACAATCAAAATTTCGTTAAATTTAAATTTCAAATTTTTAATCGAAACAAATTATACTACGGTTAAATTAAAATTAAAATCAAGCTTTACAAAATCCTGATGGTTATAAATCCAAGTTAATGAAATCCGATCAAATTCAAAACCATTAATCAAATTAGTAAATTTCGATTTGACGTCTATTTTCATATTTGAATTCCAATTTCAATCGACTATATATTTCGACTTCAGAAATTGATTTTTAACTACATAAATTCATTCATGTTGGAGATGCGGATTAAGAATCTTAAGGCAAGTTAAACACTAGAAAGGGGTGAACTATATGTTAAGGAATTTATTAATTTCTTGAAATCTTTTTGGATTAAATAAAACAGTATGCAGATCACAGATAGTAAAAAACACAGAATCAATCACAGAATGCAGAAAATAAAAGTAAAAGCAGTAAAAGGAAAGTACACACTAGGATTTTTTTACTGGTTTGAGACTCCCCTGCATCTAGCCTCGCACAACGCTGGGTAGATGCAGATTTTTATTCAACAATATCCAATTATAATCCTTGATTTTAGGGCTACAAGGGAACACCCTAACTGATTCTAAGTATAGTGGGACTTGGTTAATTTACGGGCCACAACTTTACAACCAATCGATTTCCAAGACACGACCGCACTGAATCACTTTAAAGGGGACATGACCACACACCTCTCTTATCATTTTTTGTAGAATTGACTCGATAGGACTTGATCTTGAAATCTTTGATTACAAACAACCTATAACTCTTGAGTAGCACTTGAATTCAAAGAGATTTTGAATTGAAAGAGAAGAAGAATGATATGATTTCTATTGAAATCGACAGTATAAGTGCAAAAAGTTAAGAAATAAAGTATTCTAATGGTGGAATGTTAAGAGAGGAAGAAGGAGAGGAAAAGTTGATAAAAAACGAATTCTGGAAGGTATTTAAGGTTACCAATAGTCACAACATTTTTGAAAAAGGTTTGAATTCAAAAGACATATTTTTCAAAATTTAAAAAGCATGTTAATAGCTAGTATGTCGACATAGCCTTTTTGATATGTCGACATATGCTAGTACAAAATTAAATTTTGAATTTTAAAACAAAGTAAATAATGTTTAAATAAATTGTGATGAATCCAGAGTTAAACAAACTTTATTCCTTTATATTAAAATATTATTTTCAAAGTAAAATATATTTAAAAACTTATATAAAGATATAATAAACATATTTAAGAAACTAAATATAAAATGATATAAAAGTATAAATATAAAATTATGAATATATTAAAACTTAATATAAACGAGAAAGTTGAAAAACTAAAGTAATTATAAAACTAGCAAGGAAAGCTTGAGTTAAAAATCTTTTAAACATAACTTTGAAAATAGAAAATAACTTTCAGAAGTTTAGAAAGTAACATTTAGGAGTTAAAATATTTCTTAAAATAAATAAGTATATATTTATAAATACGAAAGTAATTTTGAAATTATTTACAAACTAGATCTACATTAATCTGAAACCATTTGAAAAGGATTTAAAATCAGGATTAATTTTAAAAACAGAATTTGAATTTGAAACAGAATTTAGTGCTAACCAGAATTTTAACAGCAATTCTAGACATGCTCTATAATTCTTGAACTCTTGAACCCTTGATTTCTAGATACTCATGAGTCTTAAAACTTGAACTTTTCTATTTGAAATCTTGATTCTTTGAACTGTACAGTCTTCAATAATAAATACATGCATAGGTTTCCTATATATACATATATATATTCTAGAAAATAGTGTTAGTATATATTTTATAACAATAATTATTGAATCAAAGTAGAAACAAGGTTGTTGTCATAAAAACGATCAATGCCTCAATCTTTAACAATCTCCGCCTTTTTGATGATGACAACCTTGGTTATGAAATATTCATACCTGATATCTCAATTCTTCGGTTACTCCCCCTTACTTCATTAACTTCCTTTGAAACTACTAACTCCCCTCAATCTAATCGCTATTTTATAATTCTCACTCTTTTTCATCAACAAAAACTGTAGTTCTGGCTAAACTACAGCATTCCCCCTAAATCTAAGGCATAATTATAACATCTAAATAAACATAATAATGAAATTAAATAAGTATAATATTCTAATTATTATAACTTGAATGAATATAAACTATAAACTTAATTTTAAGTCATACAAATCACACTAAACCAATCTAATACATATATATCCAATATATGATACATGTCAATACATTCAATCTAACAAATTAAACCACACCATAATTAAGTAGTTTATTTACAAATTTTGAAATTTTGAAATAAGCCAAACAAACCACACAAATTAAAACAAATTCATACATTTCGAGGAACTTCAGACCAACCATCTCCTTCGAAGATTGGATCAACCTTTATAGCATCCCAGTCCTTGTTGTCTTTGGTGAGAGGCGCTCCAGTGATGTTGTCTTCATATTTTGAAAGAGAGGCAATTATCCATCGAATTGCATCATTTTTTTTATGTTTGATCATCTATATTTGACTTAATTCTAGATGACGCTGATTACGGAGAATAATTGAGAGGATATTCTTGAAAGAATTAAGAATTTCTTCAAGATTCTCACCAAGATTATGATTTTTTTTTAATTTGTGTGGTTAGTTTGATTTATTTTAAAATTTTAAAACTTGTAAATAAACTACTTTAATTATGGTGTGGTGTGGTTTGTTTGATTGATTGTATTGACATATATTGGATATTTATGTATTGGAATGGTCTGGTGTGATCTGTATGACTTAAAATGAATTTTATATTTTGAATCCATTCAAGTTATAATAATTAGAATATTTTAGTTATTTAATTTCGTTATCATTTTTAGTTAGAATAATATTTAGATGTTAGAATTATGCCTTAATTTTAGGGGGTGTATTTTAGTTTAGACGAATTATAGTTTTTATTGATGACAAAGGGGGAGAATTATAAAATAGGGCTTAGATTAAGGGGAAGTTGGTAGTTTCAAGGGAAGTTAATGAAGTAAGGGGGAGTAACCGAAGAATTGAGGCACCAGGTATGAATATTTTATAATCAAGGTTGGCATCATCAAAACCATCACCATCAATGTCTCAGTCTCGAACAATTCTAACCACTTGTCGATAAGTTACTATATATTTCATAAAATTCCCTTTTTATTAATAAGTCGAGTCAAGTAATAAAATATTTTTTTAAGTAAAATTGTATTAAAAATTCAAATTATCCATTATTTTATTTTAAAACCATTTCGATTTATAAAACCATTTATTTGGTCGAACGGTACTTATTATTTAAATTTTTAGCCTAGGACAAGTAGACATTTATAATTTAAATACAGGTATATATCATTTCAGTCGTTTTCAATGTCATAAATGAATGTGTCTAAACATGTTCGATATCAATAAGGAATTAACGACAATCATAATAGTTGTTTAATATCATACATAAAATAACCAAACAAATAGTAACATGACTGTAACATTATACAATATTAGCTTTCCACACTTGTGCCCATACCAATACCAAATTAAATATTACGTGAATATATCATGTCAACATATGCATAAACATTGTAATCAATTATATTAATCAAAACCAATTCATATATTGTTTTAATACAAATGACATATATATATATATATATAACAATTTAAAATTTATTAATTTACATAATGAAGTTAATTAGTGTGAGTGAGTAAACACTCACCTCGATGATGATTTCTACTTGATGGAATCTAAATTTCACACGTACGTGCCTGACACGACATGTGCACAGACATGCGAACATGTACATGAACTTGACTCAGCTACGTACCAACGGGTTGCGACGATACAAGTAAGAGCATTCCCAACCGTGGGTCGGTTGCCCAGTAACCGTGCCCAACGGTTGGGTCACAGGTCCCTTCAGTGTTGCTTTGGCAACACTGAAGGGTGCTGGAGCAACCGATTGGTTGCTCCAGTGACCTGGCCATGGCCGGTGTGTGTAAAACCGGTTATGGCATAACCAGTTTTACACACACCGGTTTGGTGGGGACCCGTGTCCCTACCCTGGCCGGTTTGGGTAAAACCGGCCGGGGGGGGGGGGGAATTTAAAAATTCTCTCCCCTAGCCGGCTTTACCTAAACCGTATATGGCTATATTAGCCGATGTTGCTTGTTTTTGACCGTTTTGTTGATGGTTATATATATGCACATTGAGTTTTACAGCATAACACACTCATCTTTTCCTTCTTCATTACCTTTTCAATATATTTGCAATGTCACAAAATGTTAAAGGCAAGAAAGCTACTTCAAAATCTACTCGAAATCAGCACAGTTACCAGTCCGTCCGCAATCAGTCTCTAATGCAATCCACGTACCCACAGAATCAAAATCCTTATTATGGTAACTTCTAAATGGTCCAAACTGTTATGCTCAACAAAGCCCAAATTTCTATCTATCGCAGCAAAACTCCAATTATTATCAGAATACTCAAAATTCTGGTTCTGGACATTACCCGTCTTTGAAGCAAAATTACACTGATCATCACTACGCTTCTCCTAGAAGCCAGCAAAGGTTAGTCTTGCATGAAATTTCTCCAAATATATCAAGAAATTTAAACAGTGTCTTTGGAGACAATAGCGACATGATTGAGGAAACAGAAGTTGACGTTACTGAAATTCCTGATATGTATGCGAACACACTAGTGAGAAGACCAAACAAAATAGTGAAATGGTCTGCATAAGAACAAGCAGAACTAGCTTTTTGTTGGGTCGAATGCTCTAGAGATAATGTCAAAGGTACTAGTCTGACGGAAAACTCATTTTGGAGTTATGTTCTAAGATTATTCAACGGCCGCAGTCCACAAAACCCACCGAGAACCGTAGACTCTTTGAAACAGTCGTGGAAGAGAATCAACGCTAACTGTCAGAGTTGGAAGGAGATTATGGCAGGAATAGAAAATAGACGGCAAAGCGGTGCCAACGATTTTGACTTGGTAATTATCACTTACATAGTTACTTATACAATTTTTTTACTGCATAATTGTAGCAACTTACACTACTTAAATCCACACAGCTAAGCAAAGCGAACGAACTGTACATGGCAGAGCACAAAAATGTACCATTCAACTTGCACAACTATTACGCCATTCTGTCTAGGGAAGAAAAATGGAGCAACATACGCCAAGAACACTGAACATCGTGATTTATGTCGAGGAGTCCGAGGGAGGAATCTAGCCCGAGAAGTCCAGATCCTCAAGAATACCCCTTTTCCTACTAGTGCTGGTGGTAGGCCTCCTGGTAAATTCAAAGGAAAAAAAAAGCAGTCACAGATTATAGTTCGTATTACGAACAACTAAATAGTCAAATGGTAGCTTCTGATGAATGTAATCGCCTTTTGGCGGAAGCCAAGGAAGCTAAGAGAACCGAGAGAGCTGAGGAAAAACAACGAAGACACGAAGAAGTACAAACATCAAGAGAGCGTGATTTGGATATTAGGGAGTGTGAATTGGCTCGACTCGAACGTTTAGATGACAAGGCACTTATGACTGTCAACCTTGATACATTAAACCCAATGCAATGCTTATTACTGGAGCAGGAACTAGAAGCTTGCCGCAAAAGACGCATGGGATAGGACAGATTGACGTTTTCATCGTTTAATTGTAGTTGTTTGTTTTTATGTTGTTTATGCGTTTTCTAATTATTAAGTACCGGTGATGTAGTAGCCATAGATGTAGTGTAAGTGTCCTTAGTGTTGTACCAGTTCCTTAATTAAATTTGGCTTTTATGTTGTTACAAGAGAACAATAATGGAATATTTCATAAAACTAGCATTCAACGATACATAAAAGCATAAATATTACGAAGCGAACTTAAGTTATTAACTTGAATATGTAGATACGTTAATCCACTTCCTACTGGTTTCCTGCATGCTCCCAGTAATGTTCCACCAATTCGTCCCTTAATTCTAGATGTGCTTGGGGATCTCTAACGTCCTGGATACGCTGCAAGTATTCTGCAAAAGTATTCGGGTCCTTATACGGCTTTCTCGTAAACGCCACTTCTATATTCGGATAGTTCTGAAGTTGCAGTTCAAAACCTCCCCTTTCTTCTTCAACTATCATATTATGTAGTATAATACAACAATACATAATATCTGATATAACTGCCTGTTCATGATAGCGCACTTCTTGTCGTAAAATTTGAAACCGTCCCTGTAGAACTCCAAATGATCTTTCTATGTCTTTTCGCAAACTTTCTTGCTGTTTTGTAAACTTGGCCTCTTTGGCATTGTTCGACTTTTTGAATGGCTGCACAAGTGTTTTCCATTTAGGGTAAATTCCGCCTACTAAATAATAACCAACAGAATGGTCGTTATCGCCAATTTTGTAGTTGCACGGCGGCGACAGATCGTTGTACAAATCATTAAACAAGTATGATTGTCGTAAGACATTAATATCGTTGAGTGATCCAGGAACGCCAAAAAAGGAATGCCATATGTACAAATCGAATGAAGCTACGGCTTCTAACACCAACATAGCTTTTTTAGTGTGTCCTTTGTATTGGCCTTGTAGTGCTACTGGACAGTTTTTCCACGTCCAATGCATACAATCTAAGCTTCCCAACATACCCGAGAAACCACATTGATCTCCCATTGCTAACAATCGTTCAATATCGTGTTCGATGGGTGATCGGAGGTACTCTTCACCGAAGACACAAACAACTGTTTTGCAGAATTCTTTCAAACACAAAACTGTCGTTGATCCACCAATCCGTAATTTGTTATCTAATGAATCAGCTGAACTTCCATACGAAATCATACGAAGTGCCACAATTACTTTTTGTAGTGGTGAAACTCCAAGTTCGTTGATTCCATTTTTCCTGTGGGTAAAAAATATATTGGATTCAGAAACCTTGTTTAGAACTCGATCGAACACTGTCCTTGACATACGAAATCGATCGAACACTGTCCTTGGCATCGAAAAATGTTAGATTCCCTACAGTGATATTATGTTACTATTAATCTCGTGATATTATGTTATATTCCCTACAGTGACCGTTCACATCACAAGAAATGTTGACTATTCATTTGGCCATAATTTTTGATTCCTGCTATGAAATTTGGATTTTCCGGATTTGTTAGAAAGATATTTCTAAAGAGATTTGAATGTTTTTGGTTTTGCCAAAATCCGTTATATTTTGCATCCTGCACATTCTGTCAAAGTTCAACGTTCGCGCTATGTTTATTTTGAATTCTGCATTGACTATTCATTTGGCCATAACTTTTGATTCCCGCTATGAAATTTGGATTTTTCGGGTTCGCTAGAAAGATATTTCTAAAGAGATTTGAATGTTTTTGGTTTCACTAAAATCCGTTATATTTTGCATCCTGCACATTCAGTCAAAGTTCAACGTCCGCGCTATGTTTATTTTGAATTCTTCATTGACTATTCATTTGACCATAACTTTTGATTCCCGCTATGAAATTTGGATTTTTTGGGTTCGTTAGAAAGATATTTATAAAGAGATTTGAATGTTTTTGGTTTCGCCAAAATCCGTTATATTTTGTATCCTGCACATTCAGTCAAAGTTTATACATCTTCAAAGTCAATTATATATTGGTGCAATGGTGGATTACTACCCTGTAGTGAGTGGAGTCATGTCACTCTTTTCGAGAGTATTCGGATTATAGTGCAGCCCTTACTCCTTTGTCCTGTTTGGGTCATCCTCGATATACGTTATCAATCAAAAGCAGATTCCCTACAGTATTCCCTATAGTCGTATCAGTGACTGGTTACATCAATATTTGTTTTACTGCCGACACATGCTTTGAAAGTCACGAAACATAAATCATAGTGTAGCTACTGGCCACTCACACATTACCAATCTTGCAGCTATATGTACATATGTTAAGTTACACACCACTTACCTCACTCAAACAACTAAAACAACTTTGTACCCATTCTTAGAGCACCTCCTTCTATTAGCACTCACTGAAAATGTCTTCGTGGTCATCATCTACAGATTCCGACGAACGGGCGCACGAAGAGATGAGGCTACATGAGCTTCAAGACGAATTCCAGTTTCTAAACCAAATGAGACCTCGAACTGGACAGCCGCACGAACAGGTGAACGTTCAACTTACACATGAAACGCAAGTACCACCTGTTCAAGTATCATCTGAACAGTCGGTTAATCAATCGACGCAAGAAGTAGAGTTCTATCGAGTTCCTCCGTAAGAACATGTAGTTGATTCCTATCCAGTTCGTTGCTACTGCGGGTATGCAGTTGAAGTTGTGGTTCGAGCAGAGGGAAACAATATAGGTCGGCACATGCAGATAGTCCATCCTATCCAAATGGTTGCAATTACACGGAATGGATAGACCAACCTTTGTGTCCTCGGGGAATTACATATGCTAACGAACTCGAACGAGAGATTAGACGTGTTCAAAGGGATGTTGAACAGTTGCAATTGAACATAAGTCGCCTCCCTTAAGACTAAACGTTACATGTAGTTTATTTAAGTTACTATTTCCGACTTTATGGTTTGATGTTTTAGTTCGCATGCACTATTGTAAGTTGTTGTATCTTCATAAACTGTTGTATCTTTATGCTTATTGTTGGATCTTTTTGTGCTATTGTTGTATCCTAATGCTTATGAACTATTATATCTTTATGCGCATCATTAGTTGTTACACACATCCATTACAAATAATATGTACTAGTCCAAAATCAACTGTAAGAGTATTAAAAATAATCAGATAAGTTACAAGGTACAAAAGACAGATACAGAAAGATAACAACTACAATAAGATCTTACAAGCATACAGCTTACATATAAGATTACAGTCTAACAAATAAGATAACAATAAGATCGTACATACTACATAAAATTACTAGTACAACACACTAATAGGATAACGTACATATATATCCAGCTACACTAAATACCACATAAAATGAATCTAACGCATATCACTAAAGAACCTCGAATCATCCGCAAGATCAACTGCTGGTCCACTATCGACATGGTCATCATCATCGTCATCTACTCGTCGTGTCGGATGAGATCGCTCGTCATCCTCAGCAGTTAGCTCGATAATACGAGCCGTCAACTGATCAACTGCGCGCTTATGCTCTCTATACATAGTATCGCGAAGTCCAATATGCATACGATATAGTTCCTCGTAAGGAAGAATAGCGGGATCTGGAAACTGTGTAACAATAGGCCGTGAAATATCTACGTACGTATCCGAACCGGATGTGCCAGGAATGCCCACAGTCCAACCTTAATAGGTCGGCTGAGGAGGCTGAGGACGACGAGGCTGAGGAGGCTGCTGAGGAGGCTGATAACGAGGAGGCTTCTGCAAAGTAAGCGTACCCAGAGACAGGTCACGTAATACAGCTGGATCACCAAACGGAGTGTAGGCAGATGGACAAACTAAATCAACTACGGCGGCATGAACAAACGTTGTCGTATTAGACGGCATATAAAACGACCCCCAAAAAGAAATGTAATCTATACCGGTAATGATAAATCTTTCAGCTGGCTACCACTCACCGGCATACTGCTGCAAATCAACACTGAAATAAACCCGCAGATGACCTGTATAAGGGTGGGGATCATCGGGAACAACATCAACATTGAATAACTGTCGCCAATAACGCTCCCCCAAGTACCAATAACATCCTAAAGCGGGTGGTGACGACACCAATGGAAATCGTCTATGTGACAGAAACTGAGCGTGCTGCTAGGCTGGGCCTGACAAGAAAGGGGAATCGGCAAACAGACGCCACAAAACTGACTTTCGTGTGGTCCTCATCTCTATCTGATTACAAGCCACTGCAAATACCTGACGGCAATCATCTCCTGGTACATACCACCGGTTTTCGGGGGCCCAAGCTTTCGCTCGAGGATAGAAATGTGACAGTGTAGGATCCAAGGTCGGAAAGGTCATGTTATGAAAGTACTCAAAAATACCAATACTGCAGAACCTCCCAAAAACCTGTAATCGACGACCCACGAGCCCTAATAGTGTACTGCTGGTCCAAACCCTTGTACAAATGAGCTAGAATCGGCGTACCCCAGTCATATGTAGTAGGAGTACTGTCGAACGACACGTTCGCAACAACAACTACATATCCACATGGAAATGTGTTCGATGAATTCGTAAAGAATAAATTACCCATCATATATAATAAGAATAATTCGAGAATCTCTAAGTGGTGAACTGCAGGCCGAGGTCCCACTAATTTCATGATGGCTTGCCTAATGAAAGAGGTTCTAATTTGATGATTGTTTGATAAGCCTCCCCCCTTTAAGTCCAAATGTGGGAATATACTATCCAATAGGTCATACCGCTGATATCGCTCATCGTAAGGTAAAGTTGCACCCTTACCAATTGGTATGCCAGTAAGCATGGTAAAATCTAGTGGCGTAAAACCCATCTCTCCGAAACTAAAGTGAAATGTATGTGTTGTTTTCCACCAACACATGGCTAATGCACCACATAACTGAACATCATTATTGTACAGGTTTTGAATACCTAAATTAAAAATAATTAAATCAAGTTAATATATTATGTTATATAACATATGTATTATTTAAGTGAGATCATCAAATTTACGTACTCAAGAAATCTCCAAGTCCCATATTTCTAAGATATCCCGCAATAATGTCATCTGTGTCGTACGCACGAATGGTCTTAAACAAACGGACGATACTAACCCACGATCCTCGTGTACGATCAGTACGAGCCTATTAACATACAAAACAATTACTACTTTTTTTACGACAAACTTATTTTTCAACTACGAATTAGTACAGCAATCAGTTTAAGAAGTTATACCTCTAACGACGTCTTCAAGGAATCGGCAAGGTGTCTTTCGCCTTCGGGAAGTTCCCGAAAATTAGCCAATTCTTTATCTCTATTCAAATTAACATCGATATGTGGATCCAGCTTAGCATAAACACTGGGTCTAGCAACCCGCCTTCGCTTAATGTGTTTTGAACGAGGAGCTTCGCTTGAACCGGTGTCTTCAACCGCTTCATTCTCCTCTTCTGCATTGAAATTGGCAGCACTACTACTCCCAGAACCAAAAATAGCTTTACCTGACCTTCTCATTCTTTTTATTTTGGTGGAAATAGGTTGCGGCGGGAAGGAGGAAGAAATGGAGTGGGTGGTGGCGGGAGGAGAGTGAAAATGGCAAGGAAAAGAGGGAGTTCGGGTCTTTTGACCCGTTTTGACCGGTTAAGGGTAAAACCCTTAACCGGTCATGGTGAAACCGGTGAATAATACATCGGTTTCACCATAACCGACAATAGGTTTTGACCCATAGCCGGTTGGGGGGCTGCTTGTGTCAACCCCCCTGAGTTGACAGCGACCAACCCCCCTCGGTTGGGACTACTCTTAACGCTATGGAAACCACGGTAAGAACTGCGATGAAACGGGAGTTGCTGGGTCAAACAGTTGTAGGCTACACCAGAGTGGCTGGAGTTCTGGCAATGCAGGAGTGGGCAGTGCTTAGGTGGATCATTCTGATAATGAAGCGGAGCCGCTGGTGATTGGAGTTATTCGGGTATAGGGTTGGAGGAGGTATCAGCTGCAAAAAAGAATGGTGGTTTGGTCGGTGGTGTAGTGGTGGAGTTTGCGGTTTAGAGGTCAATATGGTGGTCTGGAGCTCGGAAGGCGTTGTGGGTTGCTACTGTGAAGAGGAGTGTGACGGCCCGCCCCGCACCAACCGACATTTACTCCAAAAATGCGCTGTACACATGTCCAGTTAGCAAGGAACGGTCGTCATAAGGAAAGGAAAGAAGGAAATGAACTAACAAGGAACCTGTAGAATGTCTCACAACGCATGGAATAAAATATAATAACAACATACTTGACATAAAACAGGTGAGACAGTGCATAAGCTGAAAACAAACTAACATAGCAGCGGAAAATCCAAGTACAGCTTATGATCCAAAGCCAACATTATTACAACTTTTCAAACTGTCTCAAAAAGCAAAAGCAAGATAAGGGAGGTACACTACTAATGCCCAATTAGCGACCACCAACAACACAGGGAGAATATCTATATACCATACATGGAAGCCTCCTGCTCGCCTCCGAATCAGCTACTCGCGCATCACCAGCTAACCTGTCTCTAGTCTGCTCGTGTGAGCACCCAGAGTAATAAGAAGAGACATAAAACTCTGGGTCAGACAAAAAGTCTGGTATGAGCGATAAGCATCTAAACAAAACAATAACAGGTATTCTAAACCATACCTGAACCTGGACCTGCAACCAAAGAGTTAGCACTACATACTGTACAACACTCTAAGGTGCCATTTCAAATGGTGTAAGGATAACGGGGGTGGGGGTGTGCATGTCATAGTGATGTCAAACAATCAAGCATAACAACCATCCTCGCATCTCTCACTCGGTGCGTAAAGCATACGATACCCGTTACTTTGGTCACCTAATTCTTTGGGCCATGACGGAATCCAATCCCGTACAACTATCACTACAAGCCCCTAATCTGTCTCTCAGTAGTGAACCAAGGTTACGGATACCGATAACCCCTTTGCACACGTCCCGCAGCGAAGTCCAATCATGAAGTGAACTCGTTGGTTCCCATCTGGATCCTAAGTTCTAACTTCCATTTGGACTACCTTTGCATCTCGGGTTTTTGGTCATCACCGGATCGGTTCGGTTCTCTTGTCCATGTCTTTCGGTTCGGTTCGGCCATGGCGTTTGGGTCTTCAGCTCGTACTATGTTGTTCGATCTTCACGTTCGATTCAGATCGGTCACATCACTTCGGTTCGGTTTGGGTGTTGCTCCCGGTTCGGTTCTCCTCGTGCTCTCCGATCCCACGCTACGCCCCTTCGGTTGTGATGCTCTGGTCCGATCCCACTCCTAGTTCTTGTCCGATCCGATCCAGCTTCGCCCCAATTCGATCCGGTCCGGGCCTTCCTTCTCGCCCTAGCATTTGTATGTTGTTGGAGATGCCACCACTTTGGTTTTGTTCGGCTATCCGATCCAGATTCCTGTAGCATTTCCTGCAACTTTTTCCAGCGAGTGTTTTACGCCATTCGACGGCGTTTTCGACCATTCTAACTATTCTAATCAATCACAAAGTCATAGCAACAAGTATAATCAACCACAAACACCAAAACAACAATATGATAGGTTAAAATGGATCAAACATAGCCAAAACCCCATATTTTCCCTTAAGCATGTTTAGGTGAAACTAATGATATGATTAGCAAAACTTAACCAAATTAACCCAAACTCATATCAGAGGTCTAAAACATCATTTCGAATTTTATAAATATTTTTCCAGAATTTTATCATGTTTAAATTCGCTAATTAACACTAATTACCCTTAATTAGCCATAATTAGTGAGGAACTATGCAAATCACTCACCTTTGCCACAAAGTAAACTATAAATCTGAAATGATTCTCTGTTTGGGTCAAATTCTAATGTGTTCCAGCAGCTCTAATCTTGATTTGGTGAAGATCTCCCTTGATTTGATGTTGCTAATCCCAATCTTCAAGTTGTAGGTGATTTGGAGGTGTTTTAGAGGTTGGAGGCCATTTTTAGGGTTTCTTAGAGGTAAGTGGAGGCTAGAAAACTGAAATGAAGTGAAACCCTAACTCATTTCAGCCTCCCCATAACCCTAATCCTGAAATGGGTTATGGGCCCATTCACTAATCACCCTATTTGGCCCGGTTAAGCAGTTTTTCACCTTCCAAACCTTATTTCAGCCATATCTCCCAAACGGTAAGTCCGTTTTTCGCATGTGACCACTCTACGGAAAGGTAAACCATCAAACGAATCTAATGGAAGTGGTTTCAGTTCAAAATTCTTTTCCAATCAAAAGTTATGGCCGAAACAAGATCAGCTAGGGGCAAAATGGTCATTTAAAAATCGGCAAAAATCATGAACATGGGAAATGACCCAAATAGTCGTTTCCCAAAGCCACATGACCATACGACTTCGTATGAGAAAGAAATAAATATCCTACGATCCTCCGATGCGTAGAATGCGGGTTGTTACATTCTCCTCCCCTTAAGAAATTTCGCCCCCGAAATTCCCTAACCAAAACACACAAAGGGTCCCGCATGCCTATCAGCCCCAAAACAACAATCAACATGCAAAACAAGTCTATCCTAGCATGCGGTTTACTAACAAGGGAAGAAACTATCACTACCAAAACCTTACCAGGCAAAGAGTTCTGGATACTTCTTCCTTATATCTTCCTCTGTTTCCCAAGTACGGTCTTTTTCATTCTCACCCCACTGGACTTTGACTGGTTTCACCTCCTTCCTTCGAAGCTACTTCGTATTGTTCCCAACAATACACATAGGCTTGCGGTTCTCAACCGCCTCGGGTTCAACCTCGATATCGTCCAACTGATCTGGTGAAATAACCATATTAGGGTCTTGCACAAACTTCCTTAACTGGGAAACATGAAATACGTTGTGAACTCCCGCCATCTTGTCAGGTAGCTCTACTTCATACGCCAAATTCCCAACTTGCTCGAGGACTGGGAATGGGCCAACAAATCTTGGTGCTAACTTACCTCTCCAACCAATCCGAATCACATTCTCAATGGAGAGATCTTGACGAACACCAAGTCGTTAACGAAGAATTCCAAATCTCTTCGTCTCTTTTCAAGATAAGTCTTCTGCCTATCTTGGGTAGCCTTCATTCTCTAATATACAATTCACTCAAATACCATCATGACCTGACCTAGTCCTTGGTAAACTATCAATATAATCCATTTGAGACTTGTTCTCATTTCCATTTAGGAATTTCTAATGGTTGTAACAAACCACTAGGCTTCTTTTGCTCAGCTTTTACTAACTGGCAATTTATGCATTTGGACATAAACTTCCCAACGTCTTTCTTTATCCTTTCCCAGTAGTAGATCTGCTCCATGTCTCAATACATCTTGTTACCACTGGGATGTAAAGTCAATTTCGGGTGATGATATGATCTAAGCACTTTATCTCTCAGTCCATCTATATTGGGTACAACTAGTCCCTTATTCTTTCGAAGCCACCCTTCTCGATCAAATCCTTACTTGATCATTCTCTTTCCATCGATACCCATCTCTACCCTAGAGATGGTTTCCAATAGATTAGGATCGTCCTTCTAACTGGAACCAATCCACTCAATCAAAATCGATCTAATCGTCAAGCTTACTAGTGTTTCTGAATCCAATTCACTCTTGGGTCTGAAATCATATCCTGTGATATACTCTAGTTGCTTCCATCCTGGAAACAAAACCCCTAAACTGGCATGTCTCCTACTCAATGCAACTATTACCGCACCCAAATCCTTTACTATGATCACTCTGCCCCCATGGAGTCATGGCGACTCTACTGCACTGATCCATAACCACTAGTCCTTTGCTATGTCCACTCCGCCCCATGAAGTCATAATAACTCCACTGCACTGGCTCATAGCCTTACTAATCCTTTACTATGTCCACTTTGCTCCTCGAGTCATGACGACTCTACTGCACTGGCTCATAGTCCTACTACAATCACTTTGTTCCCCATCGCTGGAACCCTACAGGTGATAGTCTACTCAAGGGAAGAAAAATAGGAACAACATAGCAACCATAACATCCATCAAACAAGTCCTACCTATCACCTGCTAAATTCATAAACACATCGACACCTACATGACTGGTCTAACCAATCCCAATATGTTGATTCTAGTATGTCTGGTCCAACCAACATCAATAACTAATGGAAGCCCAGCCTCCATACATACACCGATGCCTACTTGACTGGTCCAACCAATCCCAGGCCAATGGAAGCCCCGCCTCCCTACGGACTACCGTACGTCCAACGTACGTTTATCCTCCAAGGATAACTAGATCACGTCCAACGGATCCAGGGTAACGGGCGTCCCCAGATACCCCTGCTTTTAGTCCGCCTAAAATACTTGAGTCCAACCCAAGTCTATCCATTATCTTGCTGCCCTCTCAAGTCCAACTCAAGCCGAATCCAATTCCTTGCAGCCTTCTCGAGTCCAACTCGAGTCAATCTATAACTCAGACCCAGTCTTGAGTATCCATTACCGACAAACTCTAGTCCAACGTGAGTCGTCGACTCCTTATTCGTTGCATCTCCAAGATCAACGGACACCCATTTTCTTTTTACGAGTTCAAGTCCAACTTGAATCGCCCTAATCTTCGTTGTATCCTCCATGATCAACGAACACACCTTATTCCTTCAAAGTCCTACTATCCAAAGAGAACATCAACATAGGGTTCTAAACAATCCATTACTTTGCATCTTTCTCGAGTCCCAGTCGAGCAATCTCATAACCCTATCGAGTCTAACTCTGGGCAGTCTATACCATTGAACAGTCTTATCATGTTCCGTCTGCCCATCACTCCTCGAGTAAACCAAGATATCATCCAATGAAAAATCACAATAACTATTTACCCCTCACGCAAACCATCCTAGTCGAAATCGACATTCCCCAAGCACAAGCCCCAAAGGCTTAAACCAATACCAGACAAGCACCCAAGGAACATCTCCTCCGAGTTCGGACAACCCACGTGAGGTGATACTAGCAAAACAATCTAGCACTGGAGCACTCATTTGCCTCCCAGAGACAACTAGAACTTATTACAACGATAAGCTCTTAGCTTCCTTAACTCCAGTTACTATCGCCATCACTAGGTAGGTACCTAATACCACCCTATTCCTTTAGAGTAGATCGACTCCCCAAAATAATGCTAAACCCAGTAAAGCCCAAAACAAAGCAATCACAACAAACATACATCTATGACTCGATAAGACCACATTACAACAAATCATGCCAAAACTAGTCGAACCACCAACCGAGTTCGTCACTACTAAAAGTCTATCGACTATCTCGGGTTTGTCAAACAATACTTGAACATAAAAACCTTAAATAGAAAGCATACCTTTGATAACGACGCCTTTTCCCTTCTGCACCGCAGTTGGGGCATTCGACGAAGAAGGAACAGCGTTGATAGCATACGCTTTCACAATCTGCTTCTCCCTAGGAGGTTGTGGGCAATCATCCTTGTGATGTCCCGCCTGGCCGCAGTTAAAGCACTTCCTTTCCCCAGGCTTTTCTCGACAATCTCTGGCATAGTGGCCCTTCTTGCCACAACTAAAGCATTCGCCATCTTTCTTATTTTTCTTATTCTGACCATCCTTGGTCGGGTTCTGCTTCCTCTTGCTCTGAGAATTCTTCTTGCCTTCACCGCCTGCTTGCGGCTTTGGCTCCTTTGTAGATGCAATAGCAACTTCGGTCTTCGACTTAGGAAAAAGGCTCTCTGACCTTAATGCCTTTCCTACAATAGATTCGAATGTCTCATCGATATGGTTTATAAGTCTTTCCCCCAAGTACCCATCCAAGCCAGTTATGAACTTCTCGTTCTTCTTTTCAACTGTATCGATAAGGGACCATCCATATTTCGATAAAGTATCGAATTCTGCGATGTACTCCGAGACTGCCCTACCATTCTGCTTAAGCTCCAAGAACTTCCTGAACAATTCTGATTTATGAGCAGCTGGAATAAACTTATCACAAAAGCGAGTCTTAAACTGATTCCAAGTAACTTGATCCTCTGGAGTAGCTGTCTTAATGGCATTCCACCAATTCATCGCTCGCCCTTGCAGCTGACGAGACGCTAGCCTTCTCTTCATCGCATCCTCAATACCCAAGTCATCGAAGATACGATCACAGCTATCCAACCAATCCTGAACATCCGTGGCCGACTCCGTTCCGTGGAACGGCTTTCCACCAAGGTTAGTGTAATCTTTGCACAACTTGGCGAAATCGGCCCTAGGCGCCTGCACTACTGGACCACCACCATTTCCGGGATTGGGAACTGCTCCCTGAACATCCCTAAGCATCTCCCTCATGAAGTTAGTGAACATCGTCCTCATGTCAGGAGCATTTCCATTATTGGTCCCTCTACCAGCACCCCTCGTGTCTTGGCTCATCGTTCAATTTATAAAGGGAAAACAATTAACCATCTCCATAGTGGTGCCAGTGCAGTACGACTTCATCCTTAGCTATACTAATAATATATATAGATATAGCTTTTGAAAAACAAAATAATCACAAATACGCGCTCTCATATACGTACTTTCTCTCCCTGGTGTCTTTCCCAAGGTTAACTACGCAACCTAGAGCTCTGATACCAAATGTGACGGCCCGCCCCGCACCAACCGACATTTACTCCAAAAGTGCGCTGTACACATGTCCAGTTAGCACGGAACGGTCGTCAGAAGGAAATGAACTAACAAGGAACCTGTAGAATGTCTCACAGCGCATGGAATAAAATATAATAACAACATACTTGACATAAAACAGGTGAGACAGTGCATAAGCTGAAAACAAACTAACATAGCAGCGGAAAATCCAAGTACAGCTTATGATCCAAAGCCAACATTATTACAATTTTTCAAACTGTCTCAAAAAGCAAAAGCAAGATAAGGGAGGTACACTACTAATGCCCAAGTAGCGACCACCAACGACACAGGGAGAATATCTATATACCATACGTGGAAGCCTCCTGCTCGCCTCCGAATCAGCTACTCGCGCATAACCAGCTAACCTGTCTCTAGTCTGCTCGTGTGAGCACCCAGAGTAATAAGAAGAGACATAAAACTCTGGGTCAGACAAAAAGTCTGGTATGAGCGATAAGCATCTAAACAAAACAATAACAGGTATACTAAACCATACCTGAACCTGGACCTACAACCAAAGAGTTAGCACTACATACTATACAACACTCTAAGGTGTCATTTCAAATGGTGTAAGGATAACGGGGGTGGGGGTGTGCATGTCATAGTGATGTCAAACAATCAAGCATAACAACCATCCTCACATCTCTCACTCGGTGCGTAAAGCATACGATACCCGTTACTTTGGTCACTTAATTCTTTGGGCCATGACGGAATCCAATCCCGTACAACTATCACTACAAGCCCCTAATCTGTCTCTCAGTAGTGAACCAAGGTTACGGATACCTATAACCCCTTTGCACACGTCCCGCAGCAAAGTCCAATCATGAAGTGAACTCGTTGGTTCCCATCTGGATCCTGAGTTCTAACTTCCATTTGGACTACCTTTGCATCTCGGGTTTTTGGTCATCACCGGATCGGTTCGGTTCTCTTGTCCATGTCTTTTGGTTCGGTTCGGCCATGGCGTTCGGGTCTTCAGCTCGTACTATGTTGTTCGATCTTCACGTTCGGTTCGGATCGGTCACATCACTTCGGTTTGGTTCGGGTGTTGCTCCCGGTTCGGTTCTCCTCGTGCTCTCTGATCCCACGCTACGCCCCTTCGGTTGTGATGCTCCGGTCCGATCCCACTCCTAGTTCTTGTCCAATCTGATCCAGCTTCACCCCAATTTAATCCGGTCCGGGCCTTCCTTCTCGCCCTAGCATTTGTATGTTGCTGGAGATGCCACCACTTTGGTTCGGTTCGACTATCCGATCCGACCCCCTTATCCGATCCGGATTCCTGTAGCATTTCATGCAACTTTTTCCAGCGAGTGTTTTACGCCATTCGACGGCGTTTTCGACCGTTCTAACTATTCTAATCAATCACAAAGCATACCACAAAGTCATAGCAACAAGTATAATCAACCACAAACACCAAAACAACAATATGATAGGTTAAAATGGATCAAACATAGCCAAAACCCCATATTTTCTCTTAAGCATGTTTTGGTGAAACTAATGATATGATTAGCAAAACTTAACCAAATTAACCAAACTCCTATCAGAGGTCTAAAACATCATTTCTAATTTTATAAATATTTTTCCAGAATTTTATCATGTTTAAATTCGCTAATTAACACTAATTACCCTTAATTAGCCATAATTAGTGAGGAACTATGCAAATCACTCACCTTTGCCACAAAGTAAACTATAAATCTGAAATGATTCTCTGTTTGGGTCGAATTCTAATGTGTTCCAGCAGCTCTAATCTTGATTTGGGCAAGATCTTCCTTGATTTGATGTTGCTAATCCCAATCTTCAAGTTGTAGGTGATTTGGAGGTGTTTTAGAGGTTGGGGGCCATTTTTAGGGTTTCTTAGAGGTAAGTGGAGGCTAGAAAACTGAAATGAAGTGAAACCCTAACTCATTTCAGCCTCCCCATAACCCTAATCCCGAAATGGGTTATGGGCCCATTCACTAATCACCCTATTTGGCCCGGTTAAGCAGTTTTCACCTTCCAAACCTTATTTCAGCTGTATCTCCCAAACGATAAGTCCGTTTTTCGCGCGTGACCCATCTACGGAAAGGTAAACCATCAAACAAATCTAATGGAAGTGGTTTCAAGTCAAAATTCCTTTCCAATCAAAAGTTATGGCCGAAACAAGATCAGCTAGGGGTAAAACGGTCATTTAAAAATCGGCAAAAATCATGAACATGGGAAATGACCCCAATAGTCGTTTCCCAAAGCCACGTGACCATACGACTTCGTATGAGAAAGAAATAAATATCCTACGATCCTCCGATGCGTAGAATGCGGGTTGTTACAAGGAGGTCCTAGCTGGACTATAAGCGAGAAAGGGTGGTAGATTGACCGTGGATTCTTGGGTGGCGAAGAGAGGAAACAAGGTAGAGGTGGTGTATGGCGTGGCGGGAAGGAGGAGGGGTAAACACTAGTTGTGTACATGTTCGATGGGGGGATAGGGGCAAGGCGGAGAGGCTTTCACACAATAGTTTGAACAATTTTTTTAAAGCTTTAAATTTGAAGTAAAGAAGCGGTGGTAGGAGAGAAAGGGATTAAGTTGACAGGGCGGGGACGCAGGGCTAGTGGTCGGTTTGCGATGGGTGGCCATAGGTTTTTGGCAATTCTTTTTCCTAAATTTTTACGTGTTGAGGCTTTTGAAGTAGAAAAGAAAGAGATGGAGAGAGGTATATGATAGTGGAATTATGACCGAAAAGGAAGAATGTACAACAAACACTCGTTCATATCTGAAAGTGGTTCAGATCCACGATCCCAAAAAACCCACTCCACATAAAAAAATTCATGACCCATTCAACTAACCCATCCAAATATTACTTTATTTTTTTCCTAACTTTTTATCTCGTTGTAAAATAAACTCTGAAAGCCGACTAACACATACCTGTCAATCCAAAACCAAACCAACGCACAGTTCAAACCAAGTGTCCAAACATATGAAATATAATATAGTTGCATTCAATGTGTCGATATAAATAGGGTAGCACACTAAAATTTGATTTTTTTTTTAAACATTCGCATGAAACTACATTATTCACGTTATATTGGTTGTCACTATCATAAATCTATCGTACAAATTAAACTAAACAGAGCTAGCTAATCGAAATTCGATGAAACAAATGTCGACGTTTTCGTTATAAAATTCTCTAAATCGATTTCATATAAATTATTTGTGTTTTAAAATTCAAAATTTCAATATTTTGTCACTAATTGATTTTACTCCAAAATTTACAAAACAAGTAAATTCTAAGTTAAACAATCGTTTTAATTTCTTATATTCAAACTAAACATACATATTTTAAATTTATCTCCAAAATTGAATGCATAAATTTCTTGTTCTCTAAAATAAATTGAAGTTCATAAATTTCTAAAGGGAAAATTTGTGAGTTGTTACACATTCCATTTTTCTTCTATAGAATTTATTGACATATTAGGTTCAAGCTAGCTAATCTTTTCTAGAGTCCCATAAAATTCTTTAATTCTCAGTGGCAAAAAAGTTAGCTTTAATCACGATCAAAGGATCATCAACACATATATATGATGTGTGATATTCGGCTCAATGTTACATACAAAAATAATGAGGTTATTATGTCATGTCATTTCTATTTGAAGAGAAAACCACTACATATCAAAAACAAACAAACAAGGGGAAACAGGATCACCCTGTATAATTCCTTTTGTTCTATATATAAAATTATCAAGAACATCATTTATCATAATATAAAATGTAGAGGTATTAAGATAAAAAAACCAACAACTATGTATAAGAGGAACACCTTTTATACATACATACTTACTTACTTACATAAATATATATGTTGTGTGTGTGGTGTGCATGTATAGTCTCGAATTTATTGACATAACATTGTTTAAGTACGTTAAGCTTCAAGCTAGCTAATTTTCCAACGTTCCAGATAATTCTTTAATCTTTGAAGAAAGAAAAGTAAGCTTTAATCAAGATCAAAGGATCATCAACACATATAAGATGTGTGATCTTAAGCTCAATGTTACAACTAGTACTGATGAGGTTACTGTGACACGCGATTTCTATTTAAAGAGAAAACCACTCCATAAGCAATAAAAAACAAATAAAGAGAAAGAGGATCACCCTATCTAATTCCTGTTGTACTACATGCGAAATCCTTAAGAACACCATTTATTAGAATAGAAATTGTAGAGATATTAAGATTAAAGCCATCAATTAAGCATAAGAGAAACACCACTTGTATTACACACACACACACACACACACACGCACGCCCGTGTGCACATACACACACACTTCAAATTGTATTTTTAAAATTTTAATAGCTCATTTTTTTTTTTTGCTTTTTTGGTTATTCTGTAAATACGCAATAGACGAGAATCAAACCGTCAACTTTACATTTGGGAATGATCTTGCTCAAGTGGTAAGATCTCCAGACTATGATCCCAAACGTCTTGGATTCAATCCTCCAGACACCAAAATGAGTACAAGCCTACTTGAACACGGCCTTGCTCTATCGGCTGGTACTACTTCATCATTGTAGCTAATCTTAGTTTAAACTATATTTGAAAAGTTGTTTAGTTTCTATATTTCTAGTCTAATTTCAGTTTTTTTTCCAATTAATTATAATTTTGTTTCAATTTAGTTCCAAATTTAAAAGCTATATAATTTAATTAGTGTGTCTATATATATATATGTGTGTGTGTGTGTGTGTGTGTGCGCGCGCGCGCGTGTGTGTGTATATATATATTGATTTGTGTGTATTAGTTTGATCAAAACACCTCAATTCAATTGCAATAGTTATATATTTTAACACTCATTTAAATTGTTTTATATTAATGCTTAAGTGGTAAGATTAACAATTTTATAAGGTTGAATTTAAAAAATCACAATAAAAAATATCGTCTTCAGTTAAAACTAGTTATTTCTGCTATAATTTAGTTGGAGTTCTATTTAAATTGACCGCCTTGGAACAACAGCCTTGTTTATGGTTAGTAAGTTTGAAATCCAACCATATATATTGGTTAATATTGGACAAGAAGCATAAATATATGATTTTGCATCATTCCGAATCAATTTGACACTTTACCTTATGAAATTTAAAAATTGTTCGACGCTAATCAAACTAAGTCTGAACGACACGAAGTTTTATATTTAAACTTTTATAGTAACAACAACCATTTTACGTTGGATTTAGAAAAATAAAAATGTAAACGACACTATAAGTTCAAAGCATTCATTTCCATTGTAAGTTATTTAGATTTCCCTCAAGGCCAACTAGTTAGTTATACGGTGTTCTGATAGGTTCTAGAGGTAATGAATTTGAACCTTTGAAATACTAAAACATGTTCTCTTTGAATAACGTGCCAAATTTATGAATATGCTCATCTAAAATAATTTAATTGGAAGGGATTGTCATTTTTACTTTCAAGTTTTCCAAAATCCAATTGTGTATATTGGTTAATATTGTATTAGAACTTTAAATATTCAATTTCATGTTATTTCAAACCAATTTGATAATCCATGTTACTAAATTTTATTAGTAGTCGATGTTGGTTAGTTGTTAAAAAAAACTGTTAAGATCAAGAATCAAACTCCGTCGGAAATGGCACAAATTTTTATTAATGCTTTTACGACAACAATAACGATTTTGTAAGGTTGTACTTAAAAAAAGGGAAATTACATTGTTAGTAAATATTAGTATTTTCTCATTAATCAAGTGTACAATGGGAAAAACCATTTAGAGACAACTTTGGTGATACAATCAATGACAAAAAAATCGTCATTATTGATTTATTTTTTTCATGAATTCCACATTTCGTATAAGGATAAGAATTCCAATGATCTAAATCTTTTGTATCATCGTTTGTGTTTAATTTTACGTTCAAATAGTTGATCTTATAATTTATATACAACAAAAACTTTATACATAATTATTATTGGAGAAGTATAAAAAATATGGTTGAACGACTAATATTTGTTAACGAATGTCAATACGCAAACCTATGCTTAATTCTTTTTTAAAATGGGTTAATGGCTAACAATGCATATGAAAAATGATGATGTCTTCGTCTTTGTCCCTTGATTTTTTATAAAAGAGTAATATGTCTAAATCATTCCAACAGTTGTGTAGAAAAGACGTAGGAAATTGTTTAGGTCATGCGTAATCATTTGCCATACTCGTAATGAATTTGGTTTTTGAGAATATATGAAAACTTGAATTAAAGGTGGGGTACAAAAGCATTGGTACTTTTAAGAACAAGAAAAACCACATGCATGGACGTTGTGGCATGCACTTGTGGTGATCATGATACATGTTTTATGTGAAAAACATGCTTTTAGAAAGTGTATATGTTTAAAATATTCGAGAGAAAATGATTTACAAGAAAATTAAAATATATTTATATGTTGAAAGCATGTGTGATTAGTTTCAATTTTTTATTTCAAAGTTGTAATTTTTTATTGATTTTAATTTTGGTTTATATTGTTTTTTAATAAAAAAAACAATAATGTAAAAATTATTTATTTGTTATGTCCTATTTTATGTGATATGAAGATTTATCAATATATGTAGAAATACAGTTTGAATTTGTAAAAATGTTTAGTTGCCAAATCTCATTTATTAGTGATATATAAAAATAAAAATATGTAAAAGTATTTTTATATGAGTTCGTGATTTTATGATAACTATCAACAAAGACGATTAGTCAGAAAAAAAAAACTTATTTATTTTACTTTTCATTTATTCATTATTTCCTTTTATCAGGAAAAAATGATTTCCTTTGACTATTTCCGATATTAATAAAAAAGAAAGTGAATATTAGGGATGGGTACCTAAAATCAAAGTTGTTATAAGCAGCGTCCTCTTATTCATATTACTATAACAATGTGTTTTTTCTTGATTTTCTGCACCACAACAATTTAAAAAAAAATCAAAAAATTGTAAATATTAAGGCAATATTGCTGGAAAAATAGTTGCTGAATATTTGTATTTATTGTGAAAAAGTGCAAACATATCTGTAATTATTTACAAAGTGTATTGTGGGTAATGAAAAAAAAAAACTGATGTAGAAATGTGTACACTTATTGTGAATTAGTGCAGAGTATGTACCTTATTGTGGGCAGCAAATTAAGGAGTAACGGTGCAAATTGAATAACTGCGTTTGGAGTTTAGCACAGCCTACCCGTTAGAAAATTACAAAGGGGAGGAGGGGCTTACCGACTTAAAGCAGACAGCTCAGTCCATTAGTTACGGCATAGTTCAAGGGGAGGTGCGATTTATTAAATGATTAATGATGGGAAGGGAAGGATCCACTTGTGATGTGAGGACGAGGGCAGCAGCAAAAGTCGAATTTGCAAAATTAGCTGGTATATATGTGAAAGCTTCGGTTCCAGTCCTTTTCACATTTAGGAGGCTTCTTTACCCGTATACATCTACCTAACTATTTAATGCAGCGCATGTTAGAATAATACAGTTTGAGCCTTTACGTTATTTACATACTAGAGAAGTTGGATTCAAGCATCAAACGAGTTGTTGCCATTTTGCTGTTTGGTGCTTTTGTTGTATTTAGAGCACCAAGTGGTCACCTTTTTTTTTCACCATAACAGACGTTTGATTCCAAATACACAAATCCAGTTGAAATAAACATGTTTGATCTACGGTTGGTTTTATTTCATTAGTTTATTGATCGGCTTTGATCTGTTTTCATATTTATTTGACTGGTTTTGAGTTTCTGTATTTTGGAATCGGACTAATCAATAATTATTTTATGGCATTGTTATTGACACTTCAAATATTGTTAAAAGGGACGTTAATTTTTTTTTTTTTTTTTTTTAATTCTTAAGGGAAATACAATGAGGAAAGTAGTCTCTTAACAAATAAATGTAATTTTACCTTATTACCCATTTAGCCTTAACAAATAAAAGTAATTTTATCCCTTAACAAATATTGCAAGAGCCGTAGTTTTTTTTTTTTTTTTTTTTCTGTTTGCATATATCGATTTTTTTAAACCCTAAAGGATAAACATTTTCGGAGGAATATGATCGATTTTTTTTTATTTTATATTCGTAAACATAAATATGCCGAATTTTATAATTACGAAGCAATGCACCGAAATGATTATTCATTTTCTACATATCATTGCTGAATTCATATATAATTGATTACGTGCTGCATTCGGTGCAGTGGTGACGAACTGCTTATTTTAATTTGGTTTTCCTTATCGAATAAGTGTTTTTTTAATCTAATTTGAAGGGGCAATCTGGTAATATTTAGTAGTATGAAATAATATGTTTGTGTAGCCTCGTAATAATTTTTCAAATAGTGGAGTGTTATTAAAAAAATGACCTCCCCTTAACATTAGTTGGAGTGTCGATAAGAATAACCTTATTTTAAGGGAATATGTTTTCAATACAAACGTGGTTATTTATGCCAATGTTTTAATAGTATTATTATACTTTTACGGTCATATTAATATTGGTAAAAGGAGAATTTTTTTTTTGAAAATTACAATATTATTACATTTAGGGGTAGGCACGGTTGGCTAATTGCACCAATCGGTTAATATTTTCTGTTAACTGAGCCCATCAGTTAATCAAATGTTCGGTTAACCAAATTTGTCGATTAATGCGGTTCAGATGAAATTGGTGAATCAGTTATGTCGGTTAACAATAATATATATGTTATATTTCTCTCTCTCTCTCACTATATATATATATATATATACACACACACACACACACACACACATATTAATAACATATAATGTTCGGTTAACCGAATTTGTCAGTTAATGCGATTCGGATGAGTTCGGTTGAATCGGTTAATAGTAATATATATGTTATATTTCTACATATATATACATATTAAAAAAACATATATGTCAGTGTGTATATATACATATATACACACACACACAATATATATATATATATATATATATATGCGTGCGCGCACACACACACACACACACATATATATATATATATATATATATATATATATATATATATATATATGTATGTATGTATGTATTATGTGTTTGTTTGCACGTGTGTGTCACTGTTTCTAGGCATATATGTGTGTGTGTGTGTGTGTGTTTGGTTAACAGTTAATCGATGTATGTTATAAAATTAACCTTAATTTGGCCAGTTAACATCGATCAGTTAACCTAATATTCGGTTAATCGAATATGTCGGTTAATGCGGTTAAGTTAAGGTCTGTTGCATCGGTTTGGTCGGTTAACCCTAATAAATGCCCAACCCTAATTATTATTTTTTGGATAAATACATTTCCATCTAATTGCCTCGGTCGCATATTATGTTGGAAGCCAAACAATGTTTCTCGTATAGGTTGACGAGTTAAACCACTCTGCTAATCGATTCAATTGGATTCAATTTCACAAATGTCAATTCAATCTGATTTTGATTCTATTCGTCGAATGGTTGTCTCATTCTAAAAAAATAAACTCAAATCAAAGTAAGCATCTTGCAGCAACCCCGAATTTTATCGCTTTGATTTGTAATATTTAATTAATTTTATATATTCAAAATAATGGTTTTCTAATTAAAATTACACTTTTAATTTTTATTAAATGATGAGAAAACCACTTTTAAATTTGGTTAACCAACATAAATAGTTCAAAGGAAAACACGATTTATGACCGGAAGAATTTTCCAAAAACGCTGATTTTTTTATTAATTGAAAATTGTTTAAAATTTTGTTTTAATTCCTTAAATAAATATAACACATACATATATTAACTAACGAATTTAGCTTAGTGTTGATAAAGATTAACTGGTTTAATAAAGTAATGATATGATGTTGGTTAAGATTAAAGGAAAAAAAGCACAAAATACCCTTAAAATAAGGAAGTAAAGACACATAAGGTACTTAATTATTTAATTTAATACATATGTTTCATGATGACGTTAAAAATAAGTACAGTAGGTGGAAAGTAAAGTGTAAGGAAAACGTGAGGTGGCATGAAGTTAAAGAGGGCAAAACACACAAGGTTATTCTGCTAATTTAATAATAAACACATCTTATATAAATACAAGTGCCAAAAGTCCTATTTCTAGTGCCAAAAGTCCTCTTTCTAGTCTTCGGGTCGAGCATATATAAGGTCGGATTGGGTAACATGAGCGGGAACAATTATTGTATATATGGCAATCGATCCAGGTTTGTAAGGCGTTAGTGGAGCGGTTTTCAGGGAGCTAAGGGGTTCGGGTTATGGCCACGTGGCAGGTTACTCATTTGAATAAGTGGTAGAAGACTTCGTGGGCAACAGTCTTTTACGGGGTCGAAATTGTGGTCGGGTCGAGGCGAGCCTATTTGACTTAAAGGCCATCGACCCAGCGTCTCTTTATTCTGTTCGACCCGGGAGGTGGAAAACTATTTAGTTTGGGTTGTCTTTGACTCGACCCGATCCCCAGCTCTTGAATAAGCCTGACTCTTAGTCTCTAATGCATGTGATCGTGATCACTTAGACTTTGGAAGGCCTTGTCACAAGGATGCTAGCATCATGTGCATGTTTTATTATAACCAAGAATCCCGATTCGACAACTGCGTTCAAAACAAAAATACATTCAATGTTTAAATCCCACCATCTGTGAGTTCCTACATGACTACGAAGCTTAACAATTCTTGCTTCTTTCCCTGATGCCTACATTACCATAACAATAAAAAAAACATATACATAGACATACATATAGCTATATTATCCAAAATTATATATGATATAAATAGACATACCATAGAGTTCCATATTGTAGAAGTTATATGATCTTCGAACGCAGACAATAATGTTGATTGTGGTTTACTTTCTGTTGATTCACTTGGTTGTGTCATCAATATTTTTCCTTTCCTTTTCCTTTCCAATGGTTGTATCTCTGTGACAGTCTCCTCTCCAGCGTCAAGACATGGATCAATCTCCTTTGAAGCATGTTATACTTGATCCTGTCCCCGTGTTTCCTTTAACATCGTGTTTGTCCTGACTTCCTTCATTCTTGCTCGAACTGTCATCTTCCTCACCAGTCCTTTTGTTGTCTACAGTAGTCTCGTCTATAAAAAAAGATCATTCGCTCCAGCTCTAGTTTCTTTGATTTAAAGCGTTTGGCGGATTGCGAGTGGTTATAGACAAGGCAAAAGAATTTTTGCTGTAACAACAAAAAATTTGCTCAGCACCCAACAAACATAATGAATGACTAACTTTTACAATCACCGTCATATTAGACTTACTCTTAAACATGTGATAATTTCAATAACAAATAGAAGCTATAATACTACACGTTATTAACTGTACTCCTAAGCAAGAGGACATGATGTTCATTTCATTGAATTAGAATAAGTGTATTAACATTCAACTTTAGGAGATAGGCCAACAATAAAAATGCTTGAGTTGTAGTTGTTTATTTTTATGCTAGTCATCTTGTTGAAGAATTGTAAGCATATGTTTAGGGATGTGATGGATCCAACATTCAGTTTAGTGAAAATAATAGCATCATTAACAAAAAATATGTTAGATATGTCGGGTTTCTTGCACAAAAGATGTATATGTATCTTTTTACATCGCACAGTTTAGAAGGAGACTTGGAACTTCCATTAAGGTGGTGAGAAGGTATGCAAACATGGGATCACCATGTCGATTGCCTTGTTTTCCTTAGCAGTATCCTCTGGTTTCTTATTGACGATAATTGGATAAATAGGCATTGAAATGCATGAATATATTCACATCAAAAAGGTAAGTGGAGTTTCATCTTAGATAAGATAACAATTAATGAGGGTCGATGTGTTAGAGTTTATGCCCTAGAGGCAATCCGTTTGATGAGATTGATAACAATGTTGTTGTTATTATTTTATTTGGAATAAAATAATATTCTATTATATTATATTTACTGCGTAATATAAATATTAATATAATAGAAGTCCTTAAATAAGAATACGGAATTATATAGTTCGAGTAAGACTGAACTTGAGTTATATAATGTGATAAGTATTATAATTCTTAAATGTCCCTAGTCTAGTTTTATTGTTTATATAGGACAACAATAAAACGTTGAGACTAGTATGTTGACTGACTGATGATCACATCTCATTGATCATTAATATACGTGGTATTAATGTCAAAACATAAATACGTATTGGAGAATATCGTATTGGGCTGACCCACTGTGAGATAACTACATGGAATATAATTAACAGTATCATAAGTTGTTCTCATAGTGACAGTGATGTAATGGTCCTCAGACCTGAAATCATTATAATTTTATTCGAGGATATTTGTGTTTTGATATCATCTAAAGTTATTTCGTAACAGAGTAATGATAACGGTGATTATTGGATATATCTCGAATCGAATGAAAATTGTGAATGATCTAGATGGAATTTAACCCTATGATATATTCGTAGTGATATCCATAGGCCTCTTGATTGGGTGAGACTGTGAAATGCATGGCCGTGCTCAAATATTGATTTGTTTTAAACAGTCTGCTCATCGATCAAGATAAACGGATTAAACTATAAAGAGGATGATACGATCCATGGCTCGAGTTTAATCCTGGATATATTGGTTAAAAGGATTATATTACATTGAAACACTGGTCACAGAAAGGTTACATCGAATCGTTGTTTTCAATATTATAACTTGGGTAGTAGCGATGTATTACTAGATGTCGTTCACTGTTTATAATTTTAAATATGACTTAAAATTATTGCCAACGTTATTTTATCCTATAGGGTCACACAACTAGAACGCTATGAAAAGGGAGAACCATTATTAAGCACATATTAAGATAAGTATATCAAATGTTGATATTTAATTTTGTTTGAAATGGTAAAAAGGAGGATTTTAAGGTTTCCAATTTTCAAGGGTTTCATTTTACTTTTAAAAGGGCATGACCGACCCTTTTTCATGTTTTATCCGATTAGATTAGATAACATAAGTTTTAGTAAACCCTAGAAAATTGAAAGAGGAAAATCCTTCATCGGCTAGTACCGATTCCTCTCTCTTCACTCAATTCCGTCCGACGAGATTGAAATGGTGTTCGTGGACTACTCTAGAGGCGTGGTGCCTTGTCACGCTTTCGATTTGATGTATCTTCTTCATATTGGTGCCGATCCATCTGGATTCAACCATCCAGACTTGAGCAACATTCCAGAATCAAAGGAGTTCCATTCGATTTGATTTCGTGAAGCCCTTGCGAGGTATAAAGTTTCGATTTACTATTTTGCATAAGATCCTTATTTTAATTGTTTAAAATATAGAAGGTTTGCGATTTGATCGATAAAAATCCAACAGTGGTATCGGAGCATGGTTTTTGCAAAAATTAGTTATTTTGAAAGTATGATTTAGGTTTATATGTGTTTGATTATTGGATAATCGAAATGATAAAATCATGAATACAAGATTTGATGATAAATTCGATTTAAAAGTTAAATTACTTTACTGTAATTTAAATCAGTTTTATTATAAGCTGTAAAACCGTTTTACAATAAACAAAGTTTTAAATTTGATATAAAACTTTGAATTGGATTTAGTGTTGACTAAATCTGAATTTTAACTAAAGTTCAAATTGCTATTACCTAGATTGTACCTCGATGTATGATTTAGGTTTGTTTGTGTAAGTGTTGAATGCAATAAAATTAGATCTTAGATTAAATTGTTTATTGATAGTGAAACTGTTCACTATGATTAAGATTTATGTGTTCGATTCAATAGCAAAATAGATTACAGGCAATAAATTTTGTTATTTGTAACAAAATTTCAAAATGGAATTCATGATTAATCCTGAATTGTTATTCAGTTTTAAACTTACTATTAAATGCCTGCTGATTTATTGAATCCAGTATATTTATCAAAAAACTAGTTTTGATAATCGAAAATGTTAAATCATCATGGATCTGGTTTTAATTATAAAATCACAGAAATGGCTGTTTAGATCCTTTTACTAAAACTAAAGATCACCTATGGATGTTAAATTGTTTTCATATTCAAGTCTGCTATTGGTTGATATCAATTATAATGTTATTTAGAAAGATTTCAAAATCTTTGAGAAAAGTTTTAATCTTCTATCCATGCCGAATGTCTCAAATAGTTATTATCCTATTTGTTTGTCATGGTATCCTGTTGATAAATCAAAACAGTTTTGATTGATCAAAATAACCAGTAAGGGTGCTGATTTCATATAATAATTTTAATGTTTGATCAAATTGTTAGTTCTGTATATTATATATATACAGTATAGTATGTTTTAATCTGATTAAAATTCTGTAAGACAGTATGTTAAAATCAGAAAGTTTCATTTTATTTTGATTTAAGTAAAATGAATCTGTTTTATTTGTTCATGATTTCATTTGTGCTTAAAACTCATTCGTAAGTCCAAGTTCCTTTTCAACCCACATTATAAGGATAATGTACAAAGCAGTTTAACAATAGTATCTTGATTCAACAACTCTGTGAAATACATAACTGATGTGTTTTAACTTTTACACGAGTACCTAACATTTGTTGTTGACCTGCAATGTAAAATTACATTTGGGTTAAAATCTAATGTTTATATGTTTATGATGATAAATACATATTAGACTTTAATTTCAAAATAACAGGAAACGAGATTTCCTGTTTATTTCAGTTTTAGATGACCCCTGTATAAGTTTAAGTATCAAGATACTAAAACCTTTTTAATTTGACCTGCATCATATTTGTATGATCATCAGCATAACAGCATAAGCATGCTTCCATATATTAAGAGTGAATATGAATGATAACATAATAGATATATCCTTCATTAGCAAACAAGATGATTTAATCATCTGTGCCTAGGAAACCTATTTGCTAATTTTAACTGTACTTATTTATGGGCAAACATATTATTAAAATTTAGTATATGTTTGGGATGTACCCTTGAATAACTGAAGTACTTGCATTTTCTATAAAATGTGATACTGAAATGTCAGTTAAAATCTTTACAGATAAGATTAGTATACATATATATAAATATGTGGGTGCTATATGTAATTTCGAACCCCTATAATTCCAAATAATGATGCTATGGAAAATAGATAATAATTTGGTACTAGTTATTGTCAATAATACATGTACAACTAATGTTTGACATTAGAATATACAATTGATACTTATTTGACCTTTATTATACACTGATTGCTTTACCATCTTCAGTATAGTCCAATATTGATCAGTTGAAAATGTGATATTGCAAATATGATTTGCAGCAGTATATAAAAAAAATACACATGATGTATACATATATTTGGGCTTTTAGAAAGCCTCAAAATCTGTTTTGACTATATAATTGTAAACTGGTGATATTTGGGCTGGACATATATTATATCATTTAGTAAAACTGATAATTATATGTATATAAAGGCTTGATTTGTTGTTAATTACATAGTGTACAAAACCCCATGTTCTACATAATTGATATGTTTACTGGCAACAATAATTATGAATTGTTGATTGCCTATGATTGCATTTTTTTATGTGTGTGTATGTATATATACACACGCAAATACACACAAGTTATGAACTGTTATAATGTTGTATACCTATACATTCACACATATAAAATCCCATAAGTCCATAAATATAGATGTTCAAATTTTGATCTGCCAGTTGACATTAGAATAGACACAAAAGTGTTGTGTATATTGATATTTATAATTGCCTTTTGGGATAACCTGAGCAAAACATATATTACTACGACATACAACATGCTATGTAGGTTTAACTTACGTTTGTAAGCTATAAATTAGGTAATGCTTATATATATATATATATAAGTATGATGCAAATATGATTTGCATTTTAGCCCTTCCTGCGCTAAAGCATACTGTACTGTATATATATATATATGATATATAGGATAGGATCAGGGAGCCCCTCTGAATTTCAGCCCTCCATTTGCACCCCAATTTCAGCCACCCATTTATATTAAAAAAATTGAATGAAAAGTGAGTGGGAGGTGAGAGAATGAGTGGAAGGAGAGAGGGAGTAAATGTGTGGTTGAAAAGTGGTAGGCTAAAGGGGTGCTCACTATTTGGGGTGCCATTGAACCTGCCTCATGATATATATATATATATATATATATATATATATATATATATATATATATGTCTGAAACATGTAAACCAGATTAATAGAAACCTTATCAGATACTGTTTCTTTGATAATCTTGATGAACTAAGCTTTGCCAAATGCAGGCATTTGATGTCTGCTGATTACCTAATGATGTTCAGAATGTATTCTATAGCAGTATGAAAGCCAACAAAGTTAAGGCAAGTATGACTTGTCTAGAAGTTAATCGAAGCTAAATTGGATCTCCTATGCATTTGACATGAGAAAGGATGCCAGTATCAATTTATATGATAAATTGTTGTTGAAACTAATAGAGATATATGTATGTATGTATGTATGTATGTATGTATAACAATATGCAATTGTTGCATACAATGTTAGATTTATTATCTGTCTAATGCATTCCAAACATATTTTAATATTCATTCCTGTGTAAGTATTGTTTCCTGTTGTTAGGTTGTGTTATATGATTTGGTTATTATACATGTATGAAATATGATTCTGATACATGTAAATGTTATGTTATATGCCCGTATATATAATATTTGCTGCTAGCCTATGCATAATATGAAATATGGAAAGCTCACGTATTATGCTAGAAGACATTTTTTGTGGTCTGAAAACATATATGAGTTATGGATATTTCGTTCATACGAAACAAGTTCTCAAGGCTAAGTTTTCTTTGTATTCAAACGGTTATTTAGATAACACATTGGGCATTATAACATTAATGGACCATACATTATAGAAATTTTGTAAATACAGACTTGAGTTTGTGTAATTTTGTACCACGTTTTATGTTATATTGATGACTTAGAAGAAAATTAGTTTTTTTATATGTTCACTATTATTACATACGGTTATCTTAGTTTTAACTATGATATCTGGAGTTAAGCCTGTGTTAAGATGGGCAGAAGTTTTGATTACCCAAAATGTTCAAATGTTCAAAAACGTAGGCAATAAGTTTATTTTGTGATATGTAATTTAAAATATTTATTCACAAATATTACATATATATATAAAATGTATGTATGTATATATATTAATATAAAACCACATATTTTGATATGTGTAGATAACGCTAATATTGTTTTCACTACGAATTTTAAAATTCCCTTTAAAGCAAATTTTGTTATATTAAATTATGGTGAAGTCTTCCAATAGTACACCCATCAATGTCCAAAGTCATTGGATGTAGGTAACGCCAAAGCGTTGTGCATCCCTTTATGTTGGTTATATGAGGTAGGAGTAATTGTGGTGCTTCGACTGTATTATTGGGTTTGATTTAACTAAAGCTGCATAATAGGATTATGGCCTTAGAGACAATAGCGTGAATTATTCTATATTTGAGAAAACGAATAATACTGAACAAAATGTTCATCATGCGATCGAGGAATTATATACACGATATAATTGACATAAGATGTCTACCTAAAAGGTTGTGTTTTGGGGATTTGCCAAAGCAGAGTCAAAACATGATTAGATATGGATCTTGGAACACCATTATATATATATGTATATATATATATTGATATATGTACATAAATAAAGGGATGTTAATTTGAGTGGGAGCATATTTTAGTTTAAAGTATATATATTTATGCTAATATAAATTTTGATTGTCCAAATTTGTATTAAATAAATATTAAAGAATCAGTTACTATTTATTATCTACTATAGATATTAAATAACATAATAACTTCGATAATTTAAATTAATCCTTGAGAAGGATAAATTGAATTAAATCGAATCTCTTGACTGACATTGAAATTTGAGAATTGTCCTCAAACAAATTAAAACGTAATTGTTTTAATAAATATAGAGGATCTAAAACAAAAGTTAAAGTATGACTTTAACTGAATAAAATATAAATGTTATAATAATCTACGTATGCATTTCTAGTATTAGATACTAGATATAAATCACATAAATGTATGTTGATTTACAGAAATTGTAGAATAAGTAGAAATCTGATAAAAGAACAAATGGACTTACAATTGGAAATGAAGCAAATGTCGATAGATTATCCATAGTAAGTTGATTCTTGTTGAATATACTGGCTTAATAAAATAAAATAATTGTTATTACGAAATTCCACTTAAAATAAATGTTATAATATATCTTGTTTAGACAAGTTTGAATTTCATTTGTAATAAAAGAATAATTGTTATTCATTTTATTTAAATGAAATATCGTATGGAATTTCACAAATAGTTAATGATATTTGTAAATCCTTAACTATAATGTACTTGACATTAATAATGACTGGATTAAATTTAGTGATTTAAATCCATTGTACCTTTAGTATTACCAGTTAGCCCAGTAAACAAGAAAGTATACCAAAACTCCATAATGATGGAATTTTAAAATCAATTGATTTCGAATCATATGAAGAATACATATCTTGTTTATTAGGCAAAATAACTGAATCACCTTTCACTTGACGCAGTGAATGAGTGATAAGTATTGGGTCTCATACATAATGATGTATATGGAGCAATGGATACATAAGCTAGAGGCATGTTTTATTACTTCATTATATTTACTGATGATATCAGTAGATACAGATATGTGTATCTTATGAAACACATACCAGAATCCTTTGAAAAGTTCAAAGAATTCAAAGTGGAGATAGAAACCAATTTTAAAAGAAAATAAATACTTTTCGAACAGATCGAAAAGAATATTTAAGCCAATTAATGAATGACTGTCCATATGAGTTTGAAATTGTTTCATAACTTACTCCACCTAGAACACCATATTGAAATGGTGTGTCTGAAAGGAGTAATCACACCTTATAAGATATGGTACGACCAAGATAAGTCATATAGATCTTCCAATAAATTAAATTTAGAACAATTTCATTTAAATCCCAGTAAAATGATTTTAAAGAAGCCATATAAGATATGGACTAGGAAATGTCCTAGTGTGTCTAATTTGAAGATTTGGGATGTAAGGCGTTTGCTAAACGTCCCTTCTCTGATAAGATCGAACCCGAATCAAATAACTATTTTGTGTAATATCCACAAGAAACAAATGGATATTATTTCTATAAATCCTCTGAGAATAAAACGTTTTATTGCTCGAATTGGTATCCATTTTAATGGAGATCAAGTCTCTAAGATACCGATGGGAATGAAATAGAAATCGAAATGTCTCGAAAAACCACATAATGTCATTGAATCTCGTATAGACAGGAAATTAAATGGGAGTGACATAATAATTCTAATGTTATTTGATGACACATTAATTATTGTGAATAATATTAATTTAAAAACAAGAAATACTGATTCTAAGAAAGAAAATGTTTGGATTAAGAAGTTCATGATTGAACTTAATTCATTGTTGATCCAATAATATACGTTGCGATAACAATGTGGCTGATGCTCAGGCCTAAAACCATAAACTCACTATTAATCCAAACATATATTTAAGAAATATAATTCCTATGTGAAGTTGTTCACAAAGGAAATGAACATATCTGCAAAGTTACAAACGTTGTAATGTTGCAGACCTACTGAATTAAACTCTGTCGCAGCATATGTTTAATAGTCACACTAGTTTCATGAGTATACGATACGTGAATGATTGACTCTAGTGCAAGTGGGAGATTGTTAGAGTTTATGCCCAAGAGGCAATCCATTTGATGAGATTTATAACAATGTTGTTGTTATTATTTTATTTGGAATAAAATAATATTCTATTATATTATATTTACTATGTAATATAAATATTAATATAATAGAAGTCCTTAGAATAATAATATGGAATTATATAGTTCGAGTAAGACTGAACTTGAGATTATATAATGTAATAAATATTATAATTCTTAAATGTCCCTAGTCTAGTTTTATTGTTTATATAGGACAACAATAAAACGTTGAGACTAGTATGTTGACTGACTGATGATCACATCTTATTGATCATTAATATACGTGATATTAATGTCAAAACATAAATACGTATTGGAGAATATCGTATTGGGCTGACCCACCGTGAGATAACTACATGGAATATAATTAACAGTATCATAAGTTGTTCTCATAGTGACAGTGATGTAATGGTCCTCAGACCTAAAATCATTATAATTTTATTCGAGGATATTTGTGTTTTGATATCATCTAAAGTTATTTCGTAACAGAGTAATGATAACGGTGATTATTGGATATATCTCGAATCGAATGAAAATTGTGAATGATCTAGATGGAATTTAACCCTACGATATATTCGTAGTGATATCCATAGGCCTCTTGATTGGGTGAGACTGTGAAATGCATGGCCGTGCTCAAATATTGATTTGTTTTAAACAGTCTGCTCATCGATCAAGATAAACGGATTAAACTATAAAGAGGATGATACGATCCATGACTCGAGTTTATTCCTGGATATATTGGTTAAAAGGATTATATTACATTGAAACACTGGTCACAGAAAGGTTACATCGAATCGTTGTTTTCAATATTATAACTTGGGTAGCAGCGATGTATTACTAGATGTCGTTCACTGTTTATAATTTTAAATATGACTTAAAATTATTGCCAACGTTATTTTATCCTATAGGGTCACACAACTAGAACGCTATGAAAAGGGAGAACCATCATTAAGCACATATTAAGATAAGTATATCAAATGTTGATATTTAATTTTGTTTGAAATGGTAAAAAGGAGGATTTTAAGGTTTCCAATTTTCAAGGGTTTCATTTTACTTTTAAAAAGGCATGACCGACCCTTTTTCATGTTTTATCCGATTAGATCAGATAACATAAGTTTTAGTAAACCCTAGAAAATTGAAAGAGGAAAATCCTTCATCGGCTAGTACCGATTCCTCTCTCTTCACTCAATTCCGTCCGACGAGATTGAAATGGCGTTTGTGGACTACTCTAGAGGCGTGGTGCCTTGTCATGCTTTCGATTTGATGTATCTTCTTCATATTGGTCCCGATCCATCTGGATTCAACCATCCAGACTTGAGCAACATTCCAGAATCAAAGGAGTTCCATTCGATTTGATTTCATGAAGCCCTTGCGAGGTATAAAGTTTCGATTTACCTATTTTGCATAAGATCCTTATTTTAATTGTTTAAAATATAGAATAGGGTTTACGATTTGATCGATAAAAACCCAACACGATGGGCACTACATGAATATTTTCTAGCAATCTATTACCGAACTTCATACCCCAACAATTTCACTGTAATTCGACAATTCATTATCATATTAAATTATGAAATTCGACCACCTATCACCGAACTATATGAAAACGACGCAACTGATTCAAGTTATGTAAATTTTTCGGTTTTAAGCCGTTGAATTGTAGAACTGGATAAACCCTAGTGTTTTAACCTTAAATCTTCCACACCAAATCTCTGGATGCAATTAGCTACACTACCAGCAATAGTAAAAAATAATCAAACTCACCTTGTCATGACCTTCTCCATCAATTTTGGGTTTGGATTTCGTGAACGAGGGTAATTTTTTGTTCAAACCATTTGGATTGAAATCGGTTGAGAAAGAGAGAGCGATTTGAACAAATGGTAAAAAGTGAAAATTGATAAGGAACGGTAAAAACAAGAATATGGCTAAAAGGTTAGAACTGTTAATCTATAATTTATTTTATAATATAACTATACTCTCCTTAGCAGTTTGGTTTATAGTGGAATGAAATAATAGTGAAATATTAAGGCCATTTTTTTTACAGAAATGGCGGAAATTCTGGTAGCGGCGGCTACCCAGTTTTTTCTTTCTTGCGCCATCGCAACTTAATAACCTCCTTCCCTATCGCCTTTCTTCTTCCATCCTCATGGCCAAGAGCAAAAAAGCTAAGATTCTGTCTCTATCTACTATTATGACTCGTTCTGGGAGCCGCACACAATCCCTTACGTCCTCTGATTCTGATGTCGACCCTGCACCTCCAAGACCTGTGTATTCTCTGCCAGCTTCTCACCCTTTGAATACGTTAATTGCTGAGATATCAGCTGTTGGTACTTCTGCTTCAACACTTTCTCCGATATTGGGTAAGTCACTTATACCTTCTATGCTGGCTCAAACCCCTGCATGGCCTTTGTCGAGCATCAGTGCGCCTGGAGGAGGTGATATTTTAACTATACCTCCTGTGTTGGGTATGAGTTCCGCAACAACTACTTTTGGTTTGGATAATGGTACGACTAGAGTGGATACTGATTTGCGTGGGTGTAATGGTTTGTCTAGTTTCCAAACCCAATTCCCTGTGCCAAGTGAGATTTTGCAGCACCCATCACCTGTTTGTCAAAACTTCCCAACCATCTGGTCTTTAAAACCAGTAAATCCACCGCCAAACTATATTACACCTGATTTGAGCCCATCCCATCCCCAAAGGCTCATATGAATTGGACGTCCCTGTTTGCTAGCCTTCCACATGTACCTGGAGAATACACACCAGTCAAATTTGACATTCTAGATGCTGAGATTGGCTCAATCCCTCCCTCGGAAATCCATGACGAAGCGGCAAATTTTTGGAATGATCAGCTAGTTGGCTTCTTCCTTGATTCAAAATCTCCAGCTACAACATGCACACTGCTTGTCGTAATCCTTGGCAAATTTGTGCTCCTATGAGGATGACTATTGTAGACGGTCTATATTATTTCAAATTTTCCTCAGTTGAGGAGAGGCTACGCGTACTAGAAGCTGCTCCATCTGTTATTAGTTGAAGACCTTTTATTGTGACCACTTGGAGTGCTTCTATTGATAGAGTACGTGAACATCTACTTTCTATTCCAGTCTGGACGCAATTCACCCATATCCCTTTTGTTCTTCAACCTCTTCTCGGTTTAAATTGGCTTGCTTGTCACATAGGAAAGCTCAAGTGTTTTGATGCCAATACTATTGCAAGGAGAAACTTGATATATGTTAGGGCCCTAATTGAGATCACACCAGATAAGCCTTTGCCTTCTCAAATTAAAGTTTGCATTGATAATCGCGAATATGTTGTGGATGTGAAGTGTAGACGGAAACCTGATATTTGCACCACATGTAAATCCATTGGACATTGCTCGGATGTTTGTCATCTCGATGCTAAAATGCCCCCCTCATATAAAACTCCACTCCCACGACCGACTGTTAGAGTATGCGTACCAGTTGGTAGGAAGGAAGTTCACGTGGAGGTTGATCTCTTGATGTTTTACCTGATGTTTCTCCTGATGTTACTCCTGATCCTGATGTCTATTGGGCAGAGGGGGATAAAGCTTGGGTGCATGCCCCTCTGGCATGCGCTTTGATACTGAGCATTATTACTACAAATTTATTGAGGAAGCGGGTGATCGTCGACGTCTTTTCTATCGACCTATTGGTAATGACTTGAAATTGTGGAATGAGGGTGAAATTGGTGATGACAACTTGGATCTCATGTAGGACTCTTCTTCAGAGTCGGTCCTGAGACATATGATGCCCAGGGCGATTTATTAAATGATGTCATCAATATAAACTTTCCTATAATGAAACTAAATGATATTCATACTTGTAAAGGCAAGTTAATATTTGAAAATTCAATACTGTTGTTACAAGTTAATAGTGCAAACAAGACAAACTAACATAGTTTTAGTGTAAAGAATCATGAATAGTAAGTCTAAATATGAATAAAAAATTACATATAGGGCTTAAACTATTTCAACTACACATAATCATCGTTTGATTTTCGGTGTTTGTTTTGCCACTTCACTAACTTGAACAACATCAAAGTTGAAGTTATGCAGTAGAAACCTATCGAGAGAGATTGGACTATTCAAGCTAGATTATTTACCTTGTGCATGTGCAAAGTACATGTTTTTTTTTTTTTTAAATAAAAGTAGCACGTCCGCTATAAAAATGGTTTGCCTTGCCAAATAATAATTAAAAAAATCTCATTAACAATTTTTTGAGTGTCAATAACACTTATTTTTATAGGTTATAGGTTAGTGGGCTGTTTGAGTTGGTTAGCTTGGAAATGTTTGGTAGCACGCGGGGTTCCGTACTAACCAAATTTCCTCTTCTAATTGTTTTCGAGTTGGCTTCAGATCATCTGCGTTCTTCACCGTATTCAAATGATCATTTCATAATCTAAAGAATGCCCACATATTACCAATGATTTTTGCTGATTATTAACGTCACTGTTAACCTTAAAGCATATGAAACTTCAATTTATAATGTGGATGTAATGAAGTAAAGTGAAAAGGAATTATTTTTAACCCTTGCTCTCCTATTGCATGCGCAAAAAGTAATTAGGGAGGAGGCTTATTGCTTACTCATAATATGATTACTACCTCAAGTACGTTCTCTTCTGCCTCTTTTGATGAAAATTGTTCGTGCTGTTACATTTAATTTTGTTCGTGTATTTCTACAAAATTTTCCTGAAACATTTTCATTCGGGAGAAAGGCAAACATCCCAGTTTCCAAACAACTTGGTTAACGCCATCAGAAGTTATTAATTTTTACACCGAGATATCACATAATTATTTCAATACATATGTAGTGATCACGTTCAAATTTGAAAACCGAAAACACAAACAAAAGTAAAAAATTCAAAAAGTGAGACATGTCTTAACGATCTCATTTAAATTTGAATACCTAAGACACAGAGAAGAATAAGAAATTCAAAATGTAAGATAAATATAATTTAGTTTGTAAAATGAAAGAATTTAAAGCAAATAAGTTTAGAAATTGATAATCTACTCTGATTTCCACAGTTTCCTAATTCATGCACGTGAAAATTATAAATAAAGAATACAATATCCAAGTAAAATATTTAGTAAACTCATAGAAAAATTATGTTACGCCATTCTCAAGCGTGTGGGTTGAACTGAGTAAATCTAACCAGATTGACTGTCCATTCATCTCCAATGGACGATCCAACGACTAGAAATCGTAGTCCACGCTATTTTATAACCTGACTTTATAAATCCGGTTAAAAGGGCGGTTGCCCAACCAAACATCGGCATTGGATCCCAACTAAACCCTCAGTTCGAATGCCCTTATTTGTTGTTCCTTCTGTTTTTATTTAATATTTTGACCATGGCATACTTTGTTCTTTTTGTTTTCCAGTGCAGAGTATTGACAAATCTGGTCGAAAATCATGGGCTCCCGTGATGACCAGAGAATGAACTAACACATAAACCAGTAAAAAGTAAGGAAACAGCGCATCATGTAAATACATTATGAGCCGACAACAATTTGATTGATGAAATTGACACAACGACTACATTGCTGGCCTCTATATCTCACGTCGTGTCATTCTTTGTTGCAACCTGCAAATGCATTGCGCTGCTCGAGTCCGAGTTTGTTCACACTTTATCCACAAGTGTGAACATAACTCTCGGATCCCATTGATGGAAATCAGGGGTCCCTCTGATTTTTCCCGATTTCCAAAAGAAAATCAGAAATATCCCCTGATTTCCACCAATGGAATTTGAGAGTTATGTTTACAGTGGATGATGTAAAATTACATTAAACTGAATTAGAAAAGTTCAAAAGACGTTTAACTTCCACTTGATAATTTTGACACATGAAAGGTCTGTAAAAATCAAGCATCTGTTTTCATATTTCCTTTTTTTTTTCCTTTTCCCAAAGGGCTATAGTCACTCCATTTAAATGCATCGTTGACGAGTTAATTTAATTCCTTAAATTCCAATAATTACTTTCGATTTATAGCACTAACAAAGTGTTTTCACTGTTGGACGTCGAACACATGTGAAAATAAAATTTTCAAATTTTTGTGTGTTTGTTTTTTGGCATTTTTGCGTACTCCAAATATGATAGCAAAACTCTATTTGCAAAACGAGTTAAATTATACAAAAATAACCACGTAACAATTTTACAGTTAATTAATGCAGACTGAAGTTTCAAAATTGCTACAATCTAGCAAAACCTTGGATACAATTTTTTAAATTGCATCTTTAAAACGAGGTTCTATAGCTTTAAAATAGATAAAAATAAGTGAATATTAGGAATGAGTCTCTAAAATATAAATTTACATAACTCGCATCCTCTTATAACTTTTGATGTAAAGCGAGTCTTGGTTACTGTAGCAATGTGTTTTCCTAATTTTTTTGCATTAGTGCTTAAAAAAAAATATTAATAGAAAATTACTGAAAAAAAAGTTATAGAAATATTTGACTTGTTGCGAAGAAGTGCAGACATATCTACAATTGTCTCATTGTGTATTACAGTTACAGAAAAAGAAGAAAAAAACAAATAGTTGCAGAAATATCTGCGCTTATTATAAAAAAATACATATATATCTGCAACTATTCTCGTATTGTATTGCAGAAATGTATTAGTGTATCAAAAAAATTGAAGACATGTTTGTAATTTTTCTGTGTAGTTGCTTCTTTTTCTGCATTTTTACTGAATGTGAGATATTTTTCATTTGCAGGCAAATTACATCAATTTTTTTTTATGATTTTTCTGCAATAATATGATTTGAATAAGTGTGAACACTGAAATTGAAAATTAGAAGCAATCAACAAATATTGCATAAAAGTATGCAATTTTTATTATAATTGTGGTGACATCTGCAGTTATTTCTGCATGTTTTGTTGAAGCGTGATTTATTTTGTTTTTGAAGCATTTTTTATCTTTTTTTATATGAATACGAAGATGATTATGTATTGAATAAAGTTTTGAAGTGTGGTAGTTCTTTACGTTGATTTTTGATGTTTTTTTTTTTTATGATTTTCAAAAAACAAGGACCTAATTTGTAGTGTTTTTAGATAAAATTGTTTTGTGTACTTTAAAACATAACGGGGACCTTAACCATACTATCCATAAAATTAAACTAAAAATGGTTTTAAACTATTAAAAACTGCAATTTTCAAATTTGTAGCATTGATGTAAGGACCCGTAACTTCCCCGGTAAGGAAAGAGCGGATACTTCGAGAACAACACACAAAAGAACGCAGACTGAAGAATATTTCATTGTTTAATACAACAATTCCATCAGATACAAGAATATACAGAGCATAAATGAATAAAATACATTCGATAAATATCAGAGATTACAATACATTACATAGCAGTGGAAAATAATACAATACACAACTAGAAGTAATACGCGGATACAAAGCTTTCCGAGTATCGTTCCAGCTGTAAATCAGGATCCTGTGAATATAAATCTGCAAAACCAAAACTACTAGCTGCCCAACAATAAACCCCAGGTCAGTCATGTGACTGGTGTGAGAACTAAAACAGTTATTAATCTTTATTTTAAAGTTCAGTAAATCAAGGGACCACGCTGTATAACACGGAACGGGTTTCCTCCCAAGAACACCAATGCATAAAACAAACAACGCAATGCTAAATAAAGAAAAATGAAGCTGCTATAAGACTCAGGTCCCATCACACAATGCAACGCAAGCCGGAGGATAGGGTTTTACCTTATAACAGCCAAAGAATGCTTGATACGTGAAATTTCATCTTTTTTATTCTTAATCAGACTCCAACCGCAAATTAGTAAGAGAACGATTCCCTAAGTATTAACCCCGAATGCCGAAACCAACATCAGACCAATACCCAAGAAACCACCCATCTTAGCTCGTTTCCAGTTAGTTTCTGATTTTATATACAATCATAAATATCAATCATAGACGGCATGGGTACCATATATCATGTCGCCATATATAGGTATACAATCAAAACCGCAAAATGTCGTATTGGAAGTTGGGTTATCATTTATGGTATGAACCGAGGCAAAAGATAGTCCTCTACCGATTCGAGACGCTCTAGTCCGTGTCTCGGGCAAGTACTCAGTCAAGCCTTTGGATCGTCAGGGCCGGTCCACACGAAGTGGATTAAAATGCATGAACATGCGTTTCCCCGCCCTATGGGGCGTAAATGAGCCAACGAATGACTCCATCGGCTTCACATAGTCACCGATATATCCGAGGCGCCTCACAAACCAACAACCACATAAGTCAAACTCGTCAGGGCGTGTAAAACCACTGACGCCACTTCTAACTAGAAGGAAACACATGCCCTCCCTGATGTCCTCTCCCGTTTCTGGTTCATACCGGGTGTGAAACTCGCGAAGTAAACGTTACACAAAGCTATGCCACAAAGGTCGTGCATTGATCATCAACCACAAGACTTTGCTTTTCAACAGAAGCCTTGATCATTTGCCACTTAGGCATGCCACACAGGCAATTCACTCTATGCGTTTGGTATCCATCAGTATATAACCCCTGAGCTCGTACGTCTCAAAGAAGGGCGTTAAGCAAGAGAATAAATTCTCTGCCGCCAAACAGATATATATTTAATAGAAATCAATCACACAGAATAAAATCCAATGTCAGACGCACAGTCCATTTACAAGTTCGTTCTGGGTCTGAACGAAACCGGAGGCACCTAGTACCCCGCATATCCATCGATCTCCAAGTATGTCTGGACGACCACTAACTGATTCCCTCCTCTTGGGTGTACGGCCCAATCAAGATCATCAGTAACCACCCAAACGACGTGAAGACCTCCGGTCTTCAACCACCATCTTCATCTTCGACTTATCGTCGTATCAGTTATTCAGAATGGGATAAACCCGGTCTTTCCGAATAAATCGCGTATATTATAAACAAGTGTTACACAAACACAATGTACGCCTCATTCCAATTCATCGGTCACTAACCATAAATTAACAAGAGAATAATTCCCCAAATATTAACCCCGAAGGCCGAAACCAACATCAGATCAATATCCAGAAAACCATTCTGCTTAGCTAACCGACAATTAGTTTCTGATTTTCTTAACTCCTTTGGATCTAAGAACAGTATTATTGAAGATACCGTTCACGACAACCCAAAATCACATTCCATTAATTATCGGGTTAAAGAACAAGTGTTATTTAAAACACTGTTCACGATAAACCCAAAAATCAATACCAGTTCAATTCCAATTAAATATTACTTAATTGGTACACTTCATTAAATCTAAATAAAAAGATTTAATCTTTTTCTCAACTGGGCTTAAGAACAGTGTTAATGAAGACACCATTCACGACAAACCCAAATCACATTTGATATTAAATACAAGGCTCTGAATAGAAAATATATCGGCTTATATTCAATATCAAATTCTACGACCAACAAATATCGTATTGGAAATAACGATATATATATATATCTTTCAAATTTCCATAACAACATCTGTATAATCACGAAACCCAACATCGAACTATTCCGAAGATGATTTCGATTCAAATCCCTTCCAATTCAATCATTGGAAATCCTGGTTATTTTCAAAACCATTTCAAATCTAATTTATTTATTTTAAAAATAAACAAATTATTATTCTAGTTCAAAACTAGTTCATTTCGATAAAAATCTATTTTTATCCTTTCAAATATGGAGTTTTTCATCCTAATTCTTCACAAATCATTTCTTATGATTTTACACAAATTATTGATATTTTTAATAATTTATCAAGGCCCGTACAGTCGATTTCCATCAATGGCCATCGAACTGCACTTACAGCGACCTTTTCCAAATTTGATTTGGACATAATTCCAAATCCAACCGTTAGATTTCAGATTTTTAATATTCATTGGAAAGCTCTTTTCGATACGAACCCAACGGTTCCAATTTCAGGAGAATCCGACGGTCGGATCTCCCGCAATATCCATTCGAAGTCAATGGTCGAAATTCACGAACTACCGCGGCGGGGCGCGTTCTATTCAGGCCATTATATATATATAATATATATATTATATATATTTCGTCGATTTCCTCTTAAAACGTATTTTATAAATCGTTTTAAATTCGTTTTCGAAACGATTTCAACTTCATTTCAAATTCAAATCAAAATTGAATTTTTCCTTACAAATTCGTTTTAAATTCATTTCAAATCGATTTCAATTCAAATCAATTTCAATTCAAATCAATTTCAGTTCGTTTTTAATTCAATTTGAATTTCAAATTAATTCAACTTCAATTCGAATTCATTTCTATTCAATTTCAATTCAAATTCAATTCTATTCAATTTAATTCGAATTTCAATTCTATTCAATTTAATTCGAATTCAATTCTATTCAATTTAATTCGAATTTCGAAATCACTTTCAGTATTCACTGAAAAATGAATAAAATCGATATAAATATCGTTCACGTCAAAATGGCGTCAATCTAATCAACACGGCTTCATATATTTCTATTTTCAAATATTCTATTTCAAATATTTCTATTCAAATATTTCTTTTCAAATATTTCTATTCAAATATTTCTTTTCAAATATTTCTATTCAAAACTGGAATGAGGCCCAATCAATTACCATAGATTTTATTTCTATGGACTCCCATACAACGCATGTATATATCAACAATGACAAATAATCAACCATCATCCAAGGTGCATTCTACACTGTATAAGCACCAAATATAAATATTTAACGCTTATAACAGTCTGTCAATCAATCGATCGACATACAACTAATTATTGGGATTAGTGTATGTCATATATCATCCCAATACCTGCGTGGGGTTTCAAACAATCATACACAGATTTTATTTGTGCAGTTGGGCGATGTGTAAAATTTATCATCTCAATCAATATCAGTCAAATGTGTGTATATAAACAAATCGTCCGATTTGTTTATATTTATTTCATTTTAAATACACATTAAAAATTTTATTTTCAACTGTAAAATATTTTTAACTATATAAATATTTTATTTCATTTCACATCACACAATCAACCACACATCAAAATCAAACAAACAAGCATACAAGCCGTCCATGGTCTGTGGACGACGGGTGTCGGGTGCTACTAAACAGCGTCTGCATCCTAGTATATATTTTAACTAGAAATTTAAATTAAAAGTGAGGAGTTCTCACCGATTAGCTAAACCCAACGCCACGACTCTTCTTATGTAGAAATCTCCGTCGTGCCCGCCTTTTGTCACTTCCGTTGTCCGTAGCCACTACATATATAAAAATCGAAATTTTACTTCGCTATTCAATATATAAAAATCGAATTTTTACTTCGCTATTCAATATATAAAAATCGAATTTTTATTTCGTTATTCAATATATAAAAATCGAATTTTTACTTCGCTATTCAATATATAAAAATCGAATTTTTATTTCGTTATTCAATATATAAAAATCGAAATTTTACTTCGTTATTCAATATATAAAAATCGAATTTTTACTTCGCTATTCAATATATAAAAATCGAATTATTATTTCGCTATTCAATATATAAAAATCATATTTTTATTCTTTCTATAATATAAAAATCATATTTTTATTCTTTCTATAATATAAAAAGTGTGCTGCTATTCACACCCCAATTTACTCTTCTGGCCACCACACAAAATTTAATAAACTTGATTATATTTTTTACACTTCTGGCCACCACATCATTTTTCTTCATTCGGCCATAATCAACCGAATTAACAATATGAATTCGGCAGGAAGCAACCGTACGGCTACTACCAACCGAAATATGATTGTAAATTCGGCAGGAAGAAACCGAAGCTTTCGTTCTGTAGTGAGGTGCTTGTTCATATTAATATTTTTAACGTACGGTAGCTGAAAGAAGAAAATGATATTCTTTATGGTGGCCTTTAGTTTTGGTGGCTAGAAGAGGAAATTGGGGTGTGAATAACAGCACACTATAAAAATCATATTTTTATCTCGCCATTCTCTATATAAAAATTATATTTTTATTTCGTTAAAAACCAAATCTTTACTTCATTAAATCTAACCTTTCTTCGCTAATACCACATATAAAAATCGGACCACTCTTTGCTAATATCACATATAAAGATCCGACCTTTTATAAAGTAAAAATCATATTTTATATATCTTTTTTTCCTCGCCATTCATATGATAAAAATTATTTCTTTTCAATGCTTCACAAATCTTACCTTCAAGCGATTTAAAATCAAGTCTTTACAATGTTATTCATCTCATAAAAATCATATTGTTATAGCTTTAAAAAAAATCAGAATTTTTCCTCATAATAAGTAAAAATAAATAAAAAGACTCACCTTATTTTCTTGCAAAGGTTGGATTTTTTTTCCATTAAGGAGGAGGTGACGCTATTCGTCGGAGTCGGTGATCGGAGAGGCGGCGCCTGGGGACTGATGGAGCTGGGGATGGTGCGGCCAAACGAGGTGGGGCGCCCTGGGTGGCAGCGGGGTCATCGGTGGCGGAGGGGCTCGATTGGAGGGAGGGAAGAGAACGTAGGGGGGGACGGGGGAAGGAGAATGGTCGAAGGGGTGTAGCGGAGGCGGAGCAGCGGTGGGTGACGGCCCGGAGGCGCAGGCGACGGCGTTCGCCTAGGGGCGACAGCGAATCGCGATTCCCTTTTTTTTTATATCGGTCTGACCGATTGAATTGGGAAAAGGGGGTTGACCGATCATAAAGGGGAAAAGGGTTTTTTAATTTATATATTAATTATCATTCTATTTTCAAAAAGGTAAGTTTTTATTTCGAACTCGAAATCAAGCCCATCGACTGTCGTCCATAGCTAATTACCCCCATTCCGAACACAATGGGATATGTATCGTAGGCTGATTCAACTGTTTCGATCAGTTTTCGTCAAAATCAACTTATAACTCTATATATTGAATTTGAACGCGCATTTCAATTTACCGAGGCCACATACGGACTCTAAAAATTCCCGAAAAATATTTTCTAGCTTCGTATTGACGATACGGTCCTAACAAAACTAGTTTCGTCAAATTCTGAGATCGTTTGAAAAATGACCATTTTCCAGTCGATTAAAATCAACTGAAACTGGTCAAACACGTTTTCCTTTGCCACGCTCACATATTGATTCGAAAAATTACGAAATTTGGAACCTAGCAATAACTTGACATCGCGGATCTAACAAAAGTGGTTTCGTCGAAATCCGAGGTCGTTTGCAAAATGGCTATTTTTAAGGGCCAGAGTTCCATAGCGACTATTCTGAATTTCATTTGGACATAACTTTTGATTCCCGCTATGAAATTTTGATTTTTCTGATTCGTTGGAAAGATATTCTCAAATAGATCCTATTATTTTTGGTTTCGCTAAAATCCGGTTTATTTTGCACCCGGTATGTTCAATTGAAGTTTGAAATCGAATTATCGAACTACCGCGCCATTTTCAATTCCTTTTATAATTTAAAATAAATATTTATATTCTAACGACGATTCAAATAAATATATACGTTCGAATTCTATTCAAAATAATTCATTTTAAATATTCAAAATTCAATAAAATTGCCAAAATAAAAAATTTAAACTGGCTCAGATTTTCCGGGTTGTTACAATTGATCAATATGAAACTACGTCTGAATATATTAGTAAAGTAAAATAAAATTACGTGACACTCCTACAGTTAATTACGACATCTTTCAAGCGCAGTCTTTGAGCTATAAAATTATTTATGGCTAACCAGAAATAATATTAAAGTGCTAAAACATACATCTTTCGAAAGTGACCCCAAATCAAATTATCGTGGATTCAAAAGTGAAAAAAATCATCTTATCTAATAATAGTGGACAAATTATTGTATTACCAAACCATGCCAAATTTTATAAGGTTTGGACTCCATTTTTTTTATACTTGCAAATCAAACCATTTTATCTATCTTCAAATAGATCAGCCCATCGAGTATTTTGAGTTTGGGACATCTGATTACTATGAAACTTGGTATTAATACTTACATAAGGTCCACGATCACAATGGCATAAATGATAACACATCATATTTTATCTATAAGGATCGATGTCGATCTGTGGCATATGAATCAGTATCGATCCATACACTTACTCATTTTCTGAGTGATTTTCTTTGGAATGCCTTATTGCCTTCATCTGAGCTTACTTGATAAGTATGAGTTAAGTCAAAGTTTGTATTGACATCTTTTTCAATTGATCATTTTTGGATCAAAAACCAAGTTAATATTTGGCCTCTAGAGTTCATTATTCGAAAACCAGATGTGCTCTAGACTAGTCTATCTTCGAGCTTCATAATTTAATTGATTTACAATAATAGTTATCATTTCTAAGGAGTTGTCTTTGATGGCTTAATTATAGCTTGGGTTCTTGAGTTGCATATGCAAACTCATTCATGAACTTTGATTTTTTAGTTCAAGCTTCACAAGATGCCTCATAGGGGCGTGATGAGGGAGCGTACAAATTTTGATGATAAAAAGAGTTGGTATGATGGATTGGTACCCATCCGTACGGCAAGGACCGGTGTGATACATTTACATAGAAATTTTTGAGAAATATTTTGCCCCCTTATATATTTCGGTCTGACACATTCACTTAGTTTACTTTACTTTACTATAGTTTCCAAAGCATTCGACCCAATTTTCTACAGGTCGATCCACATGATTCTAGCACCACCTTCATTCTTCTTCCGCCCTTATCATCGCCTAAGAAGCCTGACATTGCTACCTTGCTTCACCTGCGTTGTTGGCCTGGATCTAACCCTCTATGTTCATTTTGAGTAAACCCTATATCTACAGAATAATCAAGCTCTACCGCCTTTAACCACTACCAAGGTTCGCCTTTGTCCGTCATGGCTCTTACCGTTTGCCTGCTTCATCTTGACCTTGTGCAAAGACCCGGAAAATCGAACACTTAATCTCTGAATATCGTAACAATTTGTAAATTTTTTAAATGTTATAGATGTGATTTTATAACCTTGTTAAACATCATTTAATTAATAACTAATGATCCTAGACTCATTTCGAAAAAATGCTTTCAAAAATATATTTTTTGGAAAAATGTGACCAAAATCCATTTTATCGATAAAGGGCTATTTTCTCAATAAAAGTTGTTGAAAATTTTAGTGGATGTCTAATTAATCATTAGGGGAGTAATTAGAAAATAAAAGAATTTTTCATATTTATGGCTAACTATTTTGATAATGTCATTATTTTAAAAAATGAGCATTTAAGGAATGTTTTTGTATTTTGGGTATTTAATTATTCAAATAAGTGCTTTATAATTTAAATATGCTTGTTTTAATTATTTAAATAAGATAAGGAATTTATTTTCAAGTTTTGTATACTTAAATAAATAATTAGATTAAGAACTAAAAATATGACTGAGGTTTAACTTTCAGATTTACAACTTATCGTTGAATAGAAGTTGTTTCAGATCGTTGCAACGTTGGTTGATACATACATACATACACATGCATACATAAGTATACAAGTATAAGTATATTCATAATTAGTCACATGAAGAGTTCAGAAAATATCCTAAGTGTATGCATATAAGTTCCTTATATGTATATAAATGAATGCTTACTTCTTAAGTCTTGAAAAAGCAAGCTTGCCATCACCTTACACACCTTTCACTTCACCTTACACATCATTCCATCTCTCATTAATGCATTAGGGTTTTAAGGGCATTTTGGTCTTTTTTCCATTCACATTCCTAAGGCTATATAAAGGGAGGCACACCCTTAAGAATATTTACACAATTTTTCTTCTTCTTCTTAAGCTATATTAATGGCTTCTTCTTGAGTAATGATGGTGGTGGAGGAGGAAGCAAGGAAAATCAAGTGAAAGCAAGGAAAGGAAGGAAAGAAAGAAGGTTGCTAGTTTGGATATTGGTTCTTATTCTTGGAGCTAGGATAAAGGTGAGTTAACTCACTAGTTTGGACAGAAATATACAACCCGTTTGCTTGTGTTTAACTATACTAAAAGTTGCTTGAATGTTGGTAACTGTTGAGACAAGTCTCACATTGGGGAATTTCTAAAATAAATCCTGCATAACTATTAAGAGTTCAACCTCCACATTACCAATTGGTTTTGTGATAACTCGGGGTTCTCTAACATGGTATCAGATTAGGTTTAATTCATGTGCACATAACTGCCACACTTATCCACGTCACCCAATAAGTCCACGTGTTAGGCTCAGGACATGCCACACATGCGGGGGGTGTTGAGACAAGTCCCACATCAAGGAATTTCTAAAATAAATCTTGTATAATTATTAAGAGTTCAACCTTCACATTGCCAATTGGTTTTGTGATAATTCGGGGTTCTCTAACAGTAACTTAAGTTAAAAATGTTAACTTGATTCTTAATTTAAAAGTAAGCGACATATGTGATCCATGTTAATGGATTGGAATGGACTTGGACTTTAATTGACTTGAATAACAAGTGGAATGAACTTGAAACAAATCACATAAGGATTAGCAAGGAATTGAGATATTATGGACTTGAACTTGAAAGTGCACTTATAGCGATAGTCGCTATAAATGCAGTTTGAATTATTGTGTTTTCAACACTTTGCATGAAATTTTGTCATGACATCTTTAGAAATTTTCTTATCATATTAATGTTGAATTACTTACTTGTTTATTGAATATCATGATTACTGACCTTAATTCTAATAAGCCGACAAGTAGGCTTATCTATCTATGAGGGTCAAGAATGGGGTGTCTAGGCATGGGTGATATGCAACCAGTGCTCTAACTTACCTGGCCTCATTCTTGACCGATGGATAGTTAAGTTGATAATGTTGGAAACGAGTTAAGTGTACTAAGTGTGATTTCTATAAGCATAATATGGTTCTGGGTTTGTCGTGACAATGTGTTAATTAAATTCATCTTTAACCCTCTCAGATTATATCATCGAAGTAAATATAATTGAATCTTTAAACAAAAATTTAAAGGTAATTATAAAAGGGTTTGTTGTAAACAGTGTTTTAGCAACACTTGTTTTGAAACCCTTGGAATATAGTTAAATTGGAATATATGGTTTAATGATTTTGAATACACTTAGATCTTTAATAATTGATTTTAAAGATAGAAACAAGTATAGAAATCTTTCAGGATAAAAATATTGAATAAGATGTTTAACTATAAAAGAGAAGAGGTTCTTTATTAAACAATGGTTTTAACCTCTTTAATTATACATTAAGAGATCTTAGAAATGAATTGTGATTATACTTATAGTGGAGGGATAAGTATAAGAATACGTTTTGAAGTATTGAATTTATAAAGGAAATCTTAGAAATGAATTATGGATACACTTATACCGGAGGGATAAGTATAAAGACTATAAAGGGACAGGGAATTAGTAGAATATATACATACACACCTTTTATATGTATAAGTTAAATATATACACAAGTATATAAAGGAATATTAATCGGATATGAGTTATTGATTAATAAGCGAAGTCTTGTTTGACAAATAAGTTTTATTAAATAAAAGAAGTTTACTAATAAAGGAGTAATGAAAGATTAATTAAATGGGAAAGGAATTAGAAGTTGTTTATATGAGTTAATCATGCTTTGGCTATTATCATGCTATGTGACTTGATAGTGATTTGATTGTTTATCATGCTTTGTAACTTGATAGTGCTTTCGATGCTTAGTCGTTTGTTATGGAAATAAAGTGAGGCTGTTTTCCATATACAAACGTCTATTGTGTGAATTGGTAGTCGATTAATTGACTATAGAACTTGACCTTAAATTTAGCGACCGGTTTTGAGGAGATCGGGAATGGTAAGTGTTTTACGTATTGAAAACCACTTCAAAACTAGTATACATGTTCTATGTTTTGGAAGCGGTTGTGAAGTGAAGTCTATATAGGGATTTAAGATCTGTTGAGATGCTCGAACACATGTAGCGAGTCTAAGATATGTGAAGGAATCTGTGTGTGATTCCAAGATCTAGTAATGTATTGGAATCCATGTGTGATTCCGAGATCTGTGAAGGAATCTATGTGTGATTCCAAGATCTATTGAGTTGTGGGATTCCATTTGGGAATTCGTGTTATGTTCGAGTGATAAAGACTCGGGTGAAAGATGCCGAACAAAACCTCAACATCGGATATAGCTAAAGACAGAGTAGGCTGCGTGACCTGCGGTTTTGCTAACCCACGACAGGATATATTGACTCTGTATCTAGAGTATGCTTATAGATATTACGCGCGGGGAGTTGGATATATTTGGTTCCACGTGGCACACACCGGTGTTTTCGTGCGTGGGCCAGTCATGTTTACTTTATGGTATATTTTATCTAGAGATATACGACACTCGGAAGGTGGTTTCTGATCCTTGTGCATGAAGTTCGGATCCGTCTTGATTCAGAGAGATCTCCACGGAAAATCCAATATGTGAACGTGCCTTATCGGTTTTGTTTGTACACTTAATAGTTGTCGAACGTAACCAATGTAACCATTCCTTCTATGTGAATTTATTTATATTCTACACCCTAGACATTATCTATTACATAACTATACTTGTAATAAATGGTTGGATGTTATTGAGGGGATATCCGTTATGGAAATTTGTATGGCCTCAAATTGTATTGGTATGTGTCACTTAAATATTGAGTTATCACACGCGGTTTCCTAGCCTGATCTGGGTGTTATTTTACTATAATGCTCGAGTCAGACTAAGTATATTCTAGGTTTAGCCATGGTCGATTTGGAGATTTTGGAAGAGAGTTGGAGTTCAGCTTACCGTAGTTTTTATATCCACCGCATTTTATGTTGTACATCAACATTTATGAGGACATGTTATTATAACTGTCCAATTAGATGATAGGTTAGTCTTCACTGATAGTTGTAATCATACTGTTTTGTTTTGTAAAGATCATTCTTTATATTATATGTTACCGTTCTGTTGTGAGATTCTGATATTGTGTCCTCTTCTTCCTTAGTATATTTTCTTTTTGTTTTATTTCACCCTAACTTTTCATCTTTCCGACACATGGGTGCTCGGCACGTGAATACCATGGATGTATTAGTGTCGACATTCGAGGGTCGAAAAGTCGGGTCATTACACCATGTCCTTGATCTTTGGTTTACTAATTTGGATATTGAAACCCTAGGCATTTTCTGATTGGTATTTGAACCCTTGGCTATGACATAACGCTTACCTAAATTCCAGCTCATAGGGGATTTTGGTGAAGTTTGGACTTGGTGGATAACTTGATTCAACTTTAAACTCTAAGAAAGCCTCACTCAATATAAATTTGAATTTGAACTTATTCTTGACCTAACTTGTACATGAAATTGAGATGGATTTGAACTTTAACTTGAATACGACTTTGGACGAGACATGGACATGGATTGTCTTGAAATGCGTATGGCCAATTAGAATTTGTGGACCGCGAACATGTTGACTTGAACTATAACAACCTAAAATTTTAATGAATACTAATTGATTAATTAAAGAATAAGTCGAAAAATATGGGGAATCAGGCAATGGGGTTTGCGCCACTAGGTCCGTTACAATTTTTTGGTTCAGATAGACTTTTGGTTTACGTAAAACAAACTTAAAATGAATAAGTTATGTCAGTTTGAAATTTGAATTCAAAACCATCAAATTTAATAAACAAATTGAATTAAAAATAATTAATAATATTTTATAGCACTATCTATCACTGGGATGACCCAGTCCCAGGTCGGGTCGACCTAGGCCTAATGTGGGTCGACCCCTGTGTCGGCCCACCTGGGAGATGGGTCGACCCAGGTCGTTTAGCCAGACACATTTTTGTGTCTACCATGGAATAGATAATGTGTTGGGTTGTTTGAGACTTTTCTTTTGGAATCTAAGGTTTGAAAATTTAACCTAAAATCTAAAGGCCTAGGTTGCTCTACCTCTACTATAAACATACCTCATATCCAACCAAAATTCTCACAACTCCATTCTCCTTCTTTAAGCCTCCTCTACACAAATTTCTTCCCCTAAAATAAAATGGTGTTTTGAGATAAAATTTTATATACACAAATCGGAGGATTATTCATATACAAAATTAGAGATTCCTACCAAAGCAATTTGGATAAGCATAATTTTTGTGAGTATTTACTATAATGTCTAGATTTGTTAATTTAGCGAAATTTTTGACAGTAAAATAGTTTGTACATCTTCTTTCAGTTATCTATGGTTTTCTGTTTTTATTTTCTTTCTGTCTCTAGTCCAATTTCTTTTCATTTCAGCAATTTACATTTGATATTAATTATTCAACCTTCTCCTATCCCATTTCTTTGTGGTTATTTTATTTACAGTTCGGGCTATACCATATTTCATTTATAATTTCATTTTTATTATTTTAAGTTTAAACTATGCGAGATCCTAAACCTTTACCCTTTTATTTAGGTCGAGTTTAGGCCATTCGAGTGCCTAGACCTTTACCTTGTTATCTCTACGCATATTCGAAAAAAATATTGATTTTTGGTATAACGGGTTACTTAGGGGATGTTGAATAAATATGATAATTCGCCAATGAACTGTAATTTTAAGGGAATGGCTAATAAACTGAATAATTTGAATGTTTTAACTTAATAATTCGCATAATAACAAGGATTGGGGTTTTACAATGTAATACCCCACATTTCTTATTGTTACCCATATGAGATTTTCATTAAGAAATATGAAGTGTATAGGTATAAAATAAAATCACAGGGGCTGCAATTCATAAGACAACATAAATAAAACACATGGAATTTGAAATTTCGTTTAAAGCAAAATAAGAAGTGGTATTACATCATAAGTGATAAAACCATGGTTATCTTATAAAACAACAAATTAGAGTACAAAATAAAAGGTATCCCTCAACATCAAGTACAAAAATTAAACCAAACATGCAAATGTACATGTAAGCACAAAGAACAAGACAAATAAGAATCTCCAAAGGACCGAGCTGCATCAAAGCTCTCCAAGCACTGGATTCTCCACCTTGAGAATCTTGGGGGAGGGGGGAAGAAAGGAAGAAGAGAAAAAGAAAATTAGTCAGACATAAAGCCTAGTGAGTTCAACAATTACCAGCATCAGTGATACAAGTGGAAATCTAAACAGGGTAATAATTTGAAGCTCAACATAGTAAATAAGAACAAGAATATACTTTCATGAGTATAGTCGATTGTCAAATCATTCAATTTCTATACCAATTGCTACAACTCATAAATTAGGATATAACCTAATTCTACCCATCGACCAGCTCCTAACCACAATTGTTATAACCTATGCCGACTACGGCATCGGGTTTATCAGACCCTACCCATCAGCTCTAAGGACATAGTGTAAATCACCGGCGTCATAACATCTTAGCTTCCTTAATCGGCGCAATGCATGCTTATTTCCCCATCGAAAAGCCCTCGTACCCATCACTTTTGAACCTCTTACTACCTAGTACAGTATAAGCGTGCCTCCGCCTCCTCGTGAGACCTCAGTGTAGTGTGTAAAAAGGAATACTTACTGATCTGGATCACCAACCAAAAATGCAAATTGACATAAGTCATCCCTAGACTAAGTCCCCAATTTAATTTCAAGGCATCATCACTAGAAGGCATTGCATACTCGTCTGTTGGCTTCGTTCTCTGCTCCATATCAACATCAGCAGACTTAGTACTTAAAGCAGTGAGAGCAATGGTTATTAGCTCCGGAGAAATAACGGGCCTCTCAATTGGAAGCCCCATAGCACTACAACACACTATAATAGCTTTACCGAATTGAGGAGAGAATGCGGAAATACCTTCAGCAGAATGGTCTCCAGGAGTTGCAGGGGTTTTAGCCTCGATGATTGGGGAAAAAATACATACGTGTTACAAGCCCGGGATTCTCAGGATCGTACTCTTCTGTCTCCCCAGCCTTGGACGCTGCAGAGGAAGAACTAATGCTACTCCCAATGGCATCTTTTCCCTTATGACACTTCGCAGCATCCTCGGCTTCTTTTAGCAATCTACTTCCCTCTGCCAAACGCTTGGGACCATCACCCTTCAAGAATGTCCTCATCAATTTCTCCTTATCCACAGTTTCAACCTTCAGCCTATGATTCTCATTTTCAACAAGCTCACTTCATGCACCAGCTAAAGTGGTGGGATAGTCCTCCACCTATGATATGTCGCGATATCGAAGAACCTATGTGAAGAAAGAGAGAATGAGAGGTCCCATACCAAGCAGATTTTGGTAGGCCTCAGCAAGTTGTTTCTCTAGTTTATCCGTGTTAACCTCAAATTAGGCTTTAGAATTGGAAGCAGATTCAAGAGTAGTGTTAGCATTTTCCTCTTCTCTCTTTTCTCTCTCCTCGGCTTTAGCCAGCTTGGCCCTTAGATCAATATTCTCCTTCTCAAATTCAGTTTTCTCATGCTCAAGGCGAGTGCAAGATAATTTTAAATTTGTGTTTTCGACTGTAACACTCTGTTACTTCTTTTTAAGGGTTGTGCGTTCCTTTCTATTAAGTTCCAATTCATTATGGAAGCGTTGTTGCAACTCATCCTGCGGTTTCTTGTATGTTTCAGCTACACGTTCCGCCAACGCAAATTTAGTCTGGACTTCTTCACACTCTTTCTCGATAGCCTTGACACGCGACATGTCTCATTCCTACAAACGCCTCTATTTGTCTAGGTCCAGTTGGAGATTCTACGTAACGAACTGGAATTTTCGACTCCGACGATCGATATAAAACTCATGTCAACTATTCAGGCATCGAACATACCAAATCATTAATAGAAAGAAGTTAGAGGGTGAGAAATAGAAAGAAAGTAAGAATAGAAGAAGATCACAACAGAACAGAATTAGAATAAACATGAATCTCATAGCGGAACGAATAAAACACGTTATTTAACATAACTTTTGAAATACAAACTTATAACTATATATGCATACCATTTCAGAGTATAACACATAACATCACAGCTGAAATAAACAACAGCTATAAAATCCAGAAGCCTCCAGCTCCAAGCTCTTTCAGGTATATCTGTAAAATCCTGACTACTTGACCGCCCATATAAATTTGGGCACCCAAGAGTTTAAGGTAAACAAAATAAAATAAACTCTGGGTCAGTCATGGGACTGGTGTGAGTAAACTCCCACCATTTGGTTTAACTTTTAAAAATTTATTTTCAAGAGAAAAGATAATCATAAGACCGATCCACACATAAACATGGATGGTTTTTATCTTACGATAAACCAAAACATTTTTCTAAACAATACTTTTCTGATATTATAATAGTGTCTAATACAAGTAAATAGTAATCTAGCAGAACGCTTTCATCTCACGTTCTACATATATAATATACAATCAAAACCATGAGCGCTTATAGGGAAATGAGTTTCCAATTATGACAAGATATGGAACCACCTTCCGATAAGAGTATTCTAGAGGGAAATACACTGGAGTTCAATAATAACATCTTGTAACTCAGCCACACATGACCGGCCGCTCATTTTGCTTGAATATTCCGAATATATTGTCACCTTGTGGTTGGTATACCAACATAACCGTTCCCGGGAGATACAGACATGAAAAAAGTAACAAATATGAATATTTTCTAGATGGTGATAGTATACCATAATTGGGTGCGACCCACTTAGCCATGCTGTCAGCCCGATTTTTTTCATTTCCCGGTTGATGAGGCTTGAGGTCATAACGTATCCTTTGATAGATCATCTTCATTTACTTTGAATGCCACATCATCATACCCGCCACATCACAAATTGATTTCTCCAAAAGTACCATGGGTATAAAGCTAAGAGAAACGAATTCCTCCGCCACCAACGTAAATACGTTTGAAGAGATCAACTTACGCGATCTATTAGATATACTCTGTCAGACATTCGTTCATACAAGTTGTCCTGGGACTGGACAAACCAAATGCACTATTCTGTAAATCCATCTTAGGCAATTTCTACCTAAGATTGCTTGAACAACCCTTGCATAAACTCCGTCTTCTATCGTCGTCATCATATTTGATTTGCAACGCTAATGCCCATACGAAGTAGTTTTCAGATAATAAATCTGATCCTAGTCTCTCCGTATTGAGAACGAAAAATGGTCAAAAACTTTGATAGTTTGTTATTTGACTATCAAAGGAAAACATACATACAAACAACGGTCGTCTTTCCAAATGGAAAGCTTACGATCAATCATAATTTCAATTCCCAATTTACCTTTAATATCTTTACCCAAATATTTTTCCAACTCGCTTAGCCTCTCACGATTTCTTGGAACACGTTTCCATATCTTATTCACGCATCACTATCCTTCCACGTCCATCAGTCCCTAACCGTAAATTAGTAAGAGAACAAATCCCTAAGTATTAACCCCGAAGGTCGAAACCAACATCAGATTAATACTCAGAAAATCGTTCAATTTAACTAGTCTTCGGTTAGTTTCTAATTTCTTTAACTCCGTTCTTAATTTTTTTATTAACACAAATCTTTTCCTTTTATAACCAATTTAATCCTACAAATCATTGGCTCAAAAATCATTTTTTACCTTATAACGTGAATATCATTCTTCCATAGAAATCTGGGCTCATTTTATTAATCAAATCTTGATTTAAATGAATACAACCACTACAGTTTAAAATCCCATTTATCTAGTTCTTTTATAAATTCATATTCGTGTTCCACTTCATAAACTCCATTTACAAGTCAACTCCTTGTTAATTATATAATAAGCTTATATCAAAATCTCGATTACACATTCGATTATAATTATTGGTTTTTAAACCAAATATTACTATCTTGTAAATTTTTAAGTTTTATAATCTATAATTTTTAAAATAAATTGTCTTTATAATATTCGACATAATCGACATCAAATTATAAATCCTTATGGGTTTATTTCAATTATATTTATATTTCGAACATCGGAATAAATTTCATCGTTTTCGTTTGAAGCGATTACCAAATTTTACTTTAATAAATTCATCTTATATTTCCTAATTATTTAATAATAATTATTCCACTTTATTTCTAGACATCGTTTATAAATCAAACTACTTGTTTTAATATAATTAAAACAAGTTATTATATTCTAATCCATTTGAAATTCGATTTCTATTTAAAAATAGAATTTTCCCTTTTTTAAAACTCGAACCATTTTCTAATATATTTTACAGTGTTTTAAATACCAATTATTCAGGTCAATGTTTTTCAAACATCTCAACCACACAATAATCAGCACTAGGTTATTTGTCACATCATATAATATAATATATGAAAAACAACAATATAATTGTTGAGGAATCCAGTTGGATCCCTCCAACCTGTTTCCCTGCATCTATAGATGTTAATCAACATAACGATAATTTCATATCAATATGAAATATTATAATAAATAGAATCAGTACTCAATCAACAATTTTTATATATAACTATATTTATCATTTTAACCAATTAATTAGCAAATCATCCAAACAACTATTACACACAACATTCAATTATTTTTATCAATATTAAATAACGAACATAAAATTGTAAAACTGAACAGAGTTAGTGAGTTTACTCACCTTTGTCATTAGCCTATGAATAACGATTAACGTTGGTTGATTCAAATCAGATGTTTAATTTTGCTACAAATTGAAATGATCTCCAATCGCTCCAGATCAGTTCCAGTACGTAGCCTGAGTTCATCTGATCCCAAAGGATCCACATTTGCGCAATTCTGATAACGAATGTATAAATTATGGAGTTGCAAATTAACATACTATTTATCTTAAAATTTTACTTAGATTTAAATTTGAATAGTAACCGAACCCACACTTTCATTATCCAAGGTGTGGAAAATCAAATGAACGTCTATGTCATATAACTGATGATGTGATTTTATGCATGGAGAACATACACCCATGCAGATATAATATCCAATCTGAATATATATTAACATAATTAATATGAATTTGGGCCTTACCCTGAAATCCAGCCCGAAATCATATCTCACCACCCGCTCCAAGTAGTCTTTTCTTCCTCCATCGTTCCAAAGAACTTTTCTCCCCCATTTTTGCCAATGCCGCACCATTCCCTGGTCCACACCACCCCATTCACTAAAACTATTATAACAGTTTCATTTTTTCCATCTTCGTACAAAAAGGAGAACCATACTCGCATATAAATCCCACTATCGCTCAACAACTCCTTCTTCCTCCCCAGTACACAGACCGCGTCATCAAGCCATTTCCAAGATTTTTGAAGCTCTCGCCCTCCTCTATTTCTCCTCGGAAAATCACGAAACAAGTGCCAAAATACTCCTCTTAAATAATGCAACCACCCCAACACCTTTTAGATACACTCGATCTGTACTCCGCGCCCTCATCCCAGCGATCAAACCCACGCAGTCGCGTTTCAGTAGTCATCCCACGGCACCACTGGCCTCACACTGGCCGGATCCACTACCTCGGTGTCTTACTGCATGCCAGTTCTGGAAATAGTCCGTACCCATAAGGTTGCTCCAAAAGTTGCGGTTGATTTCCTGGACGCTGTAAAAGGATCCGTAAAGATTCAATTGTTGTTGGCATTTGCATTGCATTTTTGTTTCTAGAACTAAAGCTTGCGTGTGTATGTGTGTGTGTGTGTATATGTATATATATATATTTAAAGTTGTGGTTTGCAATTTGTATAAATTCCCAAGGGAACTCGGCATGGATTTAGTTTGAAGAAATCCAAAAACAGAAGGACGCTGCTCCTGTATTTATAATCGAGAATTACTTAGCTTAGAAGCTTTGATCTACGGTTTTACTTAGGGACGAAGAAAATGGGTCTGCAGTGTATATTTGATTTTCTTGTGCGTTTTATAGATTAGCATGGTAGGTTTGCAGTATGTTTGATTTAACTTTGCAGTATGTTTGATTTAACTTTGCAGTATGTTTGATTTAACTATTCATATTGTCAACAGGCTACGTTTTAGGGTAGGATACACAACTTTACTTCAAAGGTAAGGAAGTAGGAATATATATATATATATATTAATTTTTTTAAGTGTAATTTAACTCACTTATACCCTTGGTGGAAAAAGATTTTGAGATGTTCTTAACTGAACAAATCTGTAACTGTATATTTTAGGTGGCTGTTTGCTTTTTTTTTTGGCAAAGCCGACGGGGTTGTGTGGACCCCTACCACTTTTATTGATATGCTAGGATGATTACAAGATAACAAAGTTATAAGACAACCAAAAAGGAAAACGGCGGAAACGAGCATACCAACCGCTAACTAAAGAAGACAACAACAAATAATTACAAAGCAAATTCACATATTAAGTTACACAAAAATTCCCGGATCATACAAAAATTTGAGGAACTTCAAACCATCTCTAATAGCTCACCAAAGTTAATGTCTGCATTGAGCATAAGAGAAAACATGCTCACTGTCAAAACAACAGGTATTGCGCACTGTCCATATAGCATGCACCATTTTCTTGAGAATGTAGTTGAGTAATCTCGCTCTTGGTAGATTATTGTCGGTTCGGGATTTGAAAGATCTCCATTGATCAGGACTTGTACGTGGTAAGTCACCATGGCCGCACTGATGCAAAGCTTCATCACATAAGCGAATAACCATAGGACATTCAAAGAAGTGGTGTTTAAAATGTTCAGCTACAACACCACAATAGCTTGGTTGATAACCTTCCATAAGAGTATGTCCTCTTTAGCGTTGTTGTCTCTTTTCCAAATCTTCTTATACCATCTGCAAACAGGAAGAGAAGTAAAGTCTGATAAAGGGAAGTACATTAGGCTAATTTTGAAGCCCTCGCCTTTCCAACTCCACATGCTAATGCTTTGCATACCAGAACTAGAATTGATGTCTTGAATGTTGTTCCACAGTCGATGATCATTCCGAAATACAGTGTTGGGCAGGCGGAGCTTGTCATGAACTAGCAAGTCACCTACAAAAGTGTTAGCATGCACACCATATTCTATCTTTTCAAGGAAAGTCATTTTTCATTTAAAATTAGTCCATGCTCTAACCAAGGATCTTCCCAAAACTTAATTCTATCAAACGAAGCAAACCTATATTTAAAGTGCGGTAAGATCTTATATTTCAATTTTTGATTGATTTCCAAGTCCAACTAAATCCCTACACAGTTTTATGAGACCAAAAACTTTGATCTTTAAGTATGTGTTTTATGGACCAGTGTTCCCAAAGACTCGGTGTGATGTTCAAAATATCATCAATATTTTTAGCTAAAGCTACCATGTTCCAAGTACTGGTGTTGATTATTCCTAAACCACCTTTGTTTTTAGGTCTAGCAAGTTTAGTATACGAGATAGGCGCAATGAACTTAGCGTGCATATTTCCTTTCCACAAGAATCTCATGCAGGCAGTACGTATCATATTATGTAGTTTATTAGGAAGTAAATAGGGGCACGACCAGTAAACTTGCATTGAAATAATAACAGATTTTATCAAGGTTAATCTACCGGCTTGACTAAGAAGATAATTTGACCAACAATTAAATCTACTGGTAATCCTCTCAAAAAAAGGAAGACAGTGTTGTGTTGTGATTTTAGAGGATAACATTGGCAAACCAAGATAAGATAAAGTGGATTCACTACAAGAAATACCGGTGTAACTTTGGATATCAGAAATACGAGTTTGAGAAACTTCAGCAATCATGATGTTAGATTTGTCATAGTTAATTTTTAGAACTGTGAACTTGTAAAACTTTTGAAGAGTAGACATAATATTGGTTATAGTCTTATCATTCGACTTGCAGAAAATTATCAAGTCATCAGCAAACATAAGCGAGATGATACAAGGATCCGTACACTTACGATGGAGATCAAAAAGATCAGACACAACTAAGTTATTCAACATTCTAGTTAACATTTCCATAACAGTTATAAATAAATAGGAAGAAATAGGATCACCTTGCCTGATACCTTGCTTGCTACCAAAGAATCCAACTGGAGTGCCGTTAACATTGATTGAGAAATTAGCTGTACTTATACAAGAGTAAACCCAAGCCGTGAAACAAGTAGGAAAGTTCATGTAACTAAGGATTCTAATAATTGATGTCCACTGAATGGTGTTAAACGCTTTCCTAATATCAAGTTTTATCATAGCTCTTGGGGATATATTACGAGTATTATAGCCTTTCAATAATTCGTGTGCTATAAGAACATTATCTAGAATGTTCCTTTTAGGTAGAAAAGCAGATTGATTCATGGAAATGATTTGCGTGAGAACATGCTTAAGCCTAATCGCTATAATCTTGGATATACATTTATAAACAGTATTGCAGCAAGAAATAGGTCTAAAGGCAGCCACGTTGTTAGCATTCTTAGCTTTAGGAATGAGAGCTAAAACAGTATTATTAAAAGAGTGAAACATCTTAGCCTTTTTTTAACAGCAACGCTAACATCTTTTCCTGCTATATCCCAACATTTAATGTAAAAAAATGCATTTATTCCTCCACAGGAATGTATGTTTAGTGAAAACATAGCATGTATAATTTCCTTATCAGTAATAGACATACTAAGGTAATTTTTCATGTCATGATTAATCTTAGGTAATATCATTGGTGGATGTTGGCTTCTTTGTTCCCTTTCAAAGTGATCTCACCGTTGATGACTCCAGGGAAAACTACTAATTTACGAGGGGATTAACATTCTTGGGCGCACTCATTTGATGGTCACTGACAAAAGAGTTAGTCGAAAGCATATTAGTTTGCATGCATCAGATGATGGACCGATTGAAGTTACAGTAGAAGGCTCAAATCCTGTTATATATTTTAAAAGCTTAGTGTACCATGTTACATGAAATTTTGTTCATTTACGGTCTATTACTGACAACAATAAAAATAGCTTCATGGCAGGCAATGTGCCAGGATTTCAATGTATACTAAACTAGACAAGTTAATTTATTTTATGAAACCCCAAAACATTGATATAGGGTGTAACACCCCGTATGTTGAATAACTTGATATAATATAAATCCGGGTAGAATTAAATTTTAAGATCTGAATCAGGGGAAACGGGCTATGCCATTGCGTTAGTCTCAGAAAAATACGCGAAATAGAGTCCGAGTTTTCGAAAATCGGAGTCCGTATGACCCAGTTAAGACCCGAAGAAGTTTTCATAAAATTCAAATTTCGAAAAACAGATTTCAAATGCAGAAATGGAGCTAGGCGGGAAAATTCCCGCCACACCCCAAGTCGACTGGGGAGTCGACACACAGGGGGGGGTGTCGACAGTAGTGTCGACACAGGTGGCCGAGCCAGTTTGGCCTGGGTGCACTGTTTTGGCTGTTGGGCTGTGTTTGGTGGCTTGTGACGAGATCTGATGGCTCTAAACTATCCTAGGGTTAATCCTATGGCCTAAAACACTTAACTAATCTATAAATACACCCTAAGACTACCCTAATTCATACTAAAATTGGATACAACGTCATCATGCCGTCAAAATGCAACTTAGAAGGAGCCTCCACAAATTAAAGAGGAAGATAGCTTCTCAAATCAACTTCTAATCAACTCTAGCAACTAAATCTTCTTCATAGGAGTGCTAATCAACAAGTTGTGAGTTTCTATGCCTTTAGCAAGCAATTGTTAAACTAATTATGATAGGATATAATGAGGTTATGGTTATGAATGTGGATCAATGCAAGTTATGTTATCATATGCTATGTGCTCATGATGTTAGTTATGCAAGTTTTATGCTATATGTTCATGATGCTAGTTATGCAAATCATTATGATAAACATTGATCCATTATGACACCATGTTATGCAAGTTTGGTGTTTGATTATATGCAAGTTCATATATCACATGTTATGCAAGTTTGGTGTTTGATTATATGCAAGTTCATATATGACATGTTATGCAAGTTTGGTGTTTGATTATATGCAAGTTCATATATGACATGTTATGCAAGTTTGGTGTTTGATTATATGCAAGTAACATGTGCAAGTTTACACCTTTGTATGATATGCATACATATGCATGTTTACCCCTTTTTATGATATGAGTAACATATGCAAGTTCATCCCTTTTTAGACCTATGACATGAATGCAAGTTTATCCCTTTATGATAGGTCTATGACATGAACATCTATGCAAGTTACCCTCTTTATGACATATGTGATTCATGCAAGTTTGAGTTGATTATTTATGCTGGTTGGGTTTGATGCTATGGTCATATATGCAAGTTGACACCTTTAAAACCCATGTTGATGCTAATGTTATGCTAAGTTGAACCCATTGTATTTGTGATGAATCTTCCCTTTTAAATATGTCATGTTAGCGTATTACGTGGGGAACGATGGGGTTAATATTCATGTTAACAAAATTGTGGTGAAATTGGTATGATGTTGCATACCATAAGTGGATGGACATAATTGAGTCAATTATGTACATCATTAAATTGGAATTAATTAGGGAAAATTAATTCAAAATATGGGGGTGATTAATTAGGTGTAATTAATCGACCAAGACACGAGGTTGGACCCTTTTGTAGCATAAGACTGCCCGGACCCGACCGGCAAATCCAGCGGCTACAAATGATTGGCCCAATGTGAGAGGTCTTAGGCATAAACTAAATATGTGACATGGGTAAAGACACGAGGTTAGACTCTGTTATGGCGTAAGGCTGCCCGGACCCGACCGACAAATCCAGCTGCCATAAAAGACAGTCTAATGTGAGAGGTCTTTACAAAGGTTACGTTCTTAATCAATTAAGAAACACTTAACCAGATAAGCATGTAGTGGGGAATGAGGGGTTAAGTGGGTGCCTTGGGTGGCATGTGGAAATCAAGAAATGCCTTGGGTGGCATGTGGAAATCTAGTGGGTTGCCTTGGGTGGCAATAGAAAATACGATTAGAATACTTAACCAAGTGGAAACATGTAATTAAACAGGATTAAAGGGTTAAGTGGGATGCACTAGAAAGGGGCAAGCTTAGGTGGGTAGCTTGTGGGGGCCCATTTCAACCAGTAACCCATATGTATCTTTGTGGGCTCGACCCATGTCGAGGACGGGACACACGTACTGGGCTTGACTATAAGAGGCCAAAACGGGTTAGCGGTGGCAACGCAAGTCCAACGGGTTTCATATGCATGTGTGGACCCGGGCCGGTAGGTAAGACGTTGTTGCATCGTGTAGGTATAAGCCGTGCACCGTTGGTTGTATCGGGTTGCCACTTTGGGGAGTGATACACCCCACTGTGGGGCCAGCACGGGTATCTACGTTAGGGAGCCGATCGCTTGGGGAGTAGTGGGTACACCTAGTGGAGATAGGGGCAGACGGCACCTATGTGGTCAGCTAGGGGTACACGAAACTACTAGTTAAATTTTCTAAGTCCTTGGGTGGGATCAACTTTTAAGTTAGGAATGACTGGTGTGGTGCAGTGTAGTAATTATCCTTGGGTGGGTAGATGCGTCTTTACCGATATCTTAGTTCATCCTATGTCTAGTTGGCTGCTTAGTGTAGTCATTTATCCCCAGTCATTACCGTACCAAGTTTATATCATACCCTAATTACTTTAATGATTGTATTGTTAAAGTTATAGGACTCGCTCAGACTTATGTCTGACCCCGTTGTTTTTATCTTTTTCCCAACCCTCAGGTTCTCAGAGTGGGCCTAGCACTAGTGGGCTTTGATCAGATTGCTTTATCTATCTTTTGGAGCTTGGACCGTTGATGTAAAGCTCAGCTTATCTTTTCTATTATGGCTATTAGTTATGTAGTGGGATTATGTACTTATGTTTTTATCAGGATGGATATTTAGTACTTGACTCTTGTTTAGTTGGTTTTGGTATTGTAACCAAACATGTTTATCTTCTACTGCAATGAAATGATGTTTTAGATTTCCAAGTATTATTTATATCTGTCTTGTTGTAATTTTTCTGTTCTATATTCACTTAAAATACTCCACCGAAGTTAAGGCATTCCCTTAGTGAGTGACCTTAGCGGGTGTGGGGTGTTACACGTGGTATCAGAGCTGATGGTTACCAGAACAGATAAAACTTTTAGAAAAACTATTTTTCTAAAAACATTTTTGGAAGAAGTATTTTCAAAAACATGTCTTTTAAGAGAAAAGTTTTTGAAAGAAAAGCATAATCCCTAATAGCCATATCTTTATCTTTCGAATTCTCCGTTTTGAATCTTTCCTTTTTCGTTTCAGCATGGCTGAAGATCTTAACTTTCCGGAGGGTGTAGCGATACCAGTATGGTATAGGAGATTGATGGAGGCTAGGGCCACCGCTGCGGGTCCAGCAAATGTTCCTCCACCACCAGTTGCACCCGATCTTCCTCCTCCTCGCGCGGATACTTTTGCTAAGACTTGCAAGGAATTTAAGGCTATGGGAGGGAAACCTTTTCAAGGATCAGAAACTTTTGTGGAAGCTAGGGATTGGCTTAAGGAGACGGAAGAGTTGATAGACATCTTTGAGATTGAAGAAGGAAAGAAAGTCAAGTTAGCTGCTTGGTTAATGAAGGGAGAGGCCTCGTTCTGATGGGAGGTCACTAATGGAGAGCGCCCTGTTGACTCTTGGGCGGATTTCAGACAAAGGTTTGTGGCAATGTTTCTCTCAAGGGCGGAAGAAAATCTGTATATGGAAAGGTTCTTGACTCTAAAGCAAGGAAACCTATCAGTGAAGGAATATGTCAACAAGTTTAATCAGTTGGCAAGATTTGGCATAGACGTGGTGAATACACCGGAGAAGAAGGCTTTGAGGTTCGTTAAAGGCTTGAATGAACCGATGCATGGATTGGCTATGACTCACATCCCTATGGGGGACACCTTTGAGAAGCTAGTAGACATGGCACTTATGCATGAGGAAGAGAAGGGTCCCAATGCTAATAAGGCACCCGAGAAGAAAGGAGATCAGAAGAGATCTCAACAGCAACAGCAAAACAAGGGTGGGAAAGGCAACGGTGGCAAGGGAAAGAAGAAGTGCTTCAATTGTGGGACACCAGGCCACCTAAGCAAAGATTGTCGGAAGAAGAAGAAGACTGGCTGCTTCCACTGTGGCGAAGCAGGGCATCTAGTGAAGGACTGCCCTAAGAAGGGGCAGAGGACGGGATCTACCTCAGGAGGACAGGTGCAAGCTCTTATGGCACCAGGTCAGGAAAGGGGGCAAGTTCAGGCTCTCGCGGTTCCACCAATTCAGGAATGAGGTAGAACTATTTCCGTTGAAAGTCTGGTTTTTCTGTTTGATCATCCTGTCCGTACTTTATTCGACTCTGGGGCATCGCATTCGTTTATCTCATCATCATTAGTTGAGTCACTGCACTTAGACACCAGTCTAGTAGATGATCCCTTGGTTGTTTCAAACCCAATTTGGGGCTCCACTTATTTGTCCATGATATGTTTGGGTTTGAAGATTTCTATACTTAGCGTTGAGTTTAGATGTGATGCTTTTGTTTTGGGCTTCACGGGCTATGGGTTGATTTTGGGCATGGACTGGTTATCCAGTAATGGTGCCGTTCTTGATTGTGAAAGGAGAGTTGTTAGGCTCATGACCCGCTTGGGTAACACTCTCGAGATCTCTTGTAATCCCATGGATTCTGTTATGCTAAGTTATCTTGAATCGCTTGACGCTTCGGTCGAGAATTTGCGATCTGTTAGAGTGGTCCGGGAATACTCGGATGTGTTTGAGGAGGTGAAGGGCTTACCTCCGAAGCGGGAGATAGACTTCCGAATATATCTGGTGGACAATGCTAAGCCAGTATCTTTGCCAGTGCGCCACATGGCTCCTCGTGAGAGGAGGGAACTCCATAAGCAAGTAGGGGAGTTGCTTGAGAAGGGGTTCATAAGACGAAGTATACCGGAGTGGGGTGCTCCAGTAGTTTTTGCCACGAAGGCGGATGGGTCCCTCAGACTTTGTGTAGACTATAGAGAACTCAACAAACTTACAAAGAAGAATAGACACCCATTGCCGAGGATTGATGATCTCTTTGATCAGTTGGTTGGCGCCTCAGTGTTTTCGCAGTTGGACTTAGCCACGGGGTTTCATCAGTTGAGAGTGGCTGAGGATAGCATAGATAAGACTGCCTTTAGGACTCCGGATGGTTTCTATGAGTGGCTGGTGATGCCATTTGGTTTGACGAACGCCCCTGCATACTTTGTTGATTTGATGAGTAGGGTGTTCAGGGAGTACCTTAATAAGTTCGTGGTGGTCTTTGTGGATGACATCTTAGTCTTTTCTAAGAGTGAAGAAGAGCATGCCCTACATCTTAGGGAAGTGTTGGAGACTCTTCGAGCGCATAGCCTTAAGGATAAATTCTCTAAATGTCACTTTTGGAGGAAGGAAGTGCGGTTCTTAGGGCACGTGGTCTCTAAGGAAGGGATAGCTATGGATCCCGCGAAGGTAGTGTCCATCCAAGATTGGAAGGTTCCGAAGAATGCTACCGAGGTGAGGAGTTTCTTGGGGTTGGCTGGCTACTATAGGAAGTTTATCAAGGACTTCGCGAAGATATCAGCCCCATTAACTCGTTTGACGAAGAAGAATCTAGTCTTCACATGGGACGTAGATTGTGATGATGCGTTCCAACGGTTAAAGAGAGCTTTAACCACAGCTCCAGTCTTAGTGTTGCCAGATGGGAGTAAGCCATTTGTTGTTTATACCGATGCTTGTGGGACAGGACTAGGCGCAGTCTTAATGCAAGAGGGAAGGGTAATAGCCTATGGGGGAAGGCAGTTGAGAGTGCATGAGAAAAATTACCCTACACATGATCTAGAGTTGGCCGCTATTCTTTTTGCGCTTAAGACTTGGCGCCATTATCTTCTTGGCGAGAGGTTCGAATTGTTCACTGACCACAAATCATTGAAGTACTTATTCTCTCAAAAGGATTTGAACTTAAGGCAACAAAGGTGGATGGAGTTCTTAGCATCCTATGATTTCGAGATAGCGTATACCCCTGGCAAGTGTAACGTGGTGGCGGACGCCTTAAGCAGAAAAAGGTTGTCCTTGAGTCCATTGTTCGTGGAACGACGAAGCTTGGAATTTATCTCGATGTTTGACTTCAGACCTTCCGTTGACTTTGTACCCGGTTTGCTAGCATCCTTAGAGGTCAGACCTACTCTTTTGGGACGGATCGGTGAGGCACACCGGGACGACCCACAGTTGGTTGAGTTAGTGGAGAAGCTCATAAGGGGGGAGTCGTCCAGCCATTTGAGTAGGTACACCCTAGATGATAAGGGGTGGTTGCGTAGAGACGGTAGACTTTGTGTACCGCAAGATGAGGGTTTGAGGAAGGCTATACTTGATGATGCACATCGTTCGAAGATGACCATTCATCCCGGTAGGGACAAGATGTACCAAGACATGAAGCGTGTTTTCTTTTGGGCCGGTATGAAGAAGGATGTGGCCGAGTATGTCGCTAGATGCTTGGTGTGCCAACAAGTGAAAGCGGAGCAAAAGAAACCCGGTGGGTTGCTTCACCCATTGGAAGTTCCGCAATGGAAGTGGGATAGCGTCTCGATGGATTTTATTGATGGGTTACCGAGATCGAGGAAGGGTAATACGGGAATTTGGGTTGTGGTGGACAGACTTACTAAAAGCGCCCATTTCATACCCGTGAAGAGTAAGAGAACTGCTCCATGGCTAGCTTCAGTTTACCTTCGAGAGATAGTTCGGTTGCATGGTGTACCTTCTAGCATAGTGAGCGATCGAGATCCTATCTTCACTAGCGAGTTTTGGAAAAGTTTGCAAGAAGCGGTAGGGACTCAGTTGTGTTTGAGCACCGCATATCATCCTCAGACGGACGGCCAGACCGAGAGGGTGAATCGTGTTCTAGAAGACCTTTTGAGACTATGTATCTTAGATTTTGGAGGTACATGGGAAGAGCATCTTCCATTGGTGGAGTTCGCATATAATAACAGCTTTCAGTCTAGTATTGGTATGGCTCCATTCGAAGCTCTTTATGGAAGGCCTTGTCGATCACCTACATGTTGGTGGGAATCTACGGATAAGATCTTGCTTGGGCCTGATATGGTTAGAGAGACTTCGGAAAAAATTGATTTGATTCGAAGAAGGATGAAAGCGGCGCAAGACAGACAGAAATCTTATGCGGATAAGAGGAGAACAGATCTTGAGTTTGATGTTGGGGACATGGTCTTTGTCAAAGTATCTCCATTACGGAATGTTGTTCGCTTTGGGTCCGTTGGAAAGTTAGCACCAAGGTTTGTAGGACCGTTTCCTATTAAGGAAAAGATTGGACAGATGGCATATAGAGTGGATTTGCCCGAGAGACTTAGTGGTGTACATGACGTATTCCATGTGTCACATTTGAGGAAGTGCCTACATGAGACCGCAAAGGTGGTAGAGCCGAGCTTGCTTAGAGAAGTGGAGGTAGAGCGTGATGCGACGATTCAACGAGCTCCTACTCGCATCCTTGGGTCAGAGATTAGGAAGTTGAGAAACAGAGAGGTTCAACTAGTCGAAGTGCAATGGGGAGATGATGAGAGCAACGCTACTTGGGAGACAGAAGCGAAGATGCGTTCACTGTACCCATTCCTTTTTGAGGGTATGTCTTTTAACTTCTCCTTTATCGTTTGTCTAGTACTTATCTTATCTTTAGTATGTCCTCTCATTAGTACCTTTGACCTTTATATAGGGTAAACCTATGGTTGAAACATGTGTTTGAGACATGTTATGCTTGATGGATGCGTGTGGATGCAAGTGTTTGCTAGTGGTTGCTCGTGGATGCATATACACACACTTTAGACACTAGATCGGCTCAGTCACTTCATGTTGCATATTGCATATAACTGTGTGTAGGTAGCTATATTAATGGATGTATAATGGTTGTGTTATCATATGGATGATGCATTTTGATGTATGGTTATGCACACATGTAGATATAGTATGTGTCGATAGGGTTCTTTCGCATACATATTGGATGCATGGCACTATCATGGTTTGCATTAAGGAGATCAACTGAATCAGTAGACCGCCTGATTTTGCATTAGACAGCGAACATATGCACACACTTTTTGCATATGTTCATACGTCATTAGAAATTTTAAGGACAATGGATGTCAGTGTTTGATGGTTTAGTAGATGGTTGTTTGGTTGGTAGGATACGTTCTTCTTGACTTAGAGATTTCGGGGACGAAATCCTTTAAGTAGGGGAGAATGTAACACCCCGTATGTTGAATAACTTGATATAATATAAATCAGGGCAGAATTAAATTTTAAGATCTGAATCAGGGGAAACGGTCTATGCCATTGCGTTCGTCTCGGAAAAATACGCGAAATAGAGTCCGAGTTTTCGAAAATCGGAGTCCGTATGACCCAGTTAAGGCCCGAAGAAGTTTTCAGAAAATTCAAATTACGAAAAACAGATTTCAAATGCAGAAATGGAGCTAGGCGGGAAAATTCCCGCCACACCCCAAGTCGACTGGGGAGTCGACTTGGGAGTCGACACACAGGGGGGGGTGTCGACAGTAGTGTCGACACCCCAGTCGACACAGGTGGCCGAGCCAGTTTGGCCTGGGTGCACTGTTTTGGCTGTTGGGCTGTGTTTGGTGGCTTGTGACGAGATCTGATGGCTCTAAACTATCCTAGGGTTAATCCTATGGCCTAAAACACTTAACTAATCTATAAATACACCCTAAGACTACCCTAATTCATACTAAAATTGGATACAACGTCATCATGCCGTCAAAATGCAACTTAGAAGGAGCCTCCACAAATTAAAGAGGAAGATAGCTTCTCAAATCAACTTCTAATCAACTCTAGCAACTAAATCTTCTTCATAGGAGTGCTAATCAACAAGTTGTGAGTTTCTATGCCTTTAGCAAGCAATTGTTAAACTAATTATGATAGGATATAATGAGGTTATGGTTATGAATGTGGATCAATGCAAGTTATGTTATCATATGCTATGTGCTCATGATGTTAGTTATGCAAGTTTTATGCTATATGTTCATGATGCTAGTTATGCAAATCATTATGATAAACATTGATCCATTATGACACCATGTTATGCAAGTTTGGTGTTTGATTATATGCAAGCTCATATATCACATGTTATGCAAGTTTGGTGTTTGATTATATGCAAGTTCATATATGACATGTTATGCAATTTTGGTGTTTGATTATATGAAAGTTCATATATGACATGTTATGCAAGTTTGGTGTTTGATTATATGCAAGTAACATGTGCAAGTTTACACCTTTGTATGATATGCATACATATGCATGTTTACCCCTTTTTATGATATGAGTAACATATGCAAGTTCATCCCTTTTTAGACCTATGACATGAATGCAAGTTTATCCCTTTATGATAGGTCTATGACATAAACATCTATGCAAGTTACCCTCTTTATGACATATGTGATTCATGCAAGTTTGGGTTGATTATTTATGCTGGTTGGGTTTGATGCTATGGTCATATATGCAAGTTGACACCTTTAAAACCCATGTTGATGCTAATGTTATGCTAAGTTGAACCCATTGTATTTGTGATGAATCTTCCCTTTTAAATATGTCATGTTAGCGTATTACGTGGGGAACGATGGGGTTAATATTCATGTTAACAAAATTGTGGTGAAATTGGTATGATGTTGCATACCATAAGTGGATGGACATAATTGAGTCAATTATGTACATCATTAAATTGGAATTAATTAGGGAAAATTAATTCAAAATATGGGGGTGATTAATTAGGTGTAATTAATCGACTAAGACACGAGGTTGGACCCTTTTGTAGCATATGACTGCCCGGACCCGACCGGCAAATCCAGCGGCTACAAATGATTGGCCCAATGTGAGAGGTCTTAGGCATAAACTAAATACGTGACAAGGGTAAAGACACGAGGTTAGACTCTGTTATGGCGTAAGGCTGCCCGGACCCGACCGGCAAATCCAGCTGCCATAAAAGACAGTCTAATGTGAGAGGTCTTTACAAAGGTTACGTTCTTAATCAATTAAGAAACACTTAACCAGACAAGCATGTAGTGGGGCATGAGGGGTTAAGTGGGTGCCTTGGGTGGCATGTGGAAATCAAGAAATGCCTTGGGTGGCATGTGGAAATCTAGTGGGTTGCCTTGGGTGGCAATAGAAAATACGATTAGAATACTTAACCAAGTGGAAACATGTAATTAAACATGATTAAAGGGTTAAGTGGGATGCACTAGAAAGGGGCAAGCTTAGGTGGGTAGCTTGTGGGGGCCCATTTCAACCAGTAACCCATATGTATCTTTGTGGGCTCCACCCATGTCGAGGACGGGACACGCGTACTGGGCTTGACTATAAGAGGCCAAAACGGGTTAGCGGTGGCAACGCAAGTCCAACGGGTTTCATATGCGTGTGTGGACCCGGGCCGGTAGGTAAGACGTTGTTGCATCGTGTAGGTATAAGCCGTGCACCGTTGGTTGTATCGGGTTGCCACTTTGGGGAGTGATACACCCCACTGTGGGGCCAGCACGGGTATCTACGTTAGGGAGCCGATCGCTTGGGGAGTAGTGGGTACACCTAGTGGAGATAGGGGCAGACGGCACCTATGTGGTCAGCTAGGGGTACACGAAACTACTAGTTAAATTTTCTAAGTCCTTGGGTGGGATCAACTTTTAAGTTAGGAATGACTGGTGTGGTGCAGTGTAGTAATTATCCTTGGGTGGGTAGATGCGTCTTTACCGATATCTTAGTTCATCCTATGTCTAGTTGGCTGCTTAGTGTAGTCATTTATCCCCAGTCATTACCGTACCAAGTTTATATCATACCCTAATTACTTTAATGATTGTATTGTTAAAGTTATAGGACTCGCTCAGACTTATGTCTGACCCCGTTGTTTTTATCTTTTTCCCAACCCTCAGGTTCTCAGAGTGGGCCTAGCACTAGTGGGCTTTGATCAGATTGCTTTATCTATCTTTTGGAGCTTGGACCGTTGATGTAAAGCTCAGCTTATCTTTTCTATTATGGCTATTAGTTATGTAGTGGGATTATGTACTTATGTTTTTATCAGGATGGATATTTAGTACTTGACTCTTGTTTAGTTGGTTTTGGTATTGTAACCAAACATGTTTATCTTCTGCTGCAATGAAATGATGTTTTAGATTTCCAAGTATTATTTATATCTGTCTTGTTGTAATTTTTCTGTTCTATATTCACTTAAAATACTCCACCGAAGTTAAGGCATTCCCTTAGTGAGTGACCTTAGCGGGTGTGGGGTGTTACATAGGGTGTAAAATAAGTCAAACGAAAAGTTGCTATTTTTCCAAAATAAAAATTACAGAAAAATTCTATAAATTAAAATATAAATACGTCTAAAAAAAGGTTATCTAAATTCAAAACAAATATTTTATTATAATTAAATAATCATTATGGTCTATAAACGAATCCATAGCGACTGTCTGAAAATTTTATTTGGACATAACTTACAATCTATAAGGCGAGATCTCAATTTTTCACTTTTATTAGAAAATTATAGCTCAGTAGATTCCAACGTTTCTTGTTTCAAAAAAATCCGACTTATATTGAATCCCGTATACTTAGTTGAAGTTTAAAACTCAATATTACGAACTATCGCGATGTTGCGAGGTCGATTATAATTTATATTATAATTAGTACATTCAACTGTCGTTTAAATAATATATATGTTATTATAACTCGAATATAAACTTAATTAAATATAATATATTATCCAAATTACACAATATTGTAAATCCAACCATTTCCGACTATTTTCAGAAATAATTATATTATCTTATTATTTATATTTAATTAAATAATCAAAATTATTTAAATTAAAATCATTTATATTACTAAACCATTTAATTAAATAATTAGATAAATTAATTATATCGTTAAAAATATGGGACGTTACATTCTACATGACCTCGGATAGCTTCCGAGCATACTTGCATGTTTCCATTTATTGTTGGTCGATGAAGTATATCTTTTCCTTAACACTATCGGACCAATTTTCATGGACTGGCTAGAGGTTAGGCATAAAGTGCATGTTCTTGAAGTGATATCGAGGGAATTGCTCTTTCAGAATTTTATCCTATCTGCAGTAAAGACGTCAAGTAAATGGGCTTTAACGTGGAGATATCAGTGGATTAGCAATTGGATGGAATGATCGCTGCACCACCCTTATCCTTGAATTTATCCTTGGGGTCAGAATGTTTCTTAGGATGATTTTCGTGAAGTTGTGGTTCTTTTGGAGTAGTGGGGATTTTACAACTTGTTTATCCGCTTCGTGAGGGCCCTGATAGCTTTTGTGCTAGTCAGTATCGGATGGAGTGGGCCAGAGAACGAGACCGTGAGGAGGGATAATACTTCTATTGGTAACACCTTCTCTCTTCTCGGTCATGGTCGTCCCAATATTCACGCTCAGGATCAGGATAGGACTTTGAAAGACTGCGGCAGTGCTTTTTGGGATCATAACTTTGATGAGATAGTTCCTGCAAATCAAAGTAAGCCAGTATTAGAATTAAGAATTAATGCAACATACAAGTGTTGTGATATGCAGTGCTCGTGTCGTGTGTACCCTAAGTGACCCCCCAACGGATTTCTCTTGGTGGGAGTCGTGGATATGCGATTTAGCTGGAGGTGGAGTCTTAGGAGAGGATTGCTTCTTTGTAGTGGATGTGCCTTTTGGAGAAAGGTCCTTAGACTCTTCCATACCAGGCTTTTCTGTGAACTTCTTTGTGAACATGTTTATGGGAGAGGGACTGTTAAGCATTCCACTAATCACTTTCCCGAGGGACCTATCCTTCTCCCCCTGTTGTGGTTCCTGATTGGAACTTGCAAGGTACTTGCTTTCGGGGCCTCCATACCTTCAAATGATACTGCTGCTTCCCCCCCGACTGGGGTCACGCCTTCTTTCCCAACTAATGCCGGAGGAATCTGAGCCAGGGGCATGTATATAGGAGCGTGACCTTCATGAACTCCCATATACTCCGTTGTGGACTATGCAAATGATATCGATGAAAAAAAATCATCCATAAGGCAACTCCTGACGCTTAGCGAGGCCGGTAGAGCATTTAGTAATGTAGTTAAGCGATCCCAGTACACTTGACCTTGTAGCTTCTTCGGGTTTGGAACTGACAATAAGAAGAAAAGTTAGAAATCCTGCACATAAGATTGAAGAAAAGAGAGTGGAACTCGAACTAAATTGAAGCCATCTCCTGGCATACCCGACTTGATGACAGATATAGAGCCAATTGGGTCTTATGTCACCCACGTTGCTGTACCCTTCAGTGATAATCTTTCTTTTGGGTACAGACTCGAAATACAGGAATGAAGGAATCACTTGCTGGTGATGCTTGAAGTTATGGAAAAAGATTATATCTTCATAGGTGGGCTCCACACCTGGAATCTTCATGTAAGCTATGAACAGAGTGTACAAGTACACGTAAGTTGTTGGATGAATATGCATGGGTGATATATTCACATGTCTAAGAAATCGATGATGAAAGTGTGAATGGGAGGAATGCTCCCAACTGAGCACATCTGTTGGCTTATTGCCATATATCTTTCCGGAGGATTGTGAGGTCTCTTTAAGACATCAAGGGCTAGGACGACTTTCTTGGGGATTCCATGTTTCAAACATAATCACCTTAGCCTTGACTCATTAGTGGTGGACACCCAAAAATCCTTAGGCTCTTCCACAAAAATTGCATCTCGAAATGTGTCGGGAACCCTGTTATCTCCTACTCCTCCAACATTTTCATCCATAGAAGTTCGTTCTCCAGAGGATTATACTTCCCCATGAATGTCAACTTCAAATTTTGGATCATCACCATCAGTGTCAGAGTCTGGCGAAGTAATTTTTGGATCAGTCTCTGCCTCTAGAGCCTTTGCCCTTCTCAGATTCAAAATATCTTGTGGAGTACCTTCTGGACATGCTTGTTGTGCTATCCAAGAAATATTGGTGCTTATAGCAAATTAACTTGTGCCTCCAGTGTATATGTGCTTGTGTGTGAAGTGTAAGTGTGTTAAAATGCATAAAAGATGGAAGTATCAAATGCATGTAGTAGTTTGATATGCGTCGCAGTGTTGTGAAGAATTATATCTTTATGTCCTGAATATCTGAAGTGATATGATGTGCTACTTTAGTTTAAGTTCTGAAGGGCTCTATCCTAATTGTCCAGATGATTTGCTTATCTAAATCTCAATTTAGAGTTACAACATTTTTGTGTTCGTCGATTTGAGTAGAAATGTCATATTGGTTAGTTGGTATGCCTGAGTGTAAGGATTTAGGTAGTCCGGATCGGATAGGACTCCAGTTTGAATGCTCCATATCTAACGACTTCGGGTTGAACTACTACAGATCAATTTTTTTTGATCCGAACCCGCATGGCCTCATCAAGCCTCGACATCTTCTCCATCTCATTTCTACAAATCCAATAAGCATCGACTGTTTCTAAGTTTATTTTTCGAACTAAGGTATTCCATTTCTCCTTCTTCCCCGCTGGACACCCATCGCACTTCCATTCACCTCTAGTCCATAAGAACGAGCGTTTGGTCACCAAGGCAATGCCTTGGACATCGCTGACAAACCAAAGACATTGCACGCACCATTTACGGTGGCGGTCATGAACAGAGTTCGAGACACCAACATCATGGCCATTCGAAATCGAATAACATGGATTCATGGTGCGATTCGCATGAAGTTTCAAATAAAAACACGAAGAACATGAATTATAGACCCAAAGTGACTGATTTGGGGTTGAATTCATGGTTGAAGTAGCGGGTTAGGGTTTTGGAGCTCTGTTAGTTTGAAGATTAACGACGACAATGGGTAAAAGGTAAAAAAGGAAATGAAAAGATGGCCTGGCTTATATACTATGCTGAAGTGACTATTCAACTCCCCCCGAAACAACGACACGCCTTTGTTTTTGGTTCAAAACCGAAAGATATGGGAAAGCACCGGATCGAATAACCCCCGGATCAGATGATTCGGTCCGAAGGGTAATCAAAAATTTCGATCCGGGAGCCAAAGGTCAGGGAGAAACTAGAAGAAAGCAGGGGATATTCCACCAACTGTTTCAGGCTTTTGGCAACATGAAAAATTGATTGGAATGACTTGTATGTGTATAACCATGTACGAGAGCCAACAACTTAACATGATCTAAAATAAATAAATCTAACCTTTTGATTCGACAAAGGTTTGAAGAATTTACGTACGTGCATGTCACCACTCTAGACAAAAGTTTTGACTTGCCGATTACAATAAAGACAATCCGGATATGATCTTCTACTTATACATAGTACAAGAGATCAAGAGTCACGACCTTACAAAGAGACACAACGGTTAACAATTGCTTGTTTGGGAATGGATAGCCAAACAAGTTCAAAGCACATCTCATTTACTATAAGAAGTACTTTAGAGGGAAAAATGTTAGCCTGCCTTTTAGCAAGGCCGCCCAAGGTTCAGATGGTCACGATCACAAGCTTCAGACATCAAGATCATGTCTTACTAGAAACTCGACCCTGCATTGGATCGAAGAAACATCAGATTTTAACGTCTTCTGCTCACCGGATCAAACAAGATCAAGGCATCGGATCGCATCCCTCAGTTAGAACAAAGCCTGGATCGAACATTCGATCCGGAGCCCCTTTTGATCTAGACAGAGTAACTGCTTCCACTAATCGCCCCACGATCTGCTGAAGGCTCGGGGGTGCTGCTACGTGTCCACGATTCGAACCAGTTGGCGACTAACTGACCCACTCTCTCCACGTAACCTCCACCACTATAATTGAAAAGCACGGATACCATGTCACGTATCCGATCCGAAGGAAACCTGCTGCTACACCTATAAATACACTATTTTGTGGCAAGTTGAGGGACTTTTGGGCACTTCATTATTTCACACACACGTGAACCAGCAACCAACATCATTAATTTGAGCCACAATTCAAATAATATCATCGAATTGTGAGGGAAATAATGTTGTATCTTGAGTGATTGGAGATTATACCCATTGTAATTGCAATTTCTATCGAATCAAGGAGTTATAAAGTTAATGTAGGCTCGTTGTTGCCGAACCACTATAAATTGTGTGTATTTATTTCTTTCTCTTGTTTTCATTTTATATTTCTTTATTCTTCTCTAAAAATTCCAGTCTTCGGGCGTTTGCGTTATTTTTTGGTCAAACAAATAGCAATTGCATCAATATTGCAATGAGAAATATATCAAATAGATGTTAAAACAATATTTCTGAATGGTGATCTCGAAGAAGAGGTTTACATGAAACATCTAAAGGCTTTCCTAAAAGTAGGAAATAAAAGAAAAGTACGTAGATTAGTGAATTCTCTATATGTGCTTAAACAAGCACCTAAACAATGGCATGAAAAGTTTGACAAAACAATGACATCAAATGGATTTTGTTTGACAAATGTGTCAATTCCAAAATTACATATAAAGGTTTTGTCATTATGTGTCTATATGTTGACGATCTACCCATATTTGGAAGCAGTAAAGATATAATAACATCAACAAAAAATAAACTCTCCGTCAAATTTGGTATGAAAGTTATGGAATTTCTTATGTAATCTTTGGAGTAGGAATACATAAAAATCCACAAAAATATGTATTATTTTCAATCGCACTACATTAAGAAAACATTGAAAGAAATTATGCCGCATAACACAATTGTTGCAAAATCGCTTGTAGACAAAAATCAAAATTAAATCAAAAATAGCGATGATTGTATTTATCCACTTGAGTATTCTCGTATACTATGCGGTATTGTGAACTATTTTAGACCAAACGTAACATATATTGCAAGTAAACTTAGCTGGCATATGAGCAATCCACGAACGAATCACTGGAAAGTCACAATTTGAGTATTAGGATATCTTAAACATACACAGAATTATGGATTGCATTATTTATTATATTCATTTGCAGTAGAAGGATATTGCGATTCTAATTGAATAGCAGGTAAGTAGACACAAAATCCACAAGTGAACATGTGTTCACTTTGGTTAAAGGGGGCAGTATCATGATAATCTTCTAAACAGACTCTCATAGAAAAATCTACAATGGAATCAGTATTCACTGCATTGGACAAGGTCGCAGACAAAGCTGAATCACTTTAAAGTTTCTTAGAAGATATTCCAAATTGGAAAAAATGTATAACGCTAATAAATATACTTTGTGACAGTCAATGTTATTTGTATAACAATTAGTAAACTTATGGTAACTCTCATATTCGACGTAGACCTAACTATATGAAGTTTTCACTATTGATTATATAAATTCAAAAAATAACAATGTGTATCCACTAATAAAAGGCCTGTCCAGAGAGAAATGAAGTAACTTATCGTTGAAAAAGGGATTAAGAATGGCGTTGCCATGTGAACGCCGATGCATACTTTCAATAAAACAATCCATACTGCTTTCGTCAGTTGTTTGCTCTTTGCAAGCCAAACCATGCTTTCTTCTCTAGTGCCTGACACTTGGATAAGCCGACGTGGCGCGTCCAGTATGCCAGCTGTGTTCGCGCGTTAATCCGTACTCGGTTGCGTCGACCGTCACGCGATTCCCTTTCGTCCTTTACCGACCGAATGATGATTTTTTGACGCAGAGAGTGAAGAACTGTTTATGCGAACAACAACAGCAGTAGAATAATACGAGTGGTGGCTCCAGTTGAGTTGTTGGATTGTGACAACATGCTTGAATCACCCGTTCATCATTCATACCGTGCATACATCTGTTTATATTATAAACTTTTATAACCATTGATTTATTTATTTATTTTTTTTTTTTTTTTTTTTTATGTACGTTCGAGTTGGGCAGTTATGATTAACTGTCAACAATTTCTCCACTAATAACAAGGAAAGAATAATTAATGGTGAATAGTTTAGCGAGTTAATGAATACAAATTAGGAGGATATACACAAAGTTAATGCGTTTAGTTGGGTCAAACAAATGATGTATCACAAAATGTGGATTCAGGACTTGACTAACAAGCCGTACAATAAGAGGCCATTCAAGTTTGGTCGCTAGCCAGCAAGTTGCCTTACGCGTTAAACGAATCTACGAACATTTTATATTAGTGTCAGTGGTTGTGAGCCCCAGCAAAGATCGTTTCAAGGCCAAGTTCGGCGGTCCAAAACGGCCAGTCAGAGCAACGGACATATCTGACGCGTTGCTTCCAGTCCGTTACAGCTAATTTTCTTCGTTATTATATTTTAAATGTTCCTATATTCGATTTACGTATGTTTTCCAAACTTTTTGTTTATTCATTTTTTAGTTAAATGACACACTTTTCTGCCTCCGATTCAGGGTCTTCTAACGCATCTATTGCTTCACGGCCACATGATCGAACCGAGGCATTCATAGATATTTGTCCCAACAATATTCAACTTACAGGAACACATAAATTCTTGACCGCTGTTCACAATGAATTCAATGAGCGGTTCGAGGAAGATTTGACGCAGATCAAGATAAAAAAAACAAATGGGATAATCTAAAGAGGGTCTGAACAATTTGAAACGCTCTGCTTCAAATTCCAGATGGTTATTGGGATGCTGCTCAGGCCGCTTGGACGACTCAGACGATTGGTGGAGCGAGCCTGCACGCTTCTACCAGAGGTTCAAGAGACAACCTCCTCTGAAGTTTCGAGAGCAAGGTGAGCTTTTCAGTGGTTGTATAGAGAAAGACACATGCAATTACCAATTTCCCCCTCCACCACAATCCTTTACTACGACCGATGCAACTATATATCGTGATTTTCTGAGTAGAGTGAGTTCATCCTCAGTCCAGTCTACACGCAAACACACGTCGTGCGCCACGTCTAGTAGATAGCCTACCATACAACCCTCTTTCTATCAATAAGATCGTTTCACAAGGGCGGTGGAACGTTGCTTCGTTGTTCTCTCAACCTTTAGTCGTGTTGAGAAATGGAAGATTATTGAGATTTTTCGCATGGATCGGTCAATTTTGGGGTGGTGGAGGTACTATCTGACCAAGACTTGCTTTGTTATATAGGTTATCAAATGAGAAATTTCCGTGAACGTTAGTAATTTGTTGTATTTCTTTGTTTTTTTTAGTTTATGTGTGTTATGGTTTGTGATATTCATCACATGGATATTAAAGTGGAGATATTGCAAGTTGCGGGATTTAAGGATCTGTTGACCAAGTTTTATGGATTTGTTCAGATATTTTAGTGAAAGTTTTATTTTGAACAAGTTTTAAGGTGTATTTATTTCTGAGATATTTTAGGGTCCAATTAGGTTTAGACATAGTCTTTCTATTTGCCTATATAAGCATCTCATTAGGGAGAGATTTATTTGTACTTTTGAGGGAGAAAAACTTGTTTTTGTTTTTAGGGATTGAGATATCTTCTCAATTTTAGGTCTTTCTTTGTAATTAATTGGTGGAATAATAAATGTTTATTTGCTGGAATTTGTTTGTTATTGTTATCTTCTCCGCTCTTTCAAAATCTAATTGTGTAGTGATCTCGGAAAACCCTAACAATGTGTTCTTGTTATGTGATATTATTATGTAGTGAGTTGTTAAGTTTGGTTAATTGTGTTATTCTACATTAATGATACTATTATGTTTTAATCATTATTCAATTAAATTACAAAACAAAAATAAAATGGTCCGTTTAAAGCGCCAAACGCATTCTCGCTAACTATAATTCTCCGCTTAAATTCTCCGCTTTCGCTTGCACCAAACACACCCTAAGTTTTACAACACCGATTGAGATGAAATTAAAATAAATATTTATGATATTGTTAACGAGGTTGGTAAACTTTTGAAATGCACAAATCATACCTTTTATCATTCTTGTTCTGAAATAAAGTTCCCGACTAGTTTAGAAGATTATAAACCAATAACTTATAATGATTTTATGTATAAAATAGTTGCTACTACTAAATGTAATAATATGGTCTTCTTTTATTTGTTTTATTTTACATTTTATAACTTTAGAAGTTCAAATTACTTTTATTTCATAAATGAAAATTTTCATAAGTACAAAGTTTTGAAAATCAAATTGCTTTCATTTCATAAAGGTTAAGTTTTGAAAATATGATCCAAGCTATAGATTTTTTTTACACCAAAATTGTGACTTTATTCAAGGAGAACACTCGTTTTACTATTTTTGGAAACCTACAACCTCTAACATCTAAGTCTAAAGCATCCACCGCTAACCGCTTAAGTTGGTGCTCATTGAAATTTGAGGTGATCATATACTAGTTAAATCAAATAAACCAGGCAAAATAATTATTTTTGATCGATTAATTTGGTTACTTTACTAGCCGTGTTCAGCTTTGAAAACAAAATCAACAAATTAAAACCAAAATTAAAAATAAATTTATTTTAAAAGTAAAATAAATACTACTTGCAACCCCACCATTCAGAATGTCGTTGTAAAAATGCTACTTTTCTATCAATTCATGTTAACTTTCTAAAAAAAACAATGTTTTTTAAAATATTTTCACCAGATAATTATTCCAATTTCATGTTATATCAACAACAAAAAGGTCAAATTAATATTAAAATAAATCTACTAAACGAAACTAAAACAAATATTTTGTTATGTATATGTTAATCCTAATGGGCCTTCACAACAAAAATTTTGTTTTAATACAAAATATGTAATGAAAGGGCTTCTTATTCTATATTGGTTAATAGTTCTTTTATAAATAGCAATACGAGCATTAGACAAGCGATACTTTCTTTCACTCCATATTTATTTCTTATTATTGTAGAAGTTTTCTCCATCCGTATGAAATTAGTGAAAATCATTCGAAATATAAGTCCTATTAATAAAACCAAACCAATAATGTGGATAAAACAAGTACTAGTTTCTTCATGAATATATAAATAAAGAAAATGAGTGGCTTCGCTAGACTATAAGTAAATGCAGGCAAAAGTAAAAATTACTTTAACTAGGGATGGACAAGCAAATCAAAAATCATCAACATAATAGAAAAACACAAATTTATTATAATAACTGCAAGCGCACAGATCATGTAATATGCAGGTTGAACACAAGGAGGAATTTTAAATTTTATTGTTATTATATTTCCTGGGCTAGTTAGACAATATTTGGAGTTTTGAAATGATGCTATTGAATTTATTATAGATTCGAATCTAATCGGATCTTATACTAAATTCAACAATTAAGACAAAAGAACAAATTACTAGAAAAGAAACAACAAACGAAAACAACCACAAAAAACTAAAACTAGAATTGCCGTCAAATCTAATCGAACGGTCAATCACTAATATACAATAAAAAATTAACAATAACAATCCGCGTTGTACCAAAACTAATTGAGTAGAAAACACATATTGTTACGAAAGAAAAGATAATAAACTGAAGGAAGAAAAACTTTAGTAAGGATAAGAAGAGAATACAGAATAATGGAATCGAAGTTTAGAATGAATACAATAGGTATTTATAGGAGGTGTTTTCTCCTATCGATGTGAATATAAGGCCTACGAAAGGTATAAATTCTTTCCAAAGATAAAGGAATATTCCTTTTATGGTGTTTGATTTGAAAATTTGTAATCAATGCATTCCTTTTGATGTATGGCACTATCAGTGGGAATATGAGCATGTGCTTAATTGGAGATTTGTAATCAAAGCCTTCCCATTTCTTTTGCATAGAAATTATACATAATTGATTTTATTTGCATTCTTTGAGAGGAATATGCCAAGTTCCTAACATTTTTAGGAAGAGTGTGTGTGTGTGTGTGTATATATATGTGTGTATATATACATGTAACACTAGTCCATATTTTCTTCAGAACAAAGGAGACAGTGTGAATGTTCCTTTTTTCACCAAAAAAGGGCTTGACAGGGATTGAACTTAGGTCACCATGTCCTAATTTCCAGGCCTTTACCAGTGAGCTATAACATCATTTGGGATTAAGATAGTGTTGACATATGGAAGTAGCCTTTTCTTTGTAATTGGCCTTTAATTGATATGAATGAGACATTTATTGATAACCTATGAAAACACACCAAAAATAACAAAAGTAATATTTATTTATTTGCAAAAGTTAAATTATAAGAGCATAAAATAAACACATTTCTATGTTAATCAAATACCCCCACACTTATTTTAAAGGGGCATTTTACAATAAGGGCTTATTACCCTCAGCCAATTAATTTTAAGGACATGCGTTTCAAATAATTATTTTCCAGGCCAAAATTTCATGAATCATTATCAGCCGAAAAATCTCTATCGCTACTCACATTCAAAGCATCAAATGAAAATGAAAATTAGGTTTTTTACAACCGATTTGTCTACGAAATTAAGAATCATGTCAAATTGTGTAGCCGACTTTGATTATTTGTTGAAGAAATCAAATCATCTCACCTAAATTTGAATATCGATACACAGACAATCTATTCGGTTTTCTGAAGCTAACAATTTGGTTTTTCAATGAAGTGCTTTGATTAATACATCTAGATGATATATTGTTATATATAGTTGGCATCAGTGATTCATGTTCGTACAGGAACTTCTATTTCTGAAGCTAGTGAGTTTTGGTGGATTCTTGTGGAATTTATGCTACTGAGAAGTGGACTTTTGCGGCGGAATTTATGCTAAAAGCTTTAAGGAATTTAAGATTCATGAAATTTGTACTTCATGGTTTTGAGCATTTAGCCGATTAATGGAAATATTGCTATAGGGAATTTATACTACTGTAAAAATTTTATCATTATAGTACATTTTGTTTTACTGTTAATTGAGTTGTTTAGAGAGTGTTTGTTAATCTTTAGCTTGGGTTTGTTGTAATGTATATATTCGTGTCGTTTTACTTATTTTAATTCTTATGTTGATTAATAAAATAATTTACGCTTGTCTTTTATACAGAAAAGATAAAAGCAGTTATCTTTTAATAAAAAGATAAGAAAGGTAATATATACATGAACACTTTTGATACGGTTTCTGCATTGTTCGCATTTTTGCTTGTATTGTAAAACACAGTATAAAAAAGGTTCAAGTATGCCAGTATGATTTAGATTATTATTGCAAGCCGTTTTTCCTTTTCTAAAAAGATAAAAGTATTTATCTTTATCTGAGAAAGATGAAAAAAATATACATGACAGACATATTACTTAAGTTTTACAATCCTATAAGTCTAGTACATTCCAATATCAGCATAACCATTTAGCATGCAAGTCATCATTACAAAAAGATATATACAAAAAGATGCACAATTCATATACAAAAGGATATATAAAAAAAATTCACAATTCATGTACAAAAAGATACACAATTCATGTACAAAAAGATATATAGCATTTTGTTTATATAAAAAGATATATAAAATGATATATATATATATATATAAGTATTGGTTTTGTTTTTATAACCAATAGAAGGGCAATGTGTTTTGTTAAGGTAGTATATATAAGCCTTATAGGATTTCCTGTTAAAAAGAATAAAATTAAATGGTTTTCTGAGAAAAATATAAAACCGTTTATCTTTTTTCTGTTAAAAGTATAAGTTATATGATTTTCTGAGGAAAAAGATAAAACCGTTTATCTTTTTTCTGATAAAAATGGGGCCGTGAAGTATTTATTTGGCATGAAATTTATGAAATGAATGGTCCAGCAGTAATGAGGTTGGTTATATGGTATGCTTACATATGTAAAAGGTGTTTATTTAGTAAGCACATAATCTTTTTGTATATGAATTATGTATCTTTTTGTATATATCTTTCTATATGATCAAATATTGACAGTTGTGAATTGTGATGATGTAAGAAAATTGAACCAAGGATCGTGGTGCAAAAATTATCAAGAAATTAACTGGAACCAATGAGTAAGTAATCAGAAAATTAATACTGTTAAAACATTCCTTATATCTAAGAATTTCACAAAAGAAAAACTGCAAAAAAGATAAGGCTAACGAACACAATGCAGATAATTTTTTTTACACAAAACATGAATTAACTCTCTTCATAACTGCTCTACGTCTTCAGATCAACAACATACTTGTAGAATAGAGAATTTCAACACTTCAAAAATACTAGAAATCACCACTTGCATCATACCTAAAGGCAGACATTAGAAAAGAATTGATTACATCAACGTCCCCACTTAAAGGATCACAGTAGCTTCAACATCAAACAGTAATTTCACCATAACTAATTGTTAAATTTTGGCGATTAAAATATATTAATGAGAAGGCATTATTTCTTTCCATAATCAAGTCAATTATGGGAAACAAATTAATATGGAGAAGGCAATTGATTTAAAGAATCAATCAAGAATTGGTGGGGTGAGAGAGGCATTAATTGTTCCCATAATCAAGTCAAATATGGGAAACAATTAATTGATTTGGAGAATCAATCAAGAATTTATATAGGTGGAAACCAAATTAATGCGCAAGATTTGTGGTGAATCAAATCATGGAAATTTCTAAACATCTTCATCCTTATCTTCTAGAATTCTCTATTCTTTCTATATATATGAAGTCATTTGCTCACTTTTGTATCATCACAAGAAAATATATCTCTCCATATTATTCCTCAATAGATCCCTATTTTCCCTATCTATTATAGGGTGAGAATTAGTATTGAGGTTTTGTTGTAATTCTTCTCATTTTTTGTAACCTACTCTTGTAAAGAAATAAAGAAGTTGTTGGGTCTCCGTGAACGTAGGATATTCATATCCGAACCACGTTAAATCTTTTGTTTCTTCTTCTCCTCTTCTATTTTTGTTTTCTTTTTGTTTGGTGATTATTTTTATTGAGTTAGTGGTTGATAACTAATCGACAAGCTAGATCCATTTTAGCATCGCTTCCGCAGTTGTGCAATTTTTTCACAACACTAATCATATCACTTCGAACAGTAATTTCAACATCAACAGTAGCTTCACAGTAATTTCAAAATGAATTCCATTGTAGTAGCTTCCAAAGTTTCATAATAGCTTCACAACAATGAATCTGACAAGACTCCATCATTTTTATCACAGTAATTATAGTATCAACAGAAAAACCATTTCACTTGCTTCTCAGAAGATACAACATCAAACTGTAAATCTTATATGCACATCAAGATTATTCACAGAAGTTGCACTTCAATAACCACAACAGAATTTTCACAGTACACATAAAAACAAATACCACCATAGTAGTTGCATCAGATTGAAATTGAGATTTAGTAGAAGCAAATACTTACAGATTGAAATAACATTAGATTGAGATGGGGATTTAGAAAAATGCCTAATCATAGCATATTGCATCGCATATTGAGATTTAGAAGAAGCAATTACATCTCATAACTCTACAGCATAACCATTTAGCATGCAAATCATCATTATAAAAAGATATATACAAAAAGATACAAAATTCATATACAAAGGGATATATAAAAAAATAAACAATTCATATACAAAAAGATACACAATTCATATACAAAAGGATATATAGCATTTTGTATATATAAAAAGATATATAAAATGATACACACACACATATATATATATATACATACATACATATATATATATATATGTATGTATGTAAGTACTGGTTTTGTTTTTATAACCAAGAGAAGGGCAATGTGTTTTGTCAAGGTTGTATATATAGGCCTTATAGGATTTTCTGTTAAAAAGAATTAAGTTAAATGGTTTTCTGAGAAAAAGATAAAACCGTTTATCTTTTTTCTGTTAAAAGTATAAGTTATATGATTTTATGAGAAAAAGATTAAAATGTTTATCTTTTTTCTGATAAAAATGGCGCCATGAAGTGTTTATTTGCCATGCAATTTATGAAATGAATGGTCCAGTAGTAATGAGGTTGGTTAGATGGTATGCTTACATACGTAAAAGGTGTGCACATAATCTTTTTGTATATGAATTGTGTATCTTTTTGTATATAAATTTTTGTATATCTTTTCGTATGATCAAATATTGACAGTTATGAATTGTGTTGATGTAAGAAAATTGAACCAAGGACCATGATGCAAAAATTATAAAGAAATTAACTGGAATCAGTAAGGAAGTAATCAAAAAATTAATACTATTAAAACATTCCTTATATCAAAGAATTTCACAAAAGAAAAACTGCAAAAAAATAAGGCTAATGAACACAATGCAGATAACAAAACTTACACAAAACATGAATTAACTCTCTTCATAACTGCTCTATGTCTTCAGATGTAACATCCCAGATTTTTCTGCTATTTAATTAGAATATTTAAATTTGTTTAAATATTATATTGGGAATATAATGGATTTTTAATCGAATTTATTTATTTAAAATAGAGTTCGAATATATATATTTATATATTAATTAAAACGAGCTCGAAACGTCGCGGTAGTTCGAAATTTTCGATTTGAACTTTAACTGAGTATACAGGATCCGATATAAGTCGGATTTCTGTGAAACGAGAAACGTTGGAACCGTATTGATGATAATTTTCATATGAAAGAGAAAAATTCATATTTCGTGTTATAAATTGTTAGTTACGGCTAAATCAAATTTTAAGATAGTCTCTATGGAATTTGTTAATAAACTATAACGTTTATTAAATAAAATTTAACAGTATAAAAATCAAACAATATGATCAATAGCTTCTTTTCTTGTTTCAAAATTTGATGTACAAAAATATGTGTTTTAAACATCTATTTCTAATTTAAAAAGAGAATAAATATCGAAGGGACTCGCTTAAAATTTCGAGTTAAGGCATGTTTACAAATAAGGGTCGTAGTCCAGTGCACTTGTGATGAGTAACACTAATAAGATTACTTCTCATTTCGTTACCGCACATTACGATTATGGTAATAACAATATAATAACACACTTCACACACCTAATATTCCCATGTACACCTTGTCCAATGATTTTAGATCATTAGCTTATGCGTATACAATACTAGTAACTTTAACAGGCACAATTTCCCTTTTGTCCTGAAGTCCGTAGGTACAAGTTACAACGATGAACATCAGAAAAAAAAAGTGTACATATTTAAAGTTGTATTCAATACCTTAATAAATAAATACAAAAACATAAGGAACCGCAAATTTCTCCATAGACCGAGGCATAGACTCAAACAATTCGAACAGCAAGATATATGTATATATATATATATATATATATTTCCAATGAGAAATACACCATGTAAACAGTAGAACTCATATTTTCTTTACATACAAACAATCATACTAGCTAAATATTTACTTACAATCAGAATCTCATCCACAAGACTGTTCGGCCATACCTCAAAATACAGGTTGTACATGTCAAAATTTCAAATATTCAAAAGAGAATAGACAATTCAATAGTACCGGAAATTCAACACAATATCCTCCCACAACATCACGCAGCCATCAAAAGTTCCCATCACCAGCACATGGCCAGCTCGATGCTGCACCCAAATCATAGCTAGAAAAAAAAGAAAAAAAAAGAAAGATGTATCTTGATATATCAGTTCATATAGCTAATTAAACATATAGCTAAACGGCTAGAGGACAGTACAAGAACAACTAGACATGTTTAATCTGAACATACAATTTGAACAACCTAAAGAATAAAAATATATTGAAACTGAAAGTTCCAATGCAAGAATAAAATAAAAACCGAGAATCAGATCTTTGGACATTGACAATACATAGCTAAAGAAAACAGCTAAACTATTAATATGAACAGGTAATTAAAAAAGTGTGATGTACAGTTCAAAACAGTGTGGTGCATGGCTGATGAAAAATAGATATGTATGTATATCAAATCTGTACAGCTAAGTGTATATGTTCATACATCAATTCTTCAAGTACGATGATAAGAAAATCCATATAGGCAATAAACTGATAATACAATTCACACAAGACTGTCGCCATATATTTTTACCTGAATACAGAATCTAAAATATACAGTTTTAGATGTGTGTATTAAATGGACAACTCATAGACTCAATCTCACCAAATCTTTACAAGTCGAACACTATCTTTTTGAACAGAAACAATACTGAAATCAGCAAAAATCTATGTAAAACCATCACTCAACCATCATGTATCCATTAACCATCACCAGTACACACAAAGAGGAAGAGAAACCCAATGGCCTAAGCATAATAGCTGAACCTATGAAGATTAAGATTGATGGACATCGATCTGATCTAAAATCTATCACACTATAAATACGTATGCATACAGTGTGTTTTCCCCATACCAGAATCAAATGAATCAACACAGTAAAGTGGAAACAGTTCAGCCACTTGAGGAAAAAAAGTAGAACAGCGAGTAAAAATCAGTAAAGTACTTATCTAAATCTGCGGATGCACCCTCTTCAACTAGGTATTTTTGTCGAAGAGTTTTGTGATGGGATTGTTCGAACAATAGGACTAGGGTTAAGGTTTACTGGCCATAAGGATGTCGATAGAAGGGCTTGTCTGAGGGAAGTAGGAGAGGAAGAGGTGGCGCAGCTATGGAAGGTGGTCCGATGTTCTAAAATCATACACGGCGACGGGATTTTGGGTTGAATTTGAGCAGCTTTCGAGCGTCTTCTGGCCAGAGGAGGACTCCAGGGGGTTCGTTGTCACTGGCGTAGGGTGTGCTCCGATAAGGGAAGAAGGCTGGGTGGTTGGCTTGGGGTACGGAGGATCTGATGTCGGCCATGGAAGGGTTTTTCTTTTGGAGGCGGTGGAAAATTTGTGAAAGGGAAAGGGATCCGATGGGTTATAAGGTGGAAAGGGTTTCATCAATACTAAATGGGCTCGACGATTAGGGTAAGGCCCGAAATTAAATCAAATTAGAGTTTATTTAATTCTAATATTCATATAAACTTGAAATATTGATATCGAACGCATACGTGATCAGAATTCGATGGGACCGGAAGCATTGGAACCGCGTCGACAAGCACTTCATCGTGGACCTGGTCAGTGATGGAAACAACTGTAGAATTTTAGCCAAATTAAATGGCATTTAATTTGACTAAAACAGACTGTGTTATCGACGAATTAAAATCCAGGTGAGTTAAACTCACTCAGTATTTTACCCATTTATATTTTATATAAATTGGGTTTTTATTTGTGTGTGCTCTGTTTGCTGATAGTTGACTGTTTGTTAATTATTGATCCATGTGTTGATTTAACTGATGAAATTAAACTGTCGTTTAATTTCAGTAAATTAACAAATCGTTATTCTAACGATTCGACCAAATAGAGGTAACTTACCATGTGGGTCACGTTTGTTTATAAACGTGTTTAATTATTTGAATTGGTTGTTTGTTTGGTTGAGGTTAAACAGTAGTTATTTATTATTCTAGAAATTATCAATTAAATGAAATGGATTTATTTGATTAATGATCATGGACTGGGAAATTAACCTGTGAGCGATATTGGTTGAGTAATCGGCAATACATGGCCTAAGAATAAACTATTTTGTTATATTGGTTTACCACCCGGTGAATCGACATAACTAAAGTTATAAAAATTATTTTATAACAATAAGTAGAATTCGTAATATATTATTTGGAATAATAAGTTTATAAAAAGGGAAAATAAATAAATGTTTTATTTAAGATTTGATTTATTACTAATTAGTTTCATAAAGTCAACTCTGATGTTAATCAGATTTATAAGTACGAAAATGTGAAATAAATCGAATGGTTAAGCCCAAATAATTGTTTAATTAGGAAATAATTAAATGGAATTATTTAAATTAGTTATGTTATTAAGTGAGAACTAATTGGAATCGGTTAATGGTATAACAACTTTTTGAGTTAATTAAATCAACCGTTTTTAGAAGTGAATATTAAATTAGTGTTTTTTGAATAAAATAGTTTAATGATATTGTTTTAATTTTAATAAGATTTTAAAGGTAAATTTAATATTTATTTTAGTAAATAATGGAATTAACTACGAAAGTAGTTAACTACCAAAGTAAATTATTATTCTAATAATTTAGAGAAATACTTTTTAATTTAGATTCATTTAAAAAGTACTCGAGGATTCCAATGGAATGGTAAAAGGGAATTACGAACAGGTTTTATATTTAAAACCCGAATTTGTGTAACAAGTTATAAAAAGGAATTTTAAGCGAATATGATAGCTTAAAAATAAATGTTACTTAATTATTTGAGTTAAGTGAAGAGAAATTTAGATCAAAATTTATAATAAATCAGGGTTATGTAAATAAGATTTAATGTGTAAAAGTGTTAATTGTACATTAAAGACTTAATAATGGATTAAGTAAAAAGGGAGGGGATTAAAATAAGATTTTCATAGCAGGAATTGTCGAATGGATTTGAAAAGAAATTAGTAAAAGGGAGATTGGTAAAAGAAGCGGACCATGAGATTTTTTAATCAAATTCGAATTATAAAAATGAATTTGGTTAAAGAGGCAGAGTTAAAAGTGATGTTACTTAATTAGTGAATTAAGAACTAATGGTATATTCGAGAAGGAGATTTTCAAAAAGGAAAGAAGGTTTATGAAACCGTATTTTCGAATAAAATATTTAAATGGAATTTGTGTTGAGATTAGGATGAGATATCGGTTTTATATTACAACTCGTATCTATCTTTAGATACGAACGTTGTTGATCAAGGTCTGAGAGGTAATTAAAATATCCCAACTTGAACGACATCAGGACTATCTAAGGGTGATATTAGTTGTAATGATAAAAAGGGATGAGTGATAATTTTTTATTTCCATTAGCGAAATAATATTGTAAAAGTTGGGTTTTATTCAACAGGAATAAGCACTGGGTGCTGTCAAGTAATAAATAAAAGATATTTCGTAATGTTGTCTACGAGTTGTTCGAAGGTAAATATAGAGAACTGGATATGATATAGGATCTTACTAAATATTAAAATGAATTTGTTTAAAGTATAATCTTATGATAAATAAAGAAGCGAGAAACTATATTTATAATATCGAAATACTTAAGAGTTTTAAATTTACATTTTTGTTTAATTTAAAAGGCCAAGTGATGCTGAATACTGAACCAGTGAACCCATTTGATTGTCATGATTGAATCACTATTTATTTTGATAGTTAAATCATCGACTATCAAATCTGTCCAATACGATTGTTGGTACGGGAAGACCGAGATCGAATTTATATTCGAAAACCATTCCAACCAACAAATGCATGTAGATATTAAAAGATGACCGAGATGGAGCATTGAAGACCGTAGAATTTCATAAACGGAAGGACTGCTAATAATCTTCGGTCTGCAGCCAAAGATGTACCGTGGTTCTGCCGTAGTTGGAATCTACGGATTGCAAGGACTTCTCGCTACTGATCCATGGGGTGATTCCTATATGGAATGCGGTAGGAGAGTACCTTCGGTTCATCCTGTTCCCGGATGACTTGTATGGACGGATGCTTGACAGAGTATTTCCAAAGGGATCGCGTACGTTGATTTCTTCAAACGTACCATAATTGGGTCGCTCCCAACGTGGTATTTTTGTAGATGTCAATTAGTGATATCTGGCGGATCTGATGATGTGGCATTCAAAGTGAATGGTTACCAGATGTTCCAGAAAGTAAATTCTGACCTCAAGCCTCATCAACTGAGAAATGACAAAAATTGGGCAGGCAGCACGGCTATGTGGGTCGCTCCCATTAGGGTGTATAATCACATATCTAGTGAAAATCCTTTTGCTTCTTTAATCTATTTCGATGCTGTCCCTTTTCGGGAAACAGTGGTTTGAGCCCAACCGTTGGTGATATACATTCGATACACTCAAGCGAAATGAGTGGTCGGTCATGTGTGGGTCGGGTTGCAAGACGTTCTTGTTGAACCCAGTGTATTCGCCTCTAGAGATACACTATCGGCCGGTGGTCCCATACCTTGTCATAGTCGGAATCCTATCTCCAATGAGCTCCCGCGGTTTTGATTATATACTATGTATGTGGAGCGTGAGATGCAAGCGTTCCACTAGATGGATATTTATTTGTATTTAGACATTATTATAATATCAGAAAAGATATTGGTTTTCAAACGTTTTGGGTTATCGTAAGGTAAAAACCGTCCGTATTTATGTGTGGATTTGGTCTTACGATTATCCTTTTCTTTTGAAAAGATTTTGAACTTTAAAATCAAGTTGGATGATACCCTTAAACTTAGTGAATTTATCTCACTCTGGTTCACCAGACTGACCCGGTGTTTTGTAAATGCTTAGGTTAGCCCGGAGTGTACAGGTTCAGGTTATCGCATGCTGTGAAGAGATGTGCTGGAGATGTTCAGACATATGATATCATATATAGTTATTATTCCACTGTGTGTTGTATATGAGGACAGGTCATTAAAACTGTCCCGATGTGTGATGTACTCTGATGATGGTAAGTATTTTTAAAGCTCTAATAAAAGATTTATTTCTGTATTATATTTTGTTCTGCTGCGATGTGAGACTCTAATTCTGTGTTGTGTTAGTCCTTCTTTTTCTTCTTCTATTCTAATATTTCTTTCTTTCTTATCTCACCCTATAATTTCTTTCTAATAACGTCCCAGTGTTTTCGGTGTTTGGAAGATCGGCATGAGGTATGGTAAATGTATTTATGTCGATTTTCGGGCCGAAAATTTTGGGTTGTTACAGTGGTATCAAAGCTATTGGTTGAGTAGTAACCTTGGCTCTGTGGCGTAACTCAATAGAGATGGGGTTAGTAACACCCTAGATTGAGTTGAGTGTATATATATGAGAGCGTATTTGTAAGATTTTATATATAACTATTTTGTATTGTTTGACTGGTTCAAGTGTTGAGAAGCATTGAACTAGTGAATGGATACAATATTGTTTTATAAAGAGGGTAAATGAAATAATTTTACCCAAGGTATTTTTTTATATAGAAAGGGGTATAATTTTCTATATTATGATGATGTGGGTTTTTTGGTTGTTCTGATTGATTTGATTTGAAATCAAATTGAATTATGAAATAAAGTTGAACTGAATAGAAAATCAATTAATCAATTGAATTGGATATGAAAATGGAACTGAACCTAGTAAAGTAGAATCAATTTAAGAATGAATTCAGATAGAATGAACTTGAATAAATTGGGATTTGAAAATTTAATGGATATTTAATGAGAATTAATTTGATATTAATCGATTGATATTAATAGATGTTAAACCAAAGCGGAGGCAAAGCATATATTAAACATTAAGGGAATTCAACCAGTTGGAGTTAATGAGAAATTGTATGAATTGGAAATAAGATTGGTTGTGAAGTGGAAACGGAATTATTTAACCCAGATTATTATTTGCATTATAAGTGGAGTAAGTGCAGAATCCTGAAGGCTGTGGAGATGATTTGGTTACGTAGACCGGAAATGCAGACGATAAGCAACTACTTGATATGCTTGAAAATTGGGATTTGAATTGGAATGCCCGACAAATAGGTAAATATAATATTATGGGTTAAGCGATAAATTTTATACCCGGGGTGGGTAGCCATTCGGATTTTGATTTTTCTTTTCGAAGAAGATGAGGCCCAGAGTGGCGGTTGTAGTCATTCCGATCGAGCCATGCAGAGGAGATGCTGGCAAAATTTTCGGAAATTTTTAAAAGTTTGAATTTATTTTGCTAAAAATTCAAAAGTAATGATTTTAAAATAATATGGTTCAGAATATTCTTCTTACTTTGCAATTTCGAGGACGAAATTATTTTAAAGGGGGAAAGAATGTAACGTCCCAGATTTTTCTGCCATTTAATTAGAATATTTAAATTTGTTTAAATATTATGTTGGGAATATAATGGATTTTTAATCGAATTTATTTATTTAAAATAGAGCTCGAATATATATATTTATATATTAATTAAAACGAGCTCGAAACGTCGCGGTAGTTCGAAATTTTCGATTTGAACTTTAACTGAGTATACAGGATCCGATATAAGTCAGATTTCTGTGAAATGAGAAACGTTGGAACCGTATTGATGATAATTTTCATATGAAAGAGAAAAATTCATATTTCGTGTTATAAATTGTTAGTTACGGCTAAATCAAATTTTAAGATAGTCGCTATGGAATTTGTTAATAAACTATAACGTTTATTAAATAAAATTTAACAGTATAAAAATCAAACAATATGATCAATAGCTTCTTTTATTGTTTCAAAATTTGATGTACAAAAATATGTGTTTTAAACATCTATTTCTAATTTAAAAAGAGAATAAATATCGAAGGGACTTGCTTAAAATTTCGAGTTAAGGCACGTTTACAAATTAGGGTCATAGTCCAGTGCACTTGTGATGAGTAACACCAATAAGATTACTTCTCATTTCGTTACCGCACGTTAATAACAAGATAATAACACACTTCACACACATAATATTCCCATGTACACCATGTCCAATGATTTTAGATCATTAGCTTATGCGTATACAATACTAGTAACTTTAACAGGCACAATTTCCCTTCTGTCCTGAAGCCCGTAGGTACAAGTTACAACGATGAACACCAGAAAAAAAAGTGTACATATGCGAAGTTGTATTCAATACCTTAATAAATAAATACAAAAACATAAGGAATCACAAATTTCTCCATAGACCGAGGCATAGACTCAAATAATTCGAACAACAAGGTATATATATATATAAATTTCCAATGAGAAAATACACCATGTAAACAGTAGAACTCATATTTTCTTTACATACAAACAATCATACTAGCTAAATATTTACTTACAATCGGAATCTCATCCACAAGACCGTTCAGCCATACCTCAAAATACAGGTTGTACATGTCAAAATTTTCAAAAGGGAATAGACAATTCAATAGTACCGGAAAATTCAACACAATATCCTCCCACAACATCACGCAGCCATCAAAAGTTCCCATCACCAGCACATGGCCAGCTCGATGCTGCACCCAAATCATAGCTGGAAAAAAAAGAAAAAGAAAAGGAAGATGTATCTTGATATATCAGTTCATACAGCTAATTGAACATATAGCTAAATGGCTAGAGGACAGTACAAGAACAACTAGACATGTCTAATCTGAACATACAATTCGAACAGCCTAAAGAATAAAAATATATTGAAACTGAAATTTCCAATGCAAGAATAAAATAAAAACTGAGAATCAGATCTTTGGACATTGACAATACATAGTTAAAGAAAACAGCTAAACTATTCATATGAACAGGTAAGCAAAACAGTGTGATGTACAGTTCAAAACAGTGTGGTGCATGGCTGATGAAAAACAGATATCTATATATATATAATCTGTACAACTAAGTGTATATGTTCATACATCAATTCTTCAAGTACGATGATCAGAAAATCCATACAGGCAATAAACTGATAACACAATTCACACAAGACTGTCACCATATATTTTTACCTGAATACAGAATCTAAAATATATAGTTTTAGATGTCTGTATTAAATGGACAACTCATAGACTCAATCTCACCAAATCTTTACAAGTCGAACACTATCTTTTTGAACAGAAACAATACTGAAATCAACAAAAATCTATGTAAAACCATCACTCAACCATCATGTATCCATCAACCATCACCAGTACACGCAAAGAGGAAGAGAAACCCAATGGCCTAAGCATAATAGCTGAACCTATGAAGATTAAGATTGATGGACATCGATCTGATCTAAAATCTATCACACTATAAATACGTATACATGCAGTGTGTTTTCCCCATACCAGAATCAAATGAATCAACACAGTAAAGTGGAAACAGTTCGGCCACTTAAGGAAAAAAAAATAGTAGAACAGCGAGTAAAAATCAGTAAAGTACTTATCTAAATCTGCGGATGCACCCTCTTCAACTAGGTATTTTTGTCGAAGAGTTTTGTGATGGGATTATTCGAACTATAGGACTAGGGTTACGGTTTGCTGGCCATAAGGATGTCGATAGAAGGGCTTGTCTGAGGGAAGTAGGAGAGGAAGAGGTGGCACAACAATGGAAGGTGGTCTGATGTTCTAAAATCATCCACGGCGACGAGATTTTGGGTTGAATTTGAGCAGCTTCCGAGCGTCTTCTGGCCAGAGGAGGACTCTAGGGGGTTCGTTGTCACTGGCGTAGGGTGTGCTCCGATAAGGGAAGGAGGCTGGGTGGTTGGCTTGGGGTACGGAGGATCTGATGTTGGCCATGGAAGGGTTTTTCTTTTGGAGACGGTGGAAAATTTGTGAAAGGGAAAGGGATCTGATGGGTTATAAGGTGGAAAGGGTTTCATCAATACTAAATGGGCTGGACGATTAGGGTAAGACCCGAAATTAAATCAAATTAGAGTTTATTTAATTCTAATATTCATATAAACTTGAAATATTGATATCGAACGCATACGTGATCAGAATTCGATGGGACCGGAAGCATCGGAACTGCGTCGACAATCACTTCAACGTGGACCTGGTCAGTGATGGAAAAAACTGTAGAATTTTAGTCAAATTAAATTGCATTTAATTTGACTAAACCAGACTGTGTTATCGACGAATTAAAATCCAGGTGAGTTAAACTCACTCAGTATTTTGCCAATTTATATTTTATATAAATTGAGTTTTTATTTTTGTGTGCTCTGTTTGCTGATAGTTGACTGTTTGTTAATTATTCATCCATGTGTTGATTTAACTAATGAAATTAAACTGTCGTTTAATTTCAGTAAATTAACAAATCGTTATTCTAACGATTCGACCAAATAGAGGTAACTTACCACGTGGGTCACGTTTGTTTATAAACGTGTTTAATTGTTTGAATTGGTTGTTTATTTGGTTGATATTAAACAGTAATTATTTATTATTCTAGAAATTATCAATTAAATGAAATGGATTTATTTGATTAATGATCATGGACTGGGAAATTAACCTGTGAGCGATATTGGTTGAGTAATCAGCAGTACATGGCCTAAGAATAAACTATTTTATTATATTGGTTTACCACCGGTGAATCAATAGAACTAAAGTTATAAAAATTATTTTATAACACTAAGTAGATTTCGAAATATAAGTTTATAAAAAGAGAAAATAAATAAATGTTTTATTTAAGATTTGGTTTATTATTAATTAGTTTTATAAAGTCAACTCTGATGTTAATCAGATTTATAAGTACGAAAATGTGAAATAAATCGAATGGTTAAGCCCGAATAATTGTTTAATTAGGAAACAATTAAATGGAATTATTTAAATTAGTTATGTTATTAAGTGAGAACTAATTGGAATCGGTTAATGGTATAACCACGTTTTGAGTTAATTAAATCGACCGTTTTTAGAAGTGAATATTAAATTAGTGTTTTTGAATAAAATAGTTTAATGATATTGTTTTAATTTTAATAAGATTTTAAAGGTAAATTTAATATTTATTTTAGTAAATAAAGGAATTAACTACGAAAGTAGTTAACTACCAAAGTAAATTATTATTTTAATAATTTAGAGAAATACTTTGTAATTGAGATTCATTTATAAAGTACTCGAGGAATCCAATGGAATGGTGAAAGGGAATTACGAACGGGTTTTATATTTAAAACCTGAATTTGTATAACAAGTTATAAAAAGGAATTTTAAGCGAATATTTGTACATTAAAGATTTATAATAAATCAAAAAGAAATTTGATAGCTTAAAAATAAATGTTACTTAATTATTTGAGTTAAGTGAAAAGAAATTTAAATCAAAAAGATTTATAATAAATCAGGGTTATGTAAATAAGATATAATGTGTAAAAGTGTTAATTGTACATTAAAGACTTAATAATGGATTAAGTAAAAGGGGGGGATTAAAATAAGATTTTCAAAGCAGGAATTGTCGAATGGATTTGAAAAGAAATTAGTAAAATGGAATTTGGTAAAAGAAGTTCACCATGAGATTTTGTAACCAAATTCGAATTATAAAAATGAATTTGGTTAAAGAGGCAGAGTTAAAAGTGATGTTACTTAATTAGTGAATTAAGAACTAATGGTATATTCGAGAAGGAGATTTCCAAAAAGGAAAGAAGGTTTATGAAACCGTACTTTCGAATAAAATATTTAAATGGAATTTGTGTTGAGATTAGGATGAGATATCGGTTTTATATTACAACTCGTATCTATCTTTAGATATGAACGTTGTTGATCAAGGTCTGAGAGGTAATTAAACTACCCCAACTTGAACGACATCAGGACTATCTAAGGGTGATAATAGTTGTAATGATAAAAGGGATTAGTGATAATTTATTATTTCCATTAGCGAAATAATAATGTAAAAGTTGGGTTTTATTCAACAGGAATAAGCACTGGGTACTGTCAAGTAATAAATAAAAGATATTTCGTAATGTTGTCTACGAGTTGTTCGAAGGTAAATATAGAGAACTGGATATGATATAGGATCTTACTAAATATTAAAATGAATTTGTTTAAAGTAAAATCTTATGATAAATAAAGAAGCGAGAAACTATATTTATAACATCGAAATACTTAAGAGTTTTAAATTTACATTTTTGTTTAATTTAAAAGGCCAAGTGATGCTGAATACTGAACCAGTGAACCCATTTGATTGTCATGATTGAATCACTATTTATTTTGATAGTTAAATCACCGACTATCAAATCTGTCCAATACGATTGTTGGTACGGGAAGACCGGGATCGAATTTATATTCGAAAACCATTCCAACCAACAAATGCATGTAGATATTAAAAGATGTCCGAGATGGAGCGTTGAAGACCGTAGAATTTCATAAACGGAAGGACTGTTAATAATCTTCGGTCTGCAGCCAAATATGTACTGTGGTTCTGTCGTAGTTGGAATCTACGGATTGCAAAGACTTCTCGCTACTGATCCATGGGGTGATTCCTATATGGGATGCGGTAGGAGAGTACCTTCGGTTCATCCTCTTTCTGGATGACTTGTACGGACAGATGCCAGACAAAGTATTTCCACAGGGATTGCGTACGTTGATTTCTTCAAACGTACCTTAATTGGGTCGCTCCCAACCAGGTATTTTTGTAGACGTCAATTAGTGATATCTGGCGGATCTGATGATGTGGCATTCAAAGTGAATGGTGACCAGATGTTCCAGAAAGTAAATTCTGACCTCAAGCCTCATCAACCGAGAAATGACAAAAATCGAGCAGGCAGCATGGCTATATGGGTCGCTCCCATTAGGGTGTATAATCACCTATCTAGAGAAAATCCTTTTGCTTCTTTAATATATTTCGATGCTGTCCCTTTTTGGGAAACGGTGGTTTGAGCCCAACCGCTGGTGATATACATTCGATACACTCAAGCGAAATGAGTGGTCGGTCATGTGTGGGTCGGGTTGCAAGACGTTCTTGTTGAACCCAGTGTATTCGCCTCTAGAGATACACTATCGGCCGGTGGTCCCATACCTTGTCATAGTCGGAATCCTATCTCCAATGAGCTCCCGCGGTTTTGATTAAATACTATGTATGTGGAGCATGAGATGCAAGCGTTCCACTAGATGGATATTTATTTGTATTTAGACATTATTATAATATCAGAAAAGATATTGGTTTTCAAACGTTTTGGGTTATCGTAAGGTAAAAACCGTCCGTATTTATGTGTGGATTTGGTCTTACGATTATCATTTTCTTTTGAAAAGATTTTGAACTTTAAAATCAAGTTGGGTGATACCCTTAAACTTAGTGAATTTATATCACTCTGGTTCACCAGACTGACCCGGTGTTTTATAAATGCTCGGGTTAGCCCGGGGTGTACAGGTTCAGGTTATCGAATGCTGTGAAGAGACGTGCTGGAGATGTTCAAACGTATGATATCATATATAGTTATTATTCCGCTGTGTGTTGTATATGAGGACAGGTCATTATAATTGTCCCGATGTGTGATGTACTCTGATGATGGTAAGTATTTTTAAAGCTCTCAATAAAAGATTTATTTCTGTATTATATTTTGTTCCACTGCGATGTGAGACTCTAATTCTGTGTTGGGTAAGTCCTTCTTTTTCTTCTTCTATTCTAGTATTTCTTTCTTTCTTATCTCACCCTCTAATTTCTTTCTAATAACGTTCCAGTGTTTTCGGTGTTTGGAAGATCGGCATGAGGTATGGTAAATGTATTTATGTCGATTTTCGGGCCGAAAATTTTGGGTCGTTACATCAGATCAGCAACATACTTATAGAGCAGAGAATTTCAACACTTCAAAAATATCAGAAATCACCACTTGCATCAAACCGAAGGCAGACATCAGAAACAAATTCATTGCATCAACGTCCCGACTTAAAGGATCACAGTAGCTTCAACATCAAACAGTAATTTCAATATGACCAATTATATCACTCCAAACAGTAATTTCAACATCAACAGTAGCTTCACAGTAATTTCAAAATGAATTCCATTATAGTAGCTTCCATAGCTTCATAATAGCTTCACAACAATAAATCTAACAGAAACTCCATCATTTTTATCACATTAATTACAATATCGACTGAAAAACCATTTCACTTGCTTCTCAGAAGTTACAACATCAAACAGTAAATCTTATACGCACATCAGTATTATTCACAAATGTTGCACTTAAATAACCACATCAGAATTTCACAGTACACGTAAAAATAGATACCACCATAACAGTTGCATCAGATTGAAATTGAGATTTAGTAGAAGCAAATACTTACAGGTTGAAATAGCATTAGATTGAGATTGTGATTTAGAAAAATGTCTAAGCATAGCAGATTGCATCACATATTGAGATTTAGAAGAAGCAATTACATCTCATAACTCTCACAGAATAACCATTTAGCATGCAAATCATCATTACAAAAAGATACACAATTCATATACAAAAGGATATATAAAAAAATACACAATTCATATACAAAAAGATATATAGCATTTTGTATATATAAAAAGATATATAAAATGATATATATACATACATACATACATACATACATATACATATACATATATATATAAGTATTGGTTTTGTTTTTATAACCAGTAGAAGGGCGATGTGTTTTGTCAAGGTTGTATATATAGCCCTTATAGGATTTTCTGTTAAAAAGAATTAAGTTAAATGGTTTCCTGATAAAAAGATAAAACTGTTTATCCTTCTTCTGTTAAAAGTACGAGTTATATGATTTTCTGAGAAAAAGATAAACTGTTTATCTTTTTTCTAATAAAAATGGCGCCTTGAAGTGTTTATTTGCCATGGAATTTATGAAATGAATGGTCCAGTAGTAATGAGGTTGGTTAGATGGTATGCTTACATATGTAAATGGTGTTTGTTTAGTAAGCATACAATCTTTTGTATATGAATTATGTATCTTTTGTGTATCTTTTTATATGATCAGATATTGACAGTTATGAATTGTGTTGATGTAAAAAAATTAAACCAAGGATCATGGTGCAAAAATTATAAAGAAATTAACTGGAACCAATAAGCAAGTAATCAAAAAATTAATACTATTAAAACATTACTTATATCTAAGAATTTCACCAAAAATGAATTCCTTATATCTTTTGTCTATTTATTTCCTAATACAAAAATTAATACTATTAAAACATTCCTTATCTCTAAGAATTTCACAAAAAATGAATTCCTTATATCTTTTGTTTATTTAATTCCTAATACAAAAATTAATACTGTTAAAAAATAATTTAATTTATCTTTTCAGTAAAAAAGCTAATTTATATATCTTTTTGTATGATTAAACATAAGTTATTTAAAAGCTAAAAGTATTTATCTTTTCACACAAGATAATACACAAAGATACAAATGATAAAACATGGCAATACAAAACCAGTATATAACAATGCACACCAATACATGGCTGGCCATAAAACTAGGTCAAGGAAATACGAATACAACAACTAAGTAACATGGAAAAGTACTCAAGACATGACAGTGAGTAAAAGGCAGCAAGCTGATGGTCACCACTGCAGGGCAAGGCCATAAAAAAAGTGTGCTGCTATTCACACCCCCATTTAGACTTCTGGCCACCTATACTAAAGGCCACCTCTTTTTTATGTCTCTCTACTCCTTTATACCACCTAAATTATTCAATTTCTAATCGGCTACCACCTCTGTCTTTAATTCTTCATCATTCCAAAAAAAAACGTCTTCTTCCTAAAATTTTCTCCATCGCTCTACAAGCTTGAAGATTTTCCTAAATTATCAATGCAATTTCAAGCATCCAATCAGCTGATTAACACCATCAAATCGCTCTACAACAGTATTTAACTTTTTCCCTGTAGTTTTACACCAACGAATCAACGTGTTCTGCGAATCAAATACCCAAAATCGCATCGTTTAATAGAAAAAATTAACATACTTTTGGTTTTACATGAATAATAGTGATTGTAAATTAAGTACGAACTACATACTTCATCAGTTGTAAAATGATCTGTCAAATCAACTTTTGTGTCTTCAACGGCATTTGACCGATCATCTTGCGGCCTATTGCTATCATCCACATAGTTATCAAGTTTATCATCAATCACATTATCTTCCTACAAAAATCAAACAAAAATAATTAAAATGATTTTTTTTGTAAATTTTGACATATAAATTGTTGTTGTATGAAGAAAACCCTAAAACTCAATAACTTACATTATCATTCTCTATTACAACGTCATTGAAATTAATTCTTCCAAACTCGAAGTAGAGAGAAGGGTGAATGAAAGCTCCTACAAAAATTAATACAAAATCCTAACAAAAAAAATCTATAATAACAGAATACATTATGCAGCATGATATATAAAACTAACATCTTTTTTGTCTTTATCTTCCATCCTCTACTCAGCCGAAAAAATTGTTTTATTCTTATGGTTTAGGGTTTGATATCTAGGAATTTACGTTGTTTGAGAATAGAAGGGAGGAGATAGTTTAGCTGCTATTAACTGAGTGAAAAGAAATAAAGTGGTGGTAGGAAGTAGGTCAAAAATAATACAATCTATTAATTTTTTAAAGGTGGTCAGTAGTCTAAATGGGGGTGTGAATAGCAGCACACTAAAAAAATAACACAGCAACAGTGGGCAAAGACAATCACTATGATATTCAGTTTAAACAATAACAAACAAACTAACATTTTATTCCAGTTTAAGATTAATGTCGAAAGACTTGAACAAAGCCTAACCATGAGAAATACTTACCTGAAATAGCTGATTTTTCCCAGATCGAGGAGAAGCCGAGTGGATGCTCCCTGGTCTTCGATTTGGCATTAGACTTCAGATTGTTAGAGGACTTGTGGTGGTGATTTGGCTCTAGGTTGAAGTAGGAAATGAATTGTGGAGGAGCGATTCAGATAGGGATTGAAGTGGAGGCCATTTTTCTTGATTTGGGATGAAAGGTTTTCAGTTGGTTAATAGTAGAAGAAGAGAAGCGATGTTTTTGTCGTGGAAATTAATTATTTGAAAGTCGTGTCCTCCAAAATAATTAAGAGGGGCTTACTCGTCCTTGAGTAAAACAAAAATGAAAAACTAAACTAGATAGGTCACACTTTCATTGGAAACACGATTGCATTGAGCGTATGCAACAAGCCGTTAAATCTCTAGGTGTCCCTAGTAGGATAAGTAGTGTCTCGTGAGGGTTTTCAGCGGATACTACCCACAAAATCCAAAGGCAGTGTGCTATGATTCTAGTGCAACTACATGAATGCAATGGACATATATGAATGAAAAAAAAATGAAAACACGACTTATTTTAGTAAAGTGGTACAGAAAATTAAGTTAATAATTTTTAAATAGTTGATTGTAATTTAGATCCCTCAGATTTTCATAAATTTTCAACATAATTCAAGTTTTCAAAGTTAAATTCTAGTTTGGCCAGTTGGTTCTGTTAATAACATAGTGCAGCCATGAAATAAATTCTTCGTTTGCTTGTCACAGTTTGCAAAGTGGTATTATTATTTCCTTGTGTATGGCTAGTCAAATCAATAAGGTCAAGAAATGCTTGGCGCCATCGCTTATTCTGTATCTCTATAAAAGTTAAAATTTACGATTAATTTCACATGCCTAACTTAAAAGACCAAGGTATACCACCCATGCACTGCCTCGCGGACTAACGGAGGGTTGGGAAAGAGCTTGGCGGATTGTGCAGACCGACGCTGACTTTGTCAACAACATGTCGGTAATCCTTAGGTGTTTAACTCATAAAATGAGACTAAGGTATACCGACGCTGACTTTGTCAACTAGATGTCGGAAAGAACTTAGCGGGTTTGCACACCAACGCTAGATTTACAAGCAATGTTGGATACCCTTGGATTGCTATTATTATATAAGAAGAAGAAAGATTTACGCAAATTCAGCTTAACACCACCTAGTCTTAAAGATTCGAAAAGCCAACATAAATATTTTAAGTCCTCCACTCACTAAAAAAAGACTACAATTTAGAACAAACTTCATGACCATCACCTAAGAATCTTCCTATGTTCCAGTTACACTATTATCGCTTGTAATTCAACTTTTCATTATATTTCTTATTCGATCTTAGTTGAGAGAGAAAATACTATCAACCAACTAACAATTGTTAACTAATTTTATTGTATCAATCTAAAATGAGTCATATTTTCAAAAGAAATGGCAGTTACTACGATCTAAAATGCATGATGGTCCTATATGAAAAGAAGAAGAAAAATTAAAGAAAAATAAAAGGATGTAATGCAGACTCCTCCCACCACACTTGATCTAAACAATGTCCACACTGTAAACACATTTTCTAAATGTGAAAGACAACATCGAATGATGGATTAAATGCAAAATGATTTGTAAAATAAAATGCAATTTAGAAACTATATGCATGTGAAATTCATATGCAAAATGAAAGCTATGATGATATTGAATATTCTGTGATGAATGATTCTTCCTTTCCCCCACACTTGCCTTTATCAAAAATGATGTTTGATGATTTTGTATCTGATTTTTGAGGTATAAGAGGCATGTCAATAAATTATGAAATCAAAATCTTCCCTATGGAAAGTTTATTGTGACAATGATTTGTGTCATTCAGTAGAAGATTATCAAAATCCCATAAATTTGAGTGTTTAACCACAATTTCTTTTGATGATATGGAATTATGATTATCTTTGAGACATTCCATATTTTCATTCTCGTCATTTAAAAGTTTAAGTTCGTCTTCAAAAAGCTCTTCAAAAGACATAGCGAATACGTTTATTGAGGCAAGGTAAACTTCTTGGAGGGCTAAATATGATGTTTCTTCTGCAATTGTTTCAATCACGTCAACTTCTCCTATTTTAGAATCTTTGGGTTGATGGAAAATATTCAATTCAATGGTTAAGTGCCCAAACATAGTCGAAGTTGGCCGCTCCTACAATTTATGATAGCATTTAGGTAGCTAAGAAGGGGCGACCCAAAATCAATGGAATTTGACTACCACGACTCAAATCAGGCTCAGTTTCTAGAACTATGAAATCGACATGGAAGTAAAATTGTTCGATTTGTATCAAGACATCTTCGATCATGCCCAATGGCTTTTTGGTAGATCGATCAGCTAGCTGAAGAGTGATGTTTGTTGGTTTAATCTTCCATAGTTCTAGTTGACAATAAACAGTGTAGGGAAGAAGATTGACACTTGCACCAAGATCAAGCAAGGCATAACTGGTATGAGTATTTCCTTTTTTACAACCGATTGTAGGGCAACCGGTTTCCTTATACTTGATTGGCGACGGATTTGAGAAAATTGAGCTACTGTTCGCAGTCAATAAGGCGGTTTTAGGAACATTAGTGGCTCGTTTTCAGTTGCATAGCTCCTTAAGACACTTAGCATATTGAGGAATTTGTTCAATGGTATCTAAGAGTGGAATATTGATACAAACTTATTTGAAGATTTGAAGAATTTTTTCCAAATTTGCATCCTTCTTCTTATTATTAAGTCTATGAGGATAAGGGGCAACTGGTTTATAGACTCTTTCGGTGATTTGATCATTTGGAGAAGAAGGTGTCAGCAAGGGAAGCGAAGGGGGCAGGGATATAGAAGAAGAGACGTTGGGATTGCCAACATTAGAGGAAGAGATATTGTCGGGATTTCTGACATTAGAAGAAGAGATGTTGGAATTACTGACATTTAAAGAAGATGGGAGTTTGGAAGGTTCAGAAGGGTTGGCATTAGTAGCCAATGAACAAGTGTCAAGCTTTTGAATTTGAGGTGAAATCGAAGAATTAACGGGATTATTAACATTTTTGTCATTTGTTTGTCCGTAATTAAGGGTGGTGACAATGTTAACCGAATTATAGTTTTTGTCCTCACAAGAATTCATAGCACAAGAGTTATATTTTGGATTCACCTCGGGTTAACTAGGCAGTTTTCCTTTCTCATTACTTTTCATTAGTTCCTTCATCATATTCATCATTTGTTCAAGTTTATCATCTTGATTATTTATTTGTTTCTCTAATCGAACAATTTCTAAAGAAGATTGAGGAGACTAAGTTGATGACTGAGAATTAGAATGCCTATATGGTTGACTTGGAGGCTTAGATTGATGTGAAATTTCAGAAGTTTGAGGTTTGGAAATTTGAATTTGGTAATACGGATTTGGAATCATGCGAGATGGATTCGCCGAATTATTAGGATATGACCAAGAAAAATTTGGGTGATTCCTCCAACTAGGGTTGTACGTAGATGAGTAAGGATTATTTTGAGCTATAACATTGGATTGGTCTTGAGTGTAATAGTGGTGTAGCCCTTCTCCGATTTGGGGAGTTTGATTTTCTGAGGGAAGGTTTTTGGATCCACGATATGCACTCCTCTGGCAGAAGTACGGATGGGAACACGAATTGATTCCCATTGTATGTCCTTTCCAGAATAATTTTCTAAGAATTTCCCAGCTTCATTGGTCGTTTTAGACATAAATTCTCCTCCATACATTGATTCTAGTTGGGTTCGAGTTTGATAGTTTAGTCCTTCATATGCGGTTTGACATAAGAGATGTTTGGGAATTGCATAATGAGGACAGCTATATGGAAGTTAGTTGAACCTCTCAAAGTATTTTGCAAAAGTTTCCCCTCGTTTTGAAAGAACTGATTTATTTCGGTTCGGATTTTCAGTGTTTATGGAAAGGGAAAAGCATTTTCAAAAATACAGTGACAGATTCGTCCCAACTTCTTATGGAATATTTGGGTTAACCATCGTTTAGCGCTTTCAAGTAATGCAAATGGAATTAGCCTTAGCTTGATTGATTCGTTAGACAATTGTTGCATTTTTGTTGTGGACGCATACAATTCAAATTCACTCAGAAATTCTTAAGCATTTTCAGAACCAGTAAATTTTGGTACCCCTTGAATAAACGAATGTATAAGCTCAAAATTTCCTTCAACTGGTGGAAATACGATGACAGAAGGTTGAACGGTCTTAGTTGGGTAACATCAGTCTCGAAGAGATAAGGTATATCCATTCCAACAACGAGATTTTGAAAATTTTGATCTATTTGATTGTTAACCATCTCGTTATCAAAATTTTGATTTATTTGAGGACCACTAGAAGGATTATGGGGGTTGACACTTTTTTCACTCATCGTTGTTAAATACAAACAAAGAAAATCCTAGACTTAAGGTTGACACAAGTGACTTTATTACAAAATAGATAACGTACTCTAGTATATGTTATTAATCAATAATCTCGATTTGAAAGGGAAAGAGGGTCTTATGACCGTTCACATATAGTACAAATACTAAAGGATATGACCAATGTTTTACGGGTAGTATGCAACCTCTTTTGCTAGAAGTTCAACAAATTGAACTAATATATATCCGCGATCAAACCCTTGAGAGAATCAATTTCATAAAATACACTATTGTAGTTAAATATTATGTAAATCAAATCAAGTTTTATAACTAAAAATCGTCGATAGTGATCAGTTATGGAAATTCGTTCCTCACCAATGTAATTCAGAAATTTCAGTCAATGTAGCATTCAAAATGATAATTGCAGAAAATTAAAATATTGTACAAGCAAGCCGCTGCCCCTACAGAAGAATTTTACATGCAATTTCTATATATTTTTCTTTGCAACAAAGCACCTGTAGAGTTCAAATTTTTTTACAGTGGGGTATGGCTGTCCGTCCAGAGTAAATGAATTGCTACTCCATTGTTTGCTTGCTTGATTTAGATTCCTATGATTTGTTTGCTTGAATTCCTTCTCCGCTTTGGTCTTGATTTGAGTTTTCTTTGTTCGTTTTTTTCTTTTCTTTTTTCTTGAAGAAGAAGAAAATGGAAATTAAAAAAAATAAACTCAACAAAATCTGAAAACAAAACTAAAAAAACAAAAGAACTAAGCTAGATACCACTCAATGCACTCTTTATTAGTTAACCAAAAGAACCGATTTCTCAAATAACAAAGAAATCACAGTCTAGCACCCTTAATGAACAAACCATTGAGCTAACGCAACACCCACCCCTTTATTTTTAGAAACCACAATTAGCGAATCAGCCAATTTCCTTATCTTTTTCTTTTTTTCAGGAAATATCGCAAGCGAAGAATCTTCCTTTTTTTTAGAAACCAGAATTAGCGAATTAACTCAAGTCCCCTAATGAACAAACCAATAAGTTAAGCACATAAATATCCATACGGTATACCTTAAAAGCAAAGAATCAAACCGAACAGAAAAAGAACTCTCACGCCACTTTTTTTCTTTGTCGAAATCAAGTTAGGGTCAACTAGGGTTTGTTCGAATCGGATCATGACGGGGTTGATGATGTGTCGGAGTGTCGTAGGCTCTACTGGGTACTGGTCAGAATTGATGATGCTGGTGATATTCACGGTTTCAGGATCCAAATCAGCGAATCGATTTGGTGAAGGGGTTTTCGAATCGGCTGTTCGATTTGGGTACAATTAGGGGGTTTCGATTGATCCTTTCTGGGGAATTAGACAGTCTTCCCGAGCAGGCCTTTTATTTGGTGGGTAACATCGACGAAGCTACCGCGAAAGCTATGAACTTAGAAGGGGGAGCAAATTGAATAAATGACCTTAAATCTTTGTGTACTGACCCCTAATAGAATTATTTTGGATTCAGAAGTGAAAGAAATCATTTTATCTACTAATAGTGGGTATATTCCATTGCCCCTCGTTCTTGGAAATTAGAAGATGCTTTTTGACTAATAGCTACGTAAACACAAATTACATTACCTTTTTTGATTGAGAATCGTATCTGTGACGACTGCTATTTTGCCGATCTGTCTGTCCCCAATAATTAATTCTCGTTGGCCACGTCCTATAGGGATCATCGTATCAATAACAATAAGTCCAGTATCTCTCTGGGTCCATACCGACGTTAGGGTGCGAAAGCATGGGGAGCGAACAGGATTAGATACCCTGGTAGTCCATGCCGTAAACGATGAGTGTTCTCCCTTGATCTACGCGGATCAGGGGCCCAGCCAACGCGTGAAACACTCCACCTGGGGAGTATGGTCGCAAGATAGGATAAAAGCTGCAGGTGCAAAAGCAAGTTCTACTCCCTTTTTTTATTTATTAGGTTGTTTCTTATTCTCGATCCTTAGCCTTCCGACTTCAGTACCGTTCCAGTGGATGTAGAAGTAAGTAAGCTCTTAATTCCTTGTATGATTGAGTTTATTAGGTTCCTTTCTTTCCTATAAGTTTACTAAGCCTGGTTCTCTTCTAGATTGAATATTGATTTAAACCTGCCTATGGCTTTCTAAAAAGCGTAGTTTAGGTGCTATGAAGGGTTGTATCCGTACCCCTGTAATAAGCACCTTACGAGCGTGGATCAGAAAGAAACATATCCACGATAGAATTTATTTGGTTGTATGTAAACCTCCCTTGTTCGTTGTCTTGGAATTAGATCCACACTTTTCGTTTCAAGTGTTAAGCCAGACAAATCCGCAGCGAGGGCATCTGCCAATTATGTTACACCAGTGATTGTAGAAAAAGAGTGAAATTAGAGGCTGCTAGAGACCTTGCTACACACCTATATTTTAGACTATTAGGTATCACATTCTCCAGTGCAGATGAATAAGTTGTGAGCCGAAGGCCAACAAGAATAACAGGTCAGTATTACTACGCTTCGCTTACACCGCTCAATCGGGAAATTGCTATGAACCTCCTCTTTGCGCTATTCACCAGGATCGAACTCTCCATGAGATTCACAGTTGCATTACTTATAGCTTCCTTGTTCGTAGACAAAGCTGATTCGAAATTTCTTTCATTCCAAGCATAACTTGGATCCGTGCGCTTCATATTAGCCTAGAATTCGCTCCCAACAATATAGCCATCCCTACCCTATCACGTCAATCCCACAAGCCTCTTATCCATTCTCGTTCGATTGTTGTGGGGAACAAGTCAAATTAGAAAAACTCCTATTGGGTTTGTGGATAATCAGGCTCGAACTGATGGCTTCCACCACATCAAGGTGACACTCTACCGCTGAATTATATCCCTTCCCGGCTCCATCGAGAAATAGAACTAATTAATCCTAAGGCAAACGGTTGAGAAACTCAAAGCCACTATTCCTGTTCCTGAACAACTTGGAGCCGGGCCTTCTTCATAGCCTTTGAAGGATGAGAACCAACTATGTAGCATCTACATCGATAATTCAAGTATTATATACATCATTAGTTTGATCCTTTGTAGGAACTACCCATTATAACGAACTTGCAAAATGGATCTGTTTATCATAAAGAGATTCATTGTTCCTATGAGAATTGAACCATTGGCGCCCTGCCTTACGCCCTCTTCGAGTTCCCGGAAAGAAAAAAGATAAGCAGCGAGCAAATAACAATAACAAAAAGAAACAATAAAAAAACACTTCCAAAGAAAAAAAGGGAAAACCATGAATAACAGCAGGAGGTAACCTCCTAACGAGGGGTTCATAACAAAGAATCATGACTCAGGCCGGATGTATTGCTTTCATACGGCGGAAGTCGTAAAAAAATGTAAAAATTTACATTTAAGGACTGCCCCCTTTTTTAGAAAATAGAAAAAAAATAGATTTTTGTTAGAAAAATATATCTTATATAAAAAATAGTAAATTTGACGAACCCATAATTTGACCGAGAATTTCTATTTTCCTCAAATATGCTATTGAGGGGAAAGGATTAAACTCTTTTTAGGAAATAAAGTTTTTTTTGATCGGAATATGAAAAACCGATAAAAAGAAAGGTATGATCTATCCCTAAATATTAATCTGAAAAATCCGCAAATCTCAATGACCAAGAGTTACCAATATAGACCAAGAATTAACAATTGGCATGGAAAGTTACCCTAGAATACCTGAAGGAGAAATATTTATTTTTATTAATTTGTTCATTTAATTCATTTCAAATAAGTCGTACCTTGTTCAATCTGTGCTCCTGAATAGCTTCCTTCGAAAAGGTTTCCGCTTCCTCGGTAAATGCCTTGGTAGAAGATACAATTTCTTGAAACTGAGGTTTATTCTTTTTTAAGTAGGTACGTAACTTAATGTAAAATTTCTTTATCTATCCAATTTCTAACGAATCAAGATATCCATTTGCTCCAGTATAAATTGTAGCTATCTGTTCCTCCACAGTAAGGGGGTCTTATTGGGATTGTTTAAGCAGCTCGCATAATCCTTGACCTCTTGCCAATCGATTCTGAGTAGCTTTATCGAGATCAGAAGCGAACTTTGCAAAGGCTTCTACCTCTGCGAATTGAGCTAATTCCAATTTTAATTTGCCAGCTACTTGTTTCATGTCTTTAATTTGAGCTGCAGATCCCACTCTGGAAATAGAAATGCCTACAGTAATAGCAGGTCGGATTCCCGCATTGAATAAATCGGCAGATAATAATATTTCTCCATCTGTAATGGAAATTACATTAGTAGGGATATAAGCCGAAACATCTCCAGCTTGAGTCTCAAATATTGGTAAAGCAGTCATACTCCCTTCACCTAAATTGGAAATTGATTTAGCAGCTCCTTCCAAAAGGCGTGAACGCAAAAAAAAAACATCTCGGTTCCATTATCACAAAGCCACCCCAAAATTAGCTTGGTTCCAAGATGTAGAATCGATGTTGAATCATCACTTAGCAATGTTACTAGGACTTGGATCTCTTTCTTGGGTGGGACACCAAATTAGTTCTTCTGTTCAGAAACGAAATGTTCCAAATGTTCCTATAAATTCTTGCCCCCATTGTACCATTTGTATCTATATGCATCAGGATCCCGATTCATGGATCTCTCGGTTCGAGAAATAAGAGGATCAAACCATTTCTTCTGAGTCTCTTTCAAATTCAATAAATGTTGGTTGATCGTATATTTCATTATAGTTATATGATTTAGAGTATTGGCCCAACATAGTGCTTTCGTCGTTGGTGTTCTTCCCGATCTCTACGCATTTCACCACCCCATCGGAAATTCCCTCTGCCCCTACCGTACTCCAGCTTGGTAGTTTCCACCGCCCGTCCAGGGTTGAGCCCTGGGATTTGATGGGGGACTTGAAAAGCCACCTACAGACGCTTTACTCCCAATCATTCCGGATAACGCTTGCATCCTCTGTCTTACCGCGGCTGCTGGCATAGAGTTAGTCGATGCTTATTCCTCAGATACCGTCATTGCTTCTTCTCTGAGAAAAGAAGTTCATGACCCGTGGGCCTTCTACCTCCATGCAGCATTGCTCCGTCATACTTTCGCCCATTGCGAATTCAAATGCCCAGTGCTTAGTCTGCACCCAATCTAATTAAATTGAAATCATCGTTGAAGAACTGCAATGATAGATGGATCATCCAGGGCTCACATTATAGCTTGATTCCTGTTAAAGGACGCTCTTTTGCTTAAGCACTTGGTAACCACGAAAGTCAAAGTATATACTTTATTCGATACAAACCCTGTTTTTTTGGGGATCCACAGTAATAATGTGAAAGATTTCTACATATTCGACCAAATCTCTTGAGAATATCAGAATCTGATAAATCGACCTATATTCTTTATTAATTGCTTTTCCATCATACATGATTGAGTTGCGAAAACTTATGGATAGGTATCCTACATCTGACCTGAATTCTCTTTGGTTAAAGAATCTCTTTCTAGTTGCTCTGGAACAATTAGGATATTCTCTGGAAGAGATACTTCCGGTCTTGGGAGAAGAAGACCCTCAGCACATAAAGAAGGGTTGGCGTCCATCCCCTCTATCCAAATTCTTCCGTCTTCCGCCTTCGGATCTCTCTTTCCTCCTCGATGGTTGCGCGGCTACTTCGCTACCTCGTACATGTTGGTAGCCACCTTTCTCTTCCCGTAGCCAATTGCTTAGACTGAGTCCCCGTAGCATCAAAGAAACCTTCCCCGGGACCTATACCAGTCTATGAGATGAAGCTCTTCCTCTCCCGAGCTAGCTATCGCTTCCTGCATGAACTGACTAACCGCGCTCACGGCATACGCAATGTCTGGCCTTAGTTTCAGATTGACGTCCAACGGCGTCCGCCCAAAATGGGCTACGGTTATGAATTTATAATCATGGAATCGACTCGATCATCAGATTATAAGTTCATTCCATACCGGACCAGACCGGAATAGGGTTATGTACATTCTTATTATGAGAAGGGGTCATTTAAGCGTGAATTTCGAGTAACAGGCCAAGCTGCTAAAGTAGCTAAAGTAGTGATAAACCATATTAATAAAATGGGTCCTATGGAAAGTATGTCGATTCCCAGTCTCCAGTGAAAATTGAAAACATTTATCCATTTAGCATCCTCTTCTAATTGAATTAATGGATCGTCCACTATGACTTTGTTTCCCAAGAAATCCGCACAACGGAGGATCCTGAATTTGAGACTTTTTACACCAAAAATATTTTATTAAACGAAGGTATTTGTGCTTGGATGGCGGCTCAGGATCAACCTCATGAAAACCTTATATTCCCTGAGGAGGTTCTACCCCGTGGAAACGATCTTTAATGGAACTTTAGCTGGTTCGGAAGACAAATAAGGTCAGAAATGCCGAGTCAACAATTGATATAAATATCTTCTCTGGCACTAGAGAGCTATGTGACCTGCTTGGGAAGCTTGCATAATCTACAACTCATCAATTGCACTTGTTTGCCTCTTCAATAGATGTCAACAGGCGTCTTTCTATTCTCTAATTCACCCGACCCGATAGTACCCATTTTGGGAACGTCCAGTCCCGCATGCCATAAATGACCCACAAATAGATATAATCCTAGAACAAAATGAGAGGTTGATAACCAACTACTAGTAGAGACATAATTAACTGCATTGATCTCAGTAGCTAATTGAGCATAATTTTGCAAAGAAATACCCCACTTGTTTCTCGAGAAGAGATGGGAAACGTGCTCCATATCATTTGATTGAATAGTTGCCTCAACTCCTTGTAGTTTGAAGAAACCCTCCCATTCAATTGGTCTTTTTTCAAAGCGCTGCCTATTGGCATGAGCCAGAGAGGCTTCTGTCCAACGTCAGCTGTGCTATGTGCTACTGCTGAGGAAGCTCCACCATCCAGAAATGGGTCGAATCTTGAAGAGGAAGCCATGGTTGAGTGAGGGAGTTCTTTTCTATTATATTTAGTATTAATTGTCGAATTCACATCAGATTTCTATTCTCCCATCGGTCAATAGAATTGGAATTCTGGGGAAGCCAAATCGGCAACATCGGCTGCAGTAGATGGTGACAACGACTCCTTAAATTAAAGGCGGCGTTTGGCATCAACAACAAAAGCTGCGTTCGGCAGAGGTTTCTTTCCTCCCCACATAGATAAAAGTAAGTAAACAGGAATTAATTCTAACTCCCACATGATAAAAAAGTAAAAGATCTCTGGAAGAAAATAATCCTATTTAACCAATATACATTGCTAACATCAGGAAATAGAACAATCGTGAAGTAACTTCAATAATCTTTGATGGTTATACGAGTATCCAAAGTACGAACGAGATGGATGTTTGCTGTCCCAACCATTCTTGTTAGCCTAATCGAATCCCCTTGTCTAGAGGGATCTTCTAGAAAGCGAGTGGCTTTGGGTGTCTTTAATAAGAAAAGCTGACATAGATGTTATGGATCTAATTTTTGTTTCTAGGAAGACATCAATTTCCCATAAAGGAGTCAAATGAAACAAAATTTTCGTGTTCGGTTTTGAATTAGAGGCATTGTCCATTGAAGGAGAAAACGATTGCTAATGGGAAATATCATTAGAAAAATAGAATTCATCCTTTGTTCCGTCGTCTATTTGAAGAGAGGTGGCCTGCCTCGCATAATACCTGCTCATCATCCCGTAATGATTCATCGACATGACAGCAAATCGGACAAAGTGCGCTATTTATCGTGCTTTTCATTAGCGAAGGTGCGTAGTCTCAATATGCGCATTAGAGAAGAGGAAAGCAAAGACAAAAAAGGACCAGAGAGTCCTTCATCACAAAGAAGAAAGCAGTTAGTTACGGTACTAGCATCCCTTATTTAAGTCCATCCTTTCCTACTATCATACCTTCGACAATAAGAAGATTGCCCCCCCCCCCCCCAGAAAAGAAAGAGTAGAATGCCCTAAGGACAAGGACCTAGCGGCCAACTCAAGGAAGGCGAAAGCTCAATGAAAATGAAGAAAATGTTTGGTCAGCTTCAAGCTAGCCAGATCCGAAGAGAAGAGGGACAGATAATATAAGATCTTTAGCCATCTTTTCATCTGCGTCTTAGGCTGCTCCTTCTTCTTAATTGAATATCCCATCGACGAAGAGTATATTAATTGCCCACTTACGCTCGCCTCATGGTATGGACGCCTTACGTCGCCAATAGGCTGCAAATACCCCCACTAGAAGAAACACAAATCAGACATGGGAAAATGTGCTTTTGCAAAGATCTCCTTAAGGGGGAATAGGATTAGTGGATGTTCACAGAAAAACAACGAGAATCAAACCGGGTCAGAACTTACCCGACAAGGAATTTCGCTACCTTAGGACCGTTACAGTTACGGCCGCCGTTCACCGAGGCTTCGGTCGCCGACTCCCCTGTCATCAAGTCACCAACTTCCTTAAATTTCCGGCACTGGGCTCTCCGTCGTTGTGGCAGGGGGAAAGATTTTATTTTTAGATAGGGGCTTGTCGAAGAATTTCTTCTCGTGATTTAAGGAAGAATTCTTTGACTCGACCGACTCCCTAAGCAACTCATTAGGTAGAAACTGGTAGAAGTGCACTCGCGAATAGTTCTATTGGGTTATGCCCAATATCCATTTCCCTTGAGAATGTGGGGGGACATGGGAAGAGAAATGAAATCATCCTGCTTTTATACATGGCTGTTTCGGATTCCAATCGAAGTAAGCTGAACTCGCACAAGATATGCGTTGGTAACTCAAAATCTTCTATAACAAAAAATGATTAGTCGGACGAGAATAAAGAGAGAGTCCCATTCTACATGTCAATACCGACAACAATGAAATTTATAGTAAGAGGAAAATCCGTCGACTTTAGAAATCGTGAGGGTTCAAGTCCCTCTATCTCCCGTTTTACTTGTTTAATATAATTCTCTTTTTTTTATAAGTGGTTCAAAGAAAATTCAATATCTTTCTTATTCATTTTACTCTTTCACAAATAGACCCAAAGTGAATTATTCACAGCTCATCTCATTTTCCTTACATTCTGTAGAAACAGAAAATATGCCTAGAAACGGAAGAAAGGCCGTGGATCCCTGATAGCCTAGTTGCTTCGAGCCTAACCCCTTCTCTGCTCCCAATCTGTGGTACGTGAGGCGACCTCTTCTAGAGGCGAGCGTAAGTGAGGTCCGATCTTTAGTATATTAATTTGGCAGGTATATTCATTGGGGACCGATCCATTCTATTGACCGTAGGAAGGGCCAAGGTATGTTCTGAATCTCTGCGACAATGGATTCCACAGTGGTTGTTAGGGAAAAATCCCCGGAATGTAGTTCTGAGAGGAAGGTCTCATTCCCTAATTAATATACTGGCCGGACAATCGAGATGATAGAGGTATAGCTCTCGGTCAAGGAAGCTCTGATCAAGCGCTTGAGCAGAATAGGCCAGGCTAGTTCCAAAATGGGATGCCAAGGTAGCCAGGAGATGAGTTCTTCCTGCTCCACAGGTCCCGTGCAGAATCAGAGTTCCAGGCACCCAGGGCGGGGTTGCGAGCGAGCCGAGTGACGTAGTTGCACAAGTGTACTTCGCGGCGGCTGTTAACGATTGGTCATAGGTTCGAATCCTACTTGGGGAGATTTGATTGATTCTTAACGTCTGCCCTTGCCATTCGTTCTCTGGCACTCAAAAACTCGGCCTAACCTCCGGATTTTTATGATTTTTAAAATGCTATCCCCACTTGGACCAACATATAACTTTTACCAAAAGTTTTTTATGTTCTTTTTGTTCAAATAACAATTAAGGTGAAGCAGGGTCAGGAACAACGAATCTCTTTATGATAAACAAGTCCATTTTTATTACGGTTAGTTCCTACAAAGATGGAGCTGGGCTTTAGGAAGAAGGGGGTCGGAGATGGACTTGGATGATGGAAAAAGCGGTCTTCCTAGCTTTCTCCAAAGCTTGGCTTAATGAATCAGTCAATGGCAAATTGCTAGCGATCTCAGAAGCACAAGGAAGCAGAGGAAAGAAGGCCCGCGGGAAAAACACGTACCCATATTTTTCCACGACGACGTGCATATCGTGTCATTGCTCTTCGCCCTGCTTCTATTTGTCTAGCGGTAATCCAAGCGGGTTCAAGTGCCTGAAGAGCATATCTACCGAAGCAAATATGATTACCCCGGCAAGATATTCCTTTCATTCTTCCTCTATGTTGCTTATGAAATCTGGTTTTTTTGGGGTTATAATTGATGGTTTTTTCCACCTTTACTACAGAATTGGACATGAGAGTTTCTTCTCATCTAGGTCGGAAAGTAGGACCAATCCAAACCCGAGAGGAAAGGGATATTGGGACTGTTGCTCCGACCAAGTCAACTAATGATGCTCTCATCCCCGTCTGAGATTCTTTCTCTATTAATATACTCACATACCGACTAGAGCTAGCAGTATAAGGCGAGCGAAGTGAGTGGGAAGGGTGTCAGCAGGATTGTTTCATTCGTTCCGTCGTCTATCTCAACTGTCAGATGGATGATTCCCGAAGAAAGTACGTATTCGAATTCATTATTACCCGTAAGTCCCCAGACAATGAGAGCGATACTCCCCACATCCTATAGGACTAAGATAGGGTCTGCAACTCTCGTTGATCCCCTTGAAGAGAATGGGCTCTTGTCCTACTGCTTTCGGTTAGGGGATCGAAGAAAAGCACGGAACTTATTCTAATTCTAAAGAAGAGACCGGTGATCTCATCTCGACGTGCTTAGCAGACATCTAGGAGTTCCGTCCAGCATAAGCCAGACTCTAGGTCTATCTCTTATAGAGGTAGTTCCAACAAGCCAAGCAGTAATGTTGGTACACCAATCCACCACATCGATATCCCAACATTACAAATCTGGTATCTCTTAAATACGAATACACAATTGCGTCTCCAATCATCCCTTGATTCTAGAAGCTACCTCACTCATTTCCACTCCTAACCCTTTTTTTGTATATGTTCGTGAAGTCAGTGATCAGGCTTGCTGCTAGGAAAGAGGGGCTCTTGCATACTGCCATTTCTTTATTTAGAGTAGTGCGCGGTATCGCCTCAAAGAGACCTAATTTCTTCCATCCATAAGTAAAGCAATAAAGAATATTCCCGGGT